>JAXCLR010000050.1:25917605-25930080 GCA_035584095.1 Annona squamosa | reverse complement strand
GTAGTTAAATTTAATATAAATTTATCTTTATACTTGATAGTTTTATAAATTTTTAAAAATTTCTTACTTGACCCGCAGTTTTTTACCTTACCCATTGACCTGATATCGACCCGAATTTTGTCTCGAGACCTTGTAGAAAAAAGTAAGGGTCAAACCGACCTTGTTCCAACCCAGTATAAAATAAGGGTCAAACAATATTTTTAAAAATGAGGGTCAAGGTTGGGCACACCCTGACCCGCCCCGACCCACCCCTATCTACCACGCCTCTAAAAGCATGAATAAGATGTGCATTTTTAGATGTGATCTTTAATACCTAAATGCATACAGGAAGTAACATGATTTGCCCTTCCATTTTTTCACAGGGAGATGACTTCTTTTTTTTTTTTTTCCTCTCTTTACACCGGCTGTTTTCCCAGTATTGCAAGCATGCATCCATCCACCTAACTATGAATTAGCATCATTGAACTATCCATAGCAAATATAAATTCAAAAATTGCTTTAAATTGTTTTTTTAACAATGTCACTCACATAGATTTCCAGTCAAACTGATTTTTTTAAAAAATTGTATCCAAAGAAGTGATTACAACTGCTTGTCCACAGAATGCTTGATATAGGATTAATGGATAGGCAACTTTCCGGTAAACGAGTGCAAAAATTAGATCTTCATCACATGATTTCACAGTTTGAGCTAATGGCTTCAATTAAAAATTCGGTGAAAAAATAGAAGGAAAATTTTATAGTTTTTCTCTTCCAGGAAACAATAGAATCATGCTGGTGCATTCCATCGCTGATATCATTTTTTGGTGGGATTATATTGTTTAGGCAGTCCGTAGTTTATTTCAATCCAGACCGCTCAAAATAATTGTGCTTAGGTCCAAAATAATTGTTCATGCAGTCCGTGGTTTATTCCATCGTTAATTAGGTCATAAAAATGCACATGGTGGTCTACAGATCGGGTGGTTGACACATTGTGTGAGCATGTGTAAGAGGCCCGGGATATGAGAATATGACCGGAGCATTAACCTCCAATTCAGGGGGACAAAACAGAAAGAAAAAGAAAGCTTATGGTGAAGATATTCATCAACCACAGCAGCTGACGCTCCAGTAGTTACTGGAATTCTGGTAACAGGATTCTTTTAGTTCAGCAAGAAAGGTAAAAGAAGGGCCACATGAGCCAGGGAGCGGATTAAAACAGCTTGTCCTGCTAAACAAATTTTGATAAAAGCGATAGCTAAATTTTACAACCCCCGGTGATATGAGAGGGCCTCTTTCAAGCCATATAAAAATATTCCCCATTTACAAGACAGCTTTTTTAATTTATAATATAACTTTTATCATTGCTAATTAACATCATTACATTTTCATATGATTTGCAACTGGCCCTTCCTTAATCGGCGTTGCAGGCGACCGCAGCCACAAATCCATGATCACGGTCATCACTTACACAAGCTCAATGGCCGTCCTTGCAACACTGCACAATCGATGGAGGATAAAGTCCTCTTGAGCCTAATGCAAATTATATCTGCTACATGACAGATCAGTAACTGTCAACTAGTTTTCTCAATAAAAAATGAAACTGGGTCCGGATATTTGAAACGTTCTCAAATACATCACCACCACTTTCTTATAGCAATTTGAAACTGGAAAGGACTTTATAAAAATTGAGATAAGAGGCTGGTTATTCCGTGTTAAGAGTCATTTTCCCCGGGTGAGGGAGTTTCACTTCCTTTCTGACTAGCGCAGATGGGATAGACAATAAACGTCTAAGAAAATGTAATGAATGATTGCTAACACCATCATAAGTTTGCTAAAATCATATTCTTAGTTTGTGAGGGAAAAACGAAAAAAGAAAAGAGTGTAAGGGAAAATCTTTAACCCCAATGTCCAGCACCTTACTCCTAGGTGAAATGAAATACCATGACTTGTATCTTTCGCACATTGATTACATTTCAAGGTGCCAAATTCTACACGATGGAGGAATGAAGCTTGTGGACACAACTGCGCCAGTAAAGCAACCTCTAGTCCATCCGCCCCTTCAACGTCCTCTCTATCACTTCATTAGGTGTGCTGCAGAAGAAACAATGCGTTAATTAGTATAAAAAAATAATAAAAGGCTACACAAAAGGATCAAGTCTGACTAAGCAAGCATGTTTCACCACCCTCATCCCATTGGCAATTGAGGTCCAAACAATGCTCGCTGGCAAGCAGGCAGACAGAATCACTCACATTCAAATGTAAGCATGAAAGCTGAAATTAATAGCAATTTTTAAGGTACTTACACAACAAAAACATGACCACCCCAACCACTCAAGCAATCACGATCAACTGAAGCCAGCAGCGCTTGGGAAATAGTCTCAAACAGTTCTTCTGGTTCCTGAAAAGAATTTTGGGTGCAGAGAGAGACATGAGGGAGAGAGAGAGAGAGAGAGAGAGAGAGCAAACACGTGTGCACACTAAAATGATGGAAACAATTAAGGGAAGAACAGATGCCTGAACTAAGGACCCAATTGACAATTGGAGTTTGTTTAAAAGCAATAAGCACTTGGTAAGGGCTTCATTTGCGTCTTCTAGTTAATGGAGAAAAGAACAAGCAACCAACATTTCCTTTTTCTTTTATTTGCCATTAAGATACCAATGGATATATATTTCTTCTATAAAAAAAAGAGTAATTCAATCATTCAATGGTCAAAATCTTATAAGTTTTTACATTCTTATCATCATCATCATAAACTGTTTCCCATCTATGTGTGGTCAGCTACACAGATCCTATTGCATCATTTTTTTGCAATCATGATTTACATTTTCAGTAATCCTTAATGTCTTCATATCTTATTTAATTACCTGTATCTACAATTTTGTGGGTCTTCCTCTCTCTCTTATTGTCTCCTATTCGAATAAGCTCAACCCTCCTAATTGATGTCATTTCATGCCTCCATTTAACAGGTCTACAACGTCTTAGTTTGTTTTTCCTCATTTTATTAACTTTTCTTTTGAAAAGCACATTTTATTAACTATTGGTTTCACCTTTAAATTATCTTGAATTACTGCACTTCTAATTTTATTTTCTCTTGTTTTATCACCTATCCACTTTAAAATTTTCATTTCTACTACATTCTTTCTGTGCGTGTATCTGTTTAACTGTTCAATATCTTGTGTTGTATAACACAGTTGGTCTGATTGCTGTCTTATAAAATTTTTCTTCTTGTTTAATTAAAACTTGACAATCACATAAAATTCTATAAACACTTCATCATTGCTTCCATCCTGCTTGCATCTATTTATAATGTCTTTCTCGATTTCTCCATTTGCCTTGAACTACTTATTCTAAGTACTAAAAGTGATCAGTTCTTACTTTGAAATCTTACTTGGTTCCGGTTCTGCTGTTCCCTATCATTAAAGTTGCATTTCATATTTTCAATTTTTGTTGCATGAATTCTAAAATCATTATATTCTAAAGCATTTTTCCACTCATTTAGTTTCAAAATTACTCCTGTTTCATCTATTAGAACCATATTATCCACAAATAACATGTATCAATGTACTTTTTTCTTATAGATGTCCTGTAAGTTCAAATGTAATTGAAGTAAAAATGAACTCAACACTGAACTTGAGGCAAACCTATTGCAATTGGGAATTTACTCATATCTCCACATGATCTTTGCATTTTTTTTATAGCCCTATCATACATCTCTAATAACATCATCAATTTTTTGCCGTTTTATAAAGTCATATAAAAAGTTGTATGGCATGCTTCAAATAGTACTAAACGATTCAAGGCAATTATCAAGGATCAGCCTATTTGAGTCAACTTGGAATTATATCATTTTTAGGCAGCAGTGAGCACCCAACCCTAACCCTGCTATCTCCAGAAGACAAACTTGGAACAAAACTAACCATGTCAGGCTTGTACATAGATTCACAGGAACCATAAAGAGACTCTGAAGCAGTACCAGCAACAACAAAGTCTTTAGCAAGTTCCCTGCATACACACCCAAAAAGTGAGAAAATTAGGTTTAGCACGGAAGATGGATAGGCAAGACACATTAAAAACTTGATAGAGAAGGAAAGTATCCATGATTAATTCGATGGTAAGTCCATTACAAGTGGTAGAGATCCTTATAGATAGAACAGAACACCTACATAGGCCTCTATTATGTAGCTACACTAAGCTACTTATTCCATGATAATATTGTGGAAAATCAGGAAGATTGCAAAGGGGATGGTGAGGCAGGAAAACCAGCCATTGAAAAAGCTGAGATTTAGCTATTTTCCAATAGGAATTGTTAACCATCTCTCATGGGCAATGTTCTCCATAACTATATCTCTTCATGTGCCTTCTCCAACAGCCTCTATCTGTGGTCTTTCAGACTTAATTGCTTTCTTACATCCTACCGTTTGAAGTTTTGAACCAATCATTTTGATCTGGGTGCGGCTATTAATCTTCATTGCAAATGATGGCTTCTCCATCAGCCTCCATTCATGTTCTTTCAGAAATTGCAATTGCTCTCTAACATCCTACCATTTGAACCACTCACTCTGACCTGGGTGCAGTTATCAATCTTTATTGTGCATGTCCAAAGCATGCAAGGATAAAGTTGGCACCACTTTCAAAAATTCGTTGAATTATTTTCTGTTAATCCTTTCTAGTACTGAAACTCATTGATAATTCAATATCCTGATTTCAACTAACCCAACCTCGAGGTGAGTGAAGCAAGGCACAATTTGTATAGCTTATATATGGAGGGAGATAACATATATAGTGAATTCATTTTAACCATCTGGTTACAATGAGTCACAAAATGGGCATCAACATTAGTTAGTTTAAACTGATATTTTGATTAGAGTAAATAGTAAAGAGTTAAACTTGGTCACATGACACATTTCTAATGAAATTCTGCTAGTTTTCTACTTGTTTAATAAAAATGTGGCGAAATTTGCAATATGATATTTCATGAAGTTATCGCATAATGTGTTGCATGAGCACTAAAAGCATCCCAAAGTTTCTTCCTTTCAAGTGCAAAATAATCTATGACTTGACAGAAACCATAAAGAAGTGAACTTTAATTGTCCATGATTCCATATAAATGGAAGAAAATGTTATTCAGATATAACCAGAGTTTGCCATGGCTCATTTTGTGCATTATTTGTAAAAGGCCAATAAATAGAAATCCTTAGGACTATCAACATTGTGAGAATAAGAAACTTCAAGGACCTTATAATAGAGGAATATAAGACAAAAAAAAAAAAAACGCTACTGATTTTGGAGTTGCATCATGCATTCCAACCTATCCATTGTCCCAGTAAATTGAAAAAGGGACACTACAAAAGGTCATTTTCCATTGATATTAAACCAGATTTCTTCCCCTTTACACTAATGCAACCTTGAAGACATTTTGCAGTTTGATCTTCAAGGAACAGCAAGGCATAAACGCTAAAGCATGAATGCTTATTCATATGTCCCCTCTGTAATTTTCCCAGCATAGATGAATGTATCATTCCTGCAGAATATAGGACTCCGGTTCACATATGCCACTTCCAAGTTTGGAAGTATAACTAACCCTTTTGGAGTAACTTTAATAATATGTGAAGATCTATAGTTCTCAGTATTTATTGTAAGTTGTATAACACTATTTAGTTGAAAGATTGATATGAAAATGAAGAAACAAGGCTCATCATACTTGGCACCAATAGAGTCCATTGTGCAAATGAATGGCTTGTCATCATCTCCTAGCCCAGCAATCACTGGCTGGATGAAGTATGGTCCAAATCTACACAAAAATAATGAACCAGATTAGATTTTTCTACTGATGTCATCTTCATCATTGGAATCAAGTTTACAATAAGTAAAACCATTGGATGCAAAAATAGCTCAGCATGGTACAACAATGGTCACTGCAAAAACAAGTAAACTTATTATCACAGAACAATTTTGCTGTCGCAGCCCCATAATTATGATAAGCCAGCCAAGTTGCAGCAAGAAATAGAAAATCAACCGTTTTGGGGCAACAAACTCAACATCCAAGACAAACTCCACCTCCTTGATGCAGAAGACACTTTAACTAACTCTTTGTAATAACACATACATTCTGTTGTTTCTGTGTTTACTGCAGTATCTCACCAATAGAACTAAATCAAAACTGCAAAAGACAATAAAGACAATCTCATATATATCTCTACAAAATTCATAGTTGCTGCATGCTCCCACTGTCAACCCAAACATGGATAAAGATACTCACAAATAAAACACGACTGTCAATCGAAAATTTGGACAAAGATACTTACAACCAAAACAAGTGGAAGGTAAACGCATGGTTAAGAACTTTTTTCCTTCTTTTTGCACGAAACAATCACATTCATGCCTTCATGGGAGTGGCGATTGTTGTTGGGGAAATGGAAATTTAAGGTGAATTGGATGTTCAATCAACATGCATGCCATATTTGTACTCAGCCTTCAACTAGTATTGTAACCTTTTAACCATAGCCACTATACGAAGAAGTAAAATGCCTGATTACAATTTCAGCAGGGCCACCAAAGCAATTTCACAACATATCACCGATTTCTGTCTTTACTTCTCCATCAAATCAAGTTTAATCCAGCCGGGCAGCAAAGAACTGGGGAAATCCTATAAACGCATAGCATACCAACAAAACAAGAAAGTGAAAAGCAGAAAATAGCAGACAACTAACCTCTTTTCATACAGAATGGCGGAAACAAGGCTGGCAAAGGTTTCGGGTTTCATATCCCTCTCTTCTCGCAGCTGATAAAGCTTGTGGCGGAAGACAAGCCGCTGATACCTAACCGACAACGGGAGAGATTTTAACGACAGCAAGCAAGTGATTGCAGCACAAACAAGCTTCTACAAATTTCCTTTCACTTACAGTGTTTGAGCGTCAGTGGCAAGACCGGAGAGGCCTATATAGAGCTTATCGTGGATTTTGTAAATCCTCTGGAAATCGGTGGCGATTGTTTGAAGCTGAACCCCGAGGCGGCGGTCGCTGGCTATAGCGAAGCAGTTCTTGCCCACCATCGCCACCAGAGCGCTGCCGTTGTATTCGAAAATCTGGCAGAGAAAGACAGTGAAATTCAAGATCGAAAAAGGATCATGGATCGGACGAAAGGGAGATATTAGGAAGAAAGAGGGCGTTTCAGATTGGATGGAAAACCTACCGACATTATGACCTGGGGAGGGAGAGAGAGAGAGAGAAAGAGAGAGAGAGAGACGAGGAGGAAGGAAAGCAGCAGCGGAAGAAGAGAATGCAAGAAGCCTTCGATCAGTTCTCCAGCTTGGAATGCAAGAAAGCTTTTTGTCTCCTTTCGTGGGCTCGTTTGATTAGAAACTCCAACCCGCCAGACACAGGCCCGTGTCATGTGTCATACTCTGATTCTCCCTCTCTCTCTCTCTCTTTTTTTTTTTTTAAATGAGTATTCATACATTACCATCTCAACTGGTATTACAATTAAATTATGAGACATTTTTACAATTTGCTAACAATTATCTGTTACTTCTAAACTTTCCCACCGGTAGACGGCTCCCACAAACTTGAAGAGACTTGCAACGCCACTACTTCAGAAATGCTTCTGGGTAGATTTGAACCCATGACCACCTACTTGTGAGGCCATATCCTACACCACTGAGGCATAACCTCAGTGGCCATACTCTGATTCTCGATCGGTTCTAACTATGAAGGATGCCTTTTTTTAATATTTTTATACGCATCATAACATATTACAATGTATCACATGCATACGCCCACACCACGGAGGAAATTTTTTTTTTAAAGCTCCACCACATGAGGAAAATTGTAAACTCCCATAATAAATGAGAAATTATAAAACCTCATAACAGAGGTATTATACTGTCAACTGCCACAATGCCGCTGCCATTATTCTAAGAGACAGGAAATTGTGCTGTATAATAAAATAATTGAAAATAAAACAGTCAGTTAATTAAAAAATATTTTTTGAAAAATATGTAAGAACTGAGAAGAGATGAGAAATTTGTTTTTCTCTCCACCTCTCTTCCTAAATGGCATCTTACTTTTTACCTTTTAAGAAAGTCTATTTGTATTCGCCCCTACATCTTTCTATAAGTTTCCAATTTTAGATCATATGTTAATTTTGTAAAAATTTTCTCACTTATCAACCTTAAACACATTTTTTCTATGCAAAACTTAATAGTAAAAAGATCTTGTATGACTGGTGAGCCTCCATATCTGTATAAAAGAATTCAAAATTTTTTTTTAATTAAAAAAAAAACTCTCCGGATGTTGAGCATGGATGCTCACGCGTACTTTTAGGGCTTGTTTGAGGAAGTAAAATGAAAAAAAAAGTGAGATGTGATAAAATGGGAAAAAGGAATATTTTGATAATTATGTAATTAATAGGAAATAATATGGATAAAGTTGGAATAAATACATGCAATGGAAGGTAGTTAGTAGGAAAAATAATTAGAATATAAGTGTAAAAGTAGAAAAATATGGTATTAATTGAGTAATGATTTGTGTTGAAATTTGTGTTCCTACAAATCCCCACCCCCCATTCTTATTTTGATCCTTCCAAGTTGTGAAGATTATAATTTTTCTTTGGCGACGAAGGTTTGTATGAAAAAATTTCTTCAAGTTGAAAGGATTAGGAATGTACTTAATTATAATTTCAAGTGTCTGATGTATATAAAGGGATAAAAAAAGTAAAACATTCATATTAAAATATGTAAAAAATAATTGAAACGTAAAGATAATACTAATAAGAATAGAATGGGTATATAATTAAGATAATAAATTATAAGTGTGTTTGGAAAGTAATAAAACTTTTGATAAAAAAATTTTATGTAAAAGTTTTTGAAATGTATAATTCGATATAATACTGGTAATGATAAAAAATAAAGAGAATAAAAGTTAAAATAAATTGATAAATGTACCAGTAGTTGCATAGAAAAAATTCAAAAGAATAATAGTATATAGGAATAAGCGAAAAAATAATTAAATATTAGAATAATTGTGAATAGGTGTGTAAATTGGGTTGATTTTAACCTGAGCCCGACTTACCCACCCCGATTTATAATAAAGTTTTGAAACAAATAAATTATATAATCTGATTTGAACCGACCTGATTTCAAAAGTAGTTGATTTGGGATGGATGATTGTCAACTCAACTCAAACCGATTTCATATATTAGTATACAATCTAATAAATAGTCTTACATTATCCCATAACATATAGATTTTAACTAAATATTATTGTTTTGAAATAAGATTATTTAGTAATTATATTATCGTATAAGTTATAAATTGGATTACATATAAAAGTCATACATTGGAAAGTATTCGTATAAAAGGGATTAATTTTTATTCTTTCAGATAAATTTATATTTTAAAATCAATTTAATTAATTAAAATATTTTTAAATATTATATATTTATTAACCCGATTTAAATAGGTGAAAATAAGGTTGAGTTAAGACGTGAAAAATATGATTGAAAGTAGAGTTAGGTTGAGATTTTATAATTTGAGTTAGCATTATATTTACCCCAACCAGAGTTAACCCGATCTGATTTACATCCCTAATTGTAGATAGTAAAAAGTTTTAGATTGAAGAGTTTTAAGTCATTCTATTCACAGTTAAAACTTTTTAATCTAAAACTTTTACTCTTTATAACTACCATATTTTTTAATTATTCTCCACATTATATAGACAACTATTTTACTTTTCGATCATTTTTATACAATGACTGATACAACTAACTTATCTATTTTAACTTTATTCTCTTGACTTTTTATTATTACTCTTATTATATCACATTATTTTATATTAATTCAAAAAATTTTACATCAAAAATCTTTCATCCAAAAGTTTTATCATTTTTCAAATACACTCTTACAACTTTTTAATCTAAAATTTTTTACTCTATATAACTACTATATTTTAAAATTATTTCTTTACATCTTTCTATACAATTATTATATTTTTTAATCATTTGTACACAACTAACCAACCTATCTATTTTAACTTTATTCTATTTACACACCTGATATGTACTTTTATCGTATTATATCATTTTCAATTAGTTTAACAACTTTTAAATAAAAACTTTTTGTCCAAAAGTTTTATCACTGTCAATATTTAAAAAATATTTGTTAAAAACAAATAAACCCTTCATGGGTTACCATATACCCCCATATCAAAAGATACCAAGAAAGAGCATAATTTTTCCCCCTTAATTTGTTGACGTCCAAGCCTACTAAAAGTGTGTTTGGGATTTGCAAAAAGTTGTAAAATCATGTAAAACTTTTCATTGACCAAGGCTGCATTGGAAAAACCCGTCACTTTAGGAATCCGATCGTCATTTGTTGTCCCATGCGTACTATAGCAGACTCGTCGGGTACAGGTGACCGCAACAACTCGAAATCGAAGCTAGGGTTTCTCCTTCCCCCTTCACGCCCCTTGTTCCCATCTCTACCATCAGCAGCACTGCCATCAAGGTTATGCCCCGAGCGACACTGAATCATAGGCCGAAACGAAAACAATCTCCCCCAACCGCCAAAATCGAGCTCGCCGTCTCAAATTACGATCGTCATCGTCTTCTAAGGGGAGGATTAATCGACCTTCTACTCCACCAACACCGTTGCAATCGGAGGTATCTGTCAACTCCCCCTACAAACTGCCGAGACACCCATTTGTCGATTTCAGCACATCGGTAATGTCTCCTATTTGAGATAAAACCCCCATTTTATCGGCTGTGACGTTTGGTGAGAGACCCCATGACTATCAATTTTTGTGTTTCCTGCAATCCATTTTTTTCTCCCGCTTCCCTTGCCTGCTCGGCTTTTTATGAATGATATGTGAGCCAAATGCTTCTTTTTCTTGATTAATTGATCAACGCATGGCGGTTTCCTTTGTTTGGCTGGTCAGGCTCATCGTTTTGTTGCACAGAACGGAGTGTTACTTGTTCTAAGCATGCTTCATATTCTGTAGAGTGTTGGATCTGATTAGTGTGAATGAATGGAAAACTGTGTAGTGTCTTCAGATAGAATGTCAGCATTTTAAATCGCACACAGATTTTATTTAAGCCTAAAATGTGCAAGGAGAAATGATAGGGAATGAAGGTGGCAAAATAAAGAGAAAATTTACATAAGAAACCATTCGCAGAGAGAGAGAGAGAGAGAGATTCTAACATTTTTTGTTTACGATATTCTACAAACATCTAACCATTTCTATTTTTTCCTCTAACCAATATTTTCTAAACTATTGTCTGTGGACCCAAAAATTGGGGAGAAAGCCACTATGAGGTTTCGAAACCTCCTCAGCATAGTAGTTGAACGAAGAGTTACCAATGATGTAATGCCTCGTTGACGATTTCAATGAAACTTGGTCTCTTAGCTTAACAAATTATGGTCAATGAACTAAATGGAGTGGATCTCCAATCAAGCATTGAGACATCAAAATGGAAGGGATTACAAGGAACTAGATTTATTGTCCATAAATTTTTTGATAAATGAAATGTATTATAGTGCAGAACCAAAAAGGTCCACAACCAACTGATTTACAATTTCAGTTGGTGGATCTCCCCCCTAGTCCTGAATTTCAGCATTCATAATTACAACTAATGTCGGGTGGTGGCTCTCTTCATTTGTTTGGCACATAACATAAAGAAATTTTATGGATTGGGCTGTGCTTGCTAAGGTTTCACCTCTTGAATCAGAACACAAGTGTTCTTCATTCAACAAGCTGATCACATTAATGGAGTCATTTTCCACTTCCAAAAGCTGCACCCGTTGTTCCACTACCCATTTTAGATCAAACAAAATTGCCATCATCTCCATATTTAACACATCCACTATCCTCTCTAGCTTTCAGCATTTAGCAGCCACAAAGAACCCTTGGTTGTCATGGATCATTACTCCAACTCCCGTGCACTTGCCAGCATAATACCTACACCCAACCACATTCTTTTTTAGGTAGCCATTTGTTGGTCTTCTCCAACGAGGCACCAGTTTTTTTGGTGCAAACATAGACCCCTCATAAGATTCACTGAGTTATATTCCTCTAAGTAAGACCTACACCACTCCACACTTTGCTCTAACTGTAGTTGTTCTCCATTCTCTCTTACTTGGTTTTTAGAGAAGCCAAAACCTCCAACATAGCAACATAATGTGATAGAACAGATCCTCCCTTTTGTTCACAGCTAATTGCCAAAAGATGCATTTGACTGCAATACATGGGATCCATAGATTTCTTTCGTGCACCAATTGACCCCTTATCTCCTTCTCCCACTCACAGTATACAAACAGATGTTGAATACATTCATCTATTTTTTTGCATAGTCCACAATGAGCACTTTCATGGATTCCTCGGTGTCTCATATTCAATTTTGTTAGGAATGCGTTTTCTGTAGAGCCTGCAATTAAAAACCTTGATTTCGCTGGGGAGTTCTGCATTCCTTTTGTACACAGTTCTATCATGTTCCAGCCCGCCTTTT
>JAXCLR010000050.1:25899733-25911096 GCA_035584095.1 Annona squamosa | reverse complement strand
CTCCATCTGGAAGAGTTTTCCTCCAAATTTACCATCTTGAAAAGAGTTAATAGAAACGAAATAGTACAAGTAGTCAACGCACCATCTATGCACATTGTGATTCAGTTCGCCCTTCATCAATTTTGTATTCCTTATAGTCCACATTCAACAACATAAATTTGTGTCCTTTTCTAGTAAAATTTGTGAGTATCCTTTTCTAGCAATATTTGTTTCAAGATTCTCCCAATATCATCGTCATTTATGACTCTTCTCTTATCAAACATTGCCTCTCTATAGAATAGCTTAACCTTGTTACAAGTCCAAAATGGGTGGAGGATGCCTTCCCTTAATCCTTCTTCCTTATACAGAGCAGATAGTATCAATATTCACTCTCCTTTTATAAGATTTAACTTAGTTGGAATAGAATTCATGATTATTTTCTACCCAAAAAGCCTAACTTTCCTTGGAATTTTTGATTTGCATGTGCACTTTAATAATTCTCCACAATTTGACATATATGGCTATTGTTTACTTCCATCCTTCTTGCTTTCTAAGCTCCCTCAGTAGATATATGCCAATCTCGCAGAAATCGGTCTTTCGCTTTTCTTTTCTACTAAAGTTTATTCTCTTCTTCCTATCTTGGAAGCAAAATATCTTTAATCAACCTCCATCTCTCTTCTTATATAGCCTTTCTGATTTTCATTTCTTTCCGACATCTATTCTCCATATCAATGTATTGATTCACTGTCAAATCATGTGCTAATGTCTTGTGGGAGAGGCCAACCATCATCACTAGTCCACCCCGCATTCTCATATCTTCAAAAAACTTTGTCATGTTTCCCTTCCTGATGCACCATTTTTTGCCACTTTTAGAATATTTATAATTTGCATCAAACATCTTCAAATGGTCTTCACTTTTGCATCTCATATGCTGCTTGTTGGAAAATATTTATATTTTGGAATCTTGTGACAAAGAGAGGAATTATAAAAACAATTTCTTATGTTTGCTTTGCAGTCACATTGAAATCAACTAATTTATAAGACCCTAGCCCTTCATAGGCTTTTAAATGGCATGGATCTTTCCACACCAACCAACTAATTTTCTTCCTCCCATATCTATTTCCCAATTAAAATTTGCTCACTAGTAAGTATAATTCATTACAAATTTTCTACAACTGAAAAAAGAGACTCGTATTGGAATTTGGAACCACTTGAGCCATTGCTTTTATAAGAATCTCTTTTTACCCATAAGAAATAAGTTTATATTTCCACCCTCAATTCTGATCCAAAATCTTCTCTTTTGGGCTTTGGAAGACTCTATTTTTGCTTTTCCTTAACCACAATGGCGAACCAACACTGATAGAAAACTGTTTCCCTATTGACCTCAACTAAGTGTCCACCTCTCTTCTAGTCTCCATCATCCTATTTTGGCTATAGAAAATTGCAGTTTTTTTTTGAAGATCATGAAATGTCCCAGTATCATCTCATACATTTTTTCAAGATCGGTTTTAAAGTTTCCACTTTTTATCTTCTAACCTAAATAAAAAGAAGAATGTCATCAACAAAAAATAGATGAATACGTTTTAAACTATTTATGCACATGCTAACTGCATTCAATTGACCATTCTTATGTGTTGCCTTCAAATGAGTTAATAAGCACTTAACACATAACAAGAATCAATATGATGAAAAGGGGTCTCCAAGTCTTGACCATCTGCTAGGTTAGATTTCCTTTATTTCATTGACCAAAATCCTATAAGAGAAAGAAGATATGCAACATTTAATCTATTGAATTCACTTTCTTTGACATATCTAATTTAATTGTCATTTCTTCGTGCTTTTCTTTTTTCCTATGTTTCAAAACATTAGTAGTTTCATATACTAATAACATATTATTTGTTGTACAGACACTTTGTTCCTGTTGCACAATGCCTGCCAAACAACTCTTGAGTCTATTTGCTAAAATTTGAATATTATCTTGTGGAAAATGCGCAAGTTGATGGTATTAAGTCCATTACCTTGGATGCCCCCCTATCCTGGGAATCAACACGGCATATTTTTAATTCATTTCTCTCATCAGGTTAAATCGATTGGACTCATACCCTATTTCCATGAAAAATTTGCATGTGCTGACCATATCATCAATGATGACTTCCCAATATTTTTGGAAAAATCCCATTGGCACGTCGTTAGTGCTTTCCATCAAAATTCTGCATGTGATATTTCTTGTTACTTAATCAATACTGTACTTTTTAGTTTCATCTTGCTTCTCCAAAACAGATTGTTTTCACTTTCTAATTTTCTTCTCTTTTTGACAAGGCTTTGCTTCTCCAAAACATAATGATTTTTACCTTCTAATCTTCTTCTCTTTTTGACAAGGCCCTTGTGAAAGATTTGTTTTTTATCTTCATCTTGTAACCAATTAGGTTTTGTTTTTTTGTTTCCATTTGATTTCTTCACCATTCGATTAATAAATTTAGAATATCTTTGCTAATACTTAAAATTTTTTAGTTTTCATAATTATCATATTTTTAATTATATTTTCATTTTTCAAATATAATTATCTAACTTTTAATCTTTTTGTATAACTATTTGTAAATTTAAACTATCTATTTTAATTTTATTATGTTACTTCTCGTTATTATCCCAACCCTATTACGTTATTTTTTCACGTTTCATTAGCTTTTGGAGGGCAAGCGCAGCTGCAACGCCTCTGTATAAAACATCCTGTGTCCTTCTCTTCCCGCCATTTCTCTGCAGGTCTGCAATACTGCATCAAAACCCAACCATGTCCAATTGCAACCATCATTCGAACATGTACCCCAAACTCAAAGCGGACGACCTCCGAGCCCTCCTCGCCCAGCGCGGCCTCGACACCTCGGGCAACAAGCTCGTTCTCCTCAAACGGCTTGAATCCTCTTGCGCCCGTGACGAAGACTCATCCCCTGCCTCTGGCAAGAAAAGGCCGAGGGAAATCACCGACGGCGATGGAGCGCAGGTGGTTGAATCGGTTGAAGAGATTCGCGGGATGGGAGTGCGGCAGCTGCGCGAGCAGGCGGCCTTCCGCCGCTTGTCGACGAGCGGGTCCAAGAGGGATCTTGTTGAGAGGATCTGTGCAGCTATCGAGGAAAGTTTGGAAGATGCTCCCACGATCAAGGAGATTATAGAAAATGTTTCCGAAGGTAGGGACCTCCAAGATATTTTCTGATCGAGCTATTGAAATTGATTTAATTGCTTGGTAGCGTGCTCGATGTATGCAATTGCAAGCTTAAAGTCAGTCTAAGAACTTCCAAGTTCCAGTCTTGGAATTGCAATGTGGAAATCCTCCCATGAACAAGCTTCAAATTGTAATTTTTGGCTTCAGGACAAGGCTTCAATCACATTTTAGTGGCAATTTGAAGCCAACTTTTCATGAATAGTGCTAGGAAATACTTATGTTTTAAGTGCATAAATAATGCCTATTACTACACCATTAATTATGCTTAAAATGATGATATTTCAGTATTAATTCTTTCTGGCAAGTGGGAATTTGTTTGTGCTTTTGCATGTTAGGAGTTGTGTATTACTGACAACCTTTATCTAGATTTTTCTGACAAAATGTTCACCATGAATTTTGACATAAGAACATTTGCAATGCAACTGAGTTCAGTCGCTTATATAAAAGTTTAATGGTTGTGAATGAAGGAAGCTGGTGCCGCCTGATGGGAAAATGCTGCAATGATGTTGATAATAATAAACTCTTGACTGTCCAGCAAGAGGTTTTTTACTGTATTATGTATGATGGCATGAGATGAGTCATGAGAAGACTAAGAGGCAGTTTTTGTAACCTGTTGTTTCTGATCCAGCTATAATTAAATTTGCACCTAGTTGAAGTTTGTTCCTCTGGAGTTAGTGAAGTAGCAATTGTTTGATAAATGAGGTTTCACATTTAAAATTGACTGCAGAAAATATAGTTGAGCAAGTTAAGGAAAAGAAGCTGGTTGTGGCTACAAAGAAAGGCAGTGCAGTTTTGGATCAATGGCTCCCAGATCATATTAAGTCAAGCTACCACGTTTTGCAACTGGTATTTTTGCTTTCTCATCGTGTCGCCAATTTTATTCTAAAAAAATTGTAGTTCAGTATGTGGAAACGGGTTTTCACCATCTTTGTTTTCCTGAGCGCTTATTTACTTGAGAGGCAACAATGGAGGCTACACTGTTGAGTGGATATTTTGGCTGTACTCTATGTAGATTATCATTAAAGAGGGATGTACCATCTTATCATAAAGAAACATATACTCCAAAAAATCTAATTGTAAACAGATTTATTCTCCACCTGTAATGAGTACGCAAGGACCATGGTCGTTGGCTGAGCATATTATTAACTTACCTCAATAAAAGTGCTGCATGCATGCCTCATTAATTTTCTGAGGGCATGGCTGAAGTAATCGTGGCAATTTAGATAGATATCAGGTGCTTGGTGTTATCTAGTGACAATGGCACTTGTCTCCTATTCTAGGATTTCCTAGATCTCATCTCACATTTTCCTCTCATTTTAGTTTTCTCTGCTATCGTTTTGTGGTCTTCTAGGAATTGACTATCTGTGACTTAGAGCATCCTAAAACTGTTTTGGTTCAAATCAAGCACTTGTAAACTTTAACAAATCGTTTCGTGGCATCATATATGCTGAAATGAGTCTGGAAAACTGAATCTATTGTTTCTGTGACTTAAAATTGGAAGGGGAAATGATAAAGAGCCTGTAATCGTAAGCGGCTGGAAGTGTCCTCTAAGGTGGAGACAGTAAGTCAAGCTGGTTGAGTTGAAAATGCATGTCGATTGCATAGAATTTGAACGAAGTTGTGAAGGTATCAATGAAAATTTTAAGAGAGGCTGATTACTAGAAATACATTCCCGCTAAGATCACTTGCATATTTATCTGGCATTATGGCTAACAGTAGGTATAGTTACCCATCCTCTTTATCATGATCTGAGTTAGTAAAATCTTTCCTAGCTTAATGTTTCATTGTGACAAGGCTAGCTTGATAGTGCCGTTGGGTATGGTAATAATGAGGTTAATTCCGTCCATTTGATAAGCAAACCAATCTGAAAATCAATCAGTCAGTCAGTTGAACGTGCTGTACTTTCTTTTGGTCATGAATCAAAGCATGTTCTGTATCATGCTTTCTATCCAGCAATATATCCATGGTTAAACCATACAACTTTATGCTTGGCGTTTCTTTTTATGTGATAAACAAATCAGTGTGTTTTTTTATTTTTGGTATGATGTTATACTACCTAGACAGTTGATCGAGACATCTCATGTATGTTGAGCTTTATGATTTTTTGTTATGAAAGGTGATTGTTTGTCTGTTTCAGGGTGATGAAATCTATGATGCCATTCTGAATCAAACAAATGTTGGGGCAAACAACAACAAGTTCTATGTGATTCAAGCTCTTGGTATAATATCTTTCCTTAGACCATTTCCTCCAGCGTAATAAGACCTTTGCTTCCATTTCTTGGGGTATGACTAAAAATTTTATTCAATGAACTTTTGCAACGTTATTTGCACTAGATCTCGCAATGTCATGGGACCGGTAACTTTTTTATTTTGTAAATTTTTTCTGCTGCAAGTGGAAATGAGTTAGTTTCATGATGTTGACAACTATCAACTTCTTCAACCCACTAGAACATTGAATTGTGCAACTTTTTTTTCTTTTAGTGCATGTTTGGATACCACAAAAACTTTTCAATCTAAAACTTCTCACTATAATTACTCCATTTTTAAATTATTTCTTCACATTTCCTGTGCCACTATCCTACTTTCCAATTATTTCTACACAACTATCTGCATAATTAGTCTGTCTATTTTAACTTTATTCTCTTTACTTCTCATCATTAATCCTATCATATCATTTCATTTTCTCTCAATTTAGAAACTTTTCATCCAAAAGTTTTATCACTTACCAAGCACACTCACGGATGAGTTTCGGGATGACGTGCTTGACTACTTTATAACTTATGATGATGAGATGGATGAGCATGAGGACAACCTTTTTGATTTTTTTGATAATTATGATTTTGATGATGACAATTTTGATGATATTGGCGATATTGGCGATGGCTTTGATTTTAATAGGGGGTTGTGGATAACTATGACGGAAGCGCTAGCTTTCTATTGGTGGTTGACAACAGCAAAGAATGCCCCATTTGATACCACATTTCAATTACAATTAATTTGATTAGAATTCATGAAAGCAATGTCCTATTGCATAATATATGGATTCCAAACGTTCATTATAGGGTATATAATTATGATATTCTACGCCTGCAACCTTACTTTCAGAAAAAAATAGATGATTTTGTGATCCTCTTAATAATGAAACACAAAGCACGAGCGCATGCATGCATGTCTTTTTTCTGTTTTTTTTTTCCCTTTCTTTATTTCTTTCTTCTTCTTCTTCTTCTTCTTCTTCTTCGATGCCTTAAAGAATTTTTGAGTCCGTGGCAGCTTGTAAGAATTATGCAAAGCCATTTTGTGATTGAGCAGAAGGGCATCAAGGTTTGGCAGCAATTGCATATTGCCCCCAAAATAAGAAGACAGGATTTCTTTTTGTACCTAATGTACCTTACTTTTTGCTTTCTGCATTGCTTTTTTCATTCTTTCCTCACTTTTAATTATCCCATTTGAACTGCAGAATCTGATGATGGTAGGATATTCATGGTTTACAATAGATGGGGCAGGGTAGGAGTGAAAGGTCAAGATAAGTTGCATGGACCTTACATGTCCCAGGATAGAGCAATCAGTGAATTTCAGCAGAAATTCTTTGAGAAGACAAAAAATGAGTGGTCAGATCGCAAGAAATTTGTTTGTTATCCAAAGCACTATACATGGTTGGAAATGGATTACAATGAAAGAGAAGGAGAAGCATCTGTAAGCTAATTGACTACATCTGTTAGTTTATTTCGAAGGAACGTTTTCTTCTAAATTTAGCATTTATTATTTTTCGAGAGCATTGCCATCACTTTATCTTCTTATGAAAGTGAGTTGTTTCAACTTTGCATTTGCCTATATGGCATTCATGTGGATATGTGCCACTTATATACCTGGCTGTTCAGAGGCTTCATACCATAAGTAGGCCATGAGTATCCTGAAGGTGGTTGAATGGACAGTTGCCAACACAAAACCAAGACCTCATGAAAAGAATGAGAGGACATGCATACACATTGGACCATGCATGTCTCATGAGTGCTGATGGCTCTCTTCAATGAATGTATATTAGGCCTGTAAGCGACATGTTTCTTGACTTTGATGTCCACACCTTTCATTGCTGCTGAAATCTAAACTTCATTAGCAGGTACATGATAAGCCTGGGAACTGCTTAATTGGTAGTCAACCACGTGAGACACGGCTAGAACCCCGCCTTGCAAAGTTCATCTCCCTTATTTGCAATATCAGCATGATGAAGCAGCAAATGCTAGAAATAGGTAGACTATTATTTAATGTGAATGTTCATCTTTGATGACTGAAATTGGGCAAAAGCTGTCCCCATAATTTTATTGATTTTCCCATATTTGACAGAAGTCATTATCACTTCAGGTGGAATGTATTCCAAGCTACTGCATTTGCACTATCTATGCCCAACCCACTAACTTTTTGTTCTATTCTCTGGCGCTAGACCGTTTGTCTAATTACTTGCTTTTCTGTGCCTGTTTTAGGATACAATGCTGAAAGGTTGCCACTTGGTAAGCTAAGCCAAACAACAATTTTGAAGGTAAGACGTTGACTTCTTGCATTTATTTTTAATTCGAATGGGCAAAGATACTGTAAACAGGCTTCCTTTGCTTTCATTAGGTTGAGTGATGACAAGGAAAGGCAAGTCCAGAAACTGTCCAAACAATTGATCATTCAATTGCTTGGTTGATAGGAACCGCTGTAATTGAAATTGTCAACTATGACATCGGGTACTGAAAAAAGTTAGGCCTCAAGAATTTCCAATGGAGTAGCTGTGCTGGGAAAATGTGACAATCAGCAGGGGGAAGCTGAATCTCTTGTGACTCTAACAGGATAATTGCAAGATATATATGTGTTATTGGATATCGCAGTTGGTGCTGCTCCTTCAATAAAAATCAGTCTTGTACTTGCAATTCATGGTTTCTTCACATGTGCTTGCCTCTGTTGATATTTTTCTCTAGTACCTCTGTTGCTTTTACTACCACCATTGTTTTAAGCCGTTTCCCAATTAAGAGGGCTTATGTTCATAAATTCTGTTTGTCTATTTTTGTCCAGTTGGATCACGTCTTCACATAGCTTCTTATTTTCATCTTTTATGACGGCCTCTTTACATATTCTTTGTAGCTGCACCTTCACTTTGTTGTTTGCCTGAATGAATTGATTCCTGCTTTCACATTTCTTGGTCTACAGTACATGTGACCAAACAAATTAAATTTTCTTGAACTTATCTCATTACCTACTAATTCTACCTCTGGACTCTCACATTTCCAACTTTTTATTAGTTGAAAATGATCACACTCCATGGTCATCATTATTATTTGAGCTAAGATTACACTGAACTTCAGCCAGATGGGTCAAATGGGCTGGGTTTTCTTCTGTATTATTTTCAGGGCATCCTTGGTAGTTCTGCTCATCAGATGCTTTTATCTATTGACATTGCAGATTGGTTTGGTCGTTAGGCTTTCACATGGATATGCTTATATTTTCTTCTCTTCTTTTTCTTTCATTTTTATTATTCCAGCTTGGTAAATTGTGTTGTATTTATTCCTATGTGGTATATCTTATTTGTTTGTTCAATGATTGTCATGCTTAGATGTGGAAGCATTTCACTAAGAAACCATTGTTTTTTCTTTTCATTTTCTTTGATGGAATAGATAATGCTTTTTGTCCATGGATTTGAACATTTGGTTGACTGTTGTATAAATCACAATAATGTGTCTTCAAATGACAAGCATATGATCACAATAATGTACTTTTTTCTAGGGCTATGATGTCTTGAAGCGGATTTCTGAAGCAATGGGCCAGTCTGACAGGAAAAAGCTTGAACAATTAAGTGGGTAAGCTTTTATTTTCATGCAATGGACCATATACTGAACTTCTACTTCCAGTGGAGCCTATATACTGGTTTTCACTTCTGAGGTTATGCATTGGATGCATATTTCTCAAAAAAATATCATTTCTGTTGTTTTAGTATATTTTAACCTTTGACACAGTCTATCTTCAAATGGTTTTTGTTGTCATTTTCTCGCCATTAAGATCCCAGTAACTAGATTATATTGATGTCTTTGTCAAATTATACTGTCAGCCTCATCCTTTGAGCCTTCCACTTGTCTTTTCAAGGTTTAAATTGGAGCAAACTTTCTTATCAACACCCTTCTTGGCCTGCATTGTGCTTGATTAGATCATCTGGGATTCCCACCAGTCATCGTATTATTTATAGCTCTCACATGTTCTCATTGCTAGCTGCTGTTCTGATTGGTAAAGAACTGGTTGTGTTGGAACCATCCAATCTATTTCTCCTTCATATGCCTTCCATGTCATACGACCCAAATCTGGATTGTGTTTTGCCTTTCAGTGATTTGATCTACTAATGGATGGTTTATAGATAGAACTTCTTGTTCAAGGATGAGTTAACAAATTTAGATAGTAATATTTATGCATAATAATTATCTGTAGTAATTTCTGGTATCCATCAAGAAAAGTGGCTTCTATGTCAATTTAGTTAGTGTTTCGAAGGGTACAAAGGTACCCATTTGGATTTCACTTCTTTTCTTTTAATTTTAAATTTATTGCTTATGAGCAATAGCCATATTTATTTTTCAAGAAAGAATGTGATAAGTAATATTCAATGTAACATGATCCTAAATTTCACTGTTTGCTTCCATTTCAGGGAATTCTACACAGTCATTCCCCATGACTTTGGATTCAGAAAAATGCGTATGTTTTTTTTTTTTTTTTCCATCCTTCCTATCATTCTTATTTATGTCTAAAGATTTCTGTAGGAAACTGACAAGGTCCACTGATGATAAACTCTGTAGGAGCATTCTCTTCTTTTTGAATCATATTTATTTTGTATTCAACCATACACGCAAGTCATCAGTTTCACATGGATGCAGGTGACTTTGTCATTGATGCTCCTTACAAATTGAAAATCAAGTTGGAAATGGTAGTTCCACCTTTCCTATCATTCTTTATTGAGCCATGTCCTAGGCTTATTCTACTTGAAATTGGTTGAGGTGGATGCATTGCTTAACACGATTAGTAGACTTGGTTTCATCCAAATAAACAAACGTACATGGGCTACATGTGCTTAAGAAATATATATTCGTGTGTAAATTATAAAAAATGCTTAGATCAATTTACATATGCGTTAGAATGCAATGATACTTTACAGAATCGTTTAGTACAATAGATGGAGTGGATTTTTCATCAATCATGAAGATGGGAAAAATGAATTTGGTTACATGAAACTGTTTCTATATAACTTAATTACATAGAAGGGGGATTCATTATGTAATCTTGTCAATCTTTTTAAGTACGCTTCTTGATGTTATGATTGCAAGTGAAATTTCAAATTAACTGATGGTTGATGGGAAAAATGGATGATGTACATGAAACTGCTCCTACGTAACCTAATTACATAGAAGCAGGACTCATTATGTAATCTTGTGAATCTTTTATAAGTGTTCTCCTCAATGTTATGAATGCAAGTGGAATTTCGAATTGAACTTTAATTTCTTTGGATTTATTTTCTTTTTTGCAGCTCCAGCTTTTATAATATCCAATCATCCTGCTGAAAGCATGATGTCTTTCTGGATTAACAACAATGAAAATTGGTAACACTTGTTTCTGAGTGCAAAAGAAGAGGAAAAGTGAAAAACATATAGACAGGGGTGATGTCAGCTATAAAGTTAAAACTGACAACTAGATAAAAATAGGGTAGCTATTTGTAGTTAAATGTGGCAATCAGTGTGAGGAGAGAGAAGGATTTGACTCCTCTATTACCAAAAAAGTTTTTCCCCTATTACTTCAAGACGAAGCACACACTATGGATTTTCTATTCTGTACTGTTATACGGTTGATCTTTAGCATCAACACTCCAATCTAAGAATTTCAAGTTTAAGCTATAATGTGGCTGCTACTGAGTTAGAAAGGGCCCATAGTGTGCATGTTGACTTTTGTTTTTCTGCCATTTTGTGGTTGATATTGACTTATAGCTATTTTACTAAAATTTACAGCTGTCCTAATGCTAATTCCACTTGAAATGAGTTGAGGTTGATGCAATGCTTAGCATGATTTAGCATGGCTTGTCACATTCAAATTTGCAATGGTATTGTGTGATAAAGTTGTTAACTGATGGTATGCTTTGATCAGTTTCTTGCATTTTTTTTTT
>JAXCLR010000050.1:25884160-25898822 GCA_035584095.1 Annona squamosa | reverse complement strand
ACTGGCTGACTAACTTAGCAAAGCAATTGCCACTTACATCTAGTTGACTCTGGGATGTCTTTGGGCTTTGGGAATTATAGTCAATAGTTAGATATGAAACTTTATGTTCTTGTGATTTGGAATGTGAGTGTGAATTCACTTATTTTTGGGAATAGTAGACTAGTTATGTTAGAGATCAGTTGATATTTCTCAAAAAGGCAACTGATTTTACTTTTTTCAATCCCAAAGATCTTTCAGAGCTAAACTCAGTTAATCATTTTATCACCCAGGATCCAAAAATCTTTAGGGCTTAATCTAACAACTGGCTTCTGAATCAAGGTTGACTGTTCCGTACTTGAAATCACTTATAAAACTTGATTTTCATGAGGCTTCTTCATGGTTAACCGTTAACATTTTCTTTGAACTTTGATTTACAGTTCTCTACATTCAAATACTCTATTATAGGGTGTGTTTGGGAATGGATAAAACTTTTGATGAAAAGTTGTAGAGAGTAGAAGTTGTCAAATGATGTGATATGATAGGAGTAATAATGAGGCATAAATAGAATAAAGTTGACATAGATAGGTTGGTTGTGTTGGTAGTTGTGTAAAAATGATTGAAAAGTAGGGTAGTTATATATAAAAAAGTGAAGAAATGATTAAAAAATAGGGTAGTTGTTGAGAGTGAAAAGTTTTAACTTGAAAACTTTTATAGATTACCAAACACCCCCATAGTATTATTTTAGGGTGTGTTTGGCATTTGATAAAATTTTGAAAGAAAAGTTTTTGATGTAAAACTTTTTAAAATGGGAGAAGCGATGCGCTATGATAGAGGTAATGATGAGGAGTAAAGAGAGTAAAGTCAAAATAGATAAACTAGTCATATGGATAGTTAGGGAGAAATAATTGAAAAACAGGGTAGTCGTATAGGATGATATGAATAAATGATTAAAAATATAGTAGTTATGGAAAGCAAAAATTTTAAATTGAGCAGTTTTCATGAGTGCCAAACACCGCTTAGTTTCAAGGAGTTTTTGCACCCGTAGCTACATAATTTGAACAAAAGCGCAGGTGTAGACCTTAGCTTTACAAAATTGCAAGACACCTTGTAACATTGACATGAAATTGCAAGTATATCCCTTCTACTATGATTTCATGGAT
Organism: Annona squamosa; assembly: GCA_035584095.1. Lineage (NCBI taxonomy): Eukaryota > Viridiplantae > Streptophyta > Magnoliopsida > Magnoliales > Annonaceae > Annona > Annona squamosa. Next base: position 25,897,683 of record JAXCLR010000050.1, on the reverse strand, counting down.
GACAGTTAAATTTTGGATTTTTCCCAAATATACTCACTACGTTTAACCCTAATATCAGATATACCCACTGCATTTCCTAAATCACAGATATACTCATTACGTTTGCATATATTCCCAAAAAATGTCCACTTCGTTAAAGGTCGTTAAGTAAGTTAACAGTCATCGTCGGTTCTATATTCCTAAATGCCAAAAATACCTCTGGTGTAAAATAACAAAAGATGAAATAAAATGAAATGGAAATAAAATTAGAGCTCTCCATATTTAAAACTCTTGTGCAATTAGGATAACAGTGAATTATGATATTCAAAAATTTGAATCAAACCTTAAATTTGATGTGCATATTGGTAATTTCACAAATGAACTAATGGCGTTTATTAACGTCTGTAACAGAGTGGGCATTTTTGGGATTACATGCAAACGTAGTGAGTATATTTGAGATTTTTGAAACATAACGGATATATTTGGGATTAGAGTCGAACGTAGTGTGTATATTTGGGAACACTCTTAAATTTTTTATGAGATGATGAAAATGTCCCTGTCAATAATACATTGATTATCCATTCAAAAATAATAATAAATTGATTATGAACATTATTATTTCTCTTATTAAAATTTTTATTTATAAGAATAAATATGATGGTGGCATGTTAGAAACTTCTATACCTTGTTACAAAGTTTATTTTTTTACATTGTTGGCAATTCAAATTTTCTCTTAATGGGAGTTCTAGGTTTGAGTTTATATGGTTCCAATGAACCAATGTTAAATTTTGAAATATCACCTAATCAATCATATCTCTTGGATTGAAAATAATATTCTATTTTGATTTCTTTATCGCTTATGATGTTAAATTGCCGATTCTAACCTTACATATCCTTATCAAACGTCATGGAGAAACACATTACAATGCATATATGCTTCTATTCAGAAGCTCATTAAATATGAAAGCATATGGGTTAATTTGGATCAAAATGGAATTATTACCATATGCATTCAATATATTTATAGTACCACAACATTTATTAATGGCAACCATTATTTTCATTGCAATTGTTATGTAAACTATTGCAAATAATAAAAATATCATAAAAATAATGTATTAATAATTAATTTATGATTAACAAGGGTACTTTTGTTATTTCATCAGAAATTTAACCGCTGTTCATGAAATTGTATTGGAATGGACACACTTGCAATATTTCATGTAAACATTACAGGGTATTTTGCAATTTGGTGAAACTAAGGGATATGCTTACAATTTTTCTCAAAGTATGTAGTTACCAATGCAAAAACCTGTGGTTATTTTATTTATTTATTTATTTTTAAATTCGTATCTTTGAACTACTGAAAAACCATTCTGGAAGAATTCGCATGTCCTGGGTCAATATTAGGTTAGTCTATGCGACTTATTTTCCAAGAGCATTTCAAATTTCCTTAAATTTTAGATACCGGCTCACTCTCTTGTTCCTGGGTTTTATTTGCTGTATCTCACCTGGCCTTTGAGTTCTCTTCTTTGGCTTGTATTGTGTTAGTCCTACTTGATTAATTACCTATCAAAGTAACTCTTGGGATTAATACTGGGTTCTGTGCAGATTGTATTTTCATATCCTTGAATCTTCAACACTGTGGTGGCTGTCTTTGTTCTGGGTTCTATATGCTAACTGTCACCTGACTTCCTAGTTCTCTTCTTATTTTGACCTGTATTGCAGGATGATCCATTGTACTCCCATTACCAGCACCTTCATTGTGAACTGACACCTCTTGACATTGATTCTGAAGAGTTTTGTATGGTAATTCATTCTTTGTCCATACCAGCTCATTGAAACCAGGTTGTGCTATTTGAATGTGTTATATGCTAATTCTTTTTCTGATAATGGGCTAGTAAAATTTTCTTTTTTTCCAGATTGCAAAGTATATGAAGAATACTCATGCTAAAACACATTCAAATTATACAGTTGATATTGTACAGATATTTAAGGCTTCTAGAGATGGTGAAAGTGAGCGCTTCAAAAAGGTAAATAGAAACTCATTGAAACATGACTGCCTCTTAAGCTATCTGGATTGCTTTAGAGACCTATATAATGACTCCAAATGTCACTCATTAGTTGCAGAAAGTAGATCAATGATGACAAACCTCCGAATATATTCTTCTATGCAGTTTTCTAGCTCTAAAAATAGAATGCTTTTGTGGCATGGCTCTCGACTTACAAATTGGACTGGCATTATCTCCCAAGGTATTCACCACTGTTCATTCTTTATTCAGTCATCCTTATAAGCTGTGAAATACAATTATGTGTCAAAGGATGCAGGGAAATGTGTAATTTCTGAATTCTTGTTCTATCTGCTTTTCTTGCACGGCATTGCTATGAGTTTATTGGCAGCATGTCTGGATATAGGCTTTTTCCATGGTGGGCCTATCTAATAAATGGTCTAGTTTTTGCGTCCTTGTATTTTTTTTAGCAAATGGGCTATGACGGAAACAAGCAATTATCTTCCTTTGAATCATTTGTTGCCTGCAATTAGTTTCTTCATTACAATATTTTCTTTCCAGCCTTCTTCGGTATTTTTTCCTTTTCTGTTTTCATGGAGTGCATTGCATTGTTTGAAGTGTAATGTTACCTCAATTGTCATTTTCATGAAAACCTCTAGCACCCAAGTGTTGACATTTCTCAGTTGCTTTTGGACAATGGCTGGAATCTAAGCAACCAGAACCAATGGCTGTAGGAGTCCTTGCAAGAAACTTTCATTGTGCTCCTTTCCATCCCACTTTGTTTTTGTGGCTGAGTACATAGAAACATGTTTGCTACAGTCCACTGAACTTATTTTGCTGTGGACTGACGAAACATCAAAGCCATTCATCAAGCTACGACATTTTATAGTGTCATCCCGAAAATGAATCAATCACAACGAATAAATCTTAAGTTACATTTAAAGTTTTTTTTTTTAATCTTTGGATGACATATTTGATTTTTTTTTTTCTACATTTATGATTGCTATGAATTTTATAATAAATCCATGAAAACGAGGACATGTGTGTCAAACAGTGAGCTAATTAATCAAAATCATTATAGAATTTTTGCCTTCCAAGTGAATGGCCACAATCCACATGCAATGTGTGTCAACACTAGCGTAAAGAATGGGGGCTACGCTGCTTGTGTGACCAAAACTTTGTCTCATGGTAAATATATAGGGTTACGGATTGCTCCTCCAGAAGCACCTTCCACAGGTTACATGTTTGGGAAAGGAGTTTATTTTGCTGATATGTTCTCAAAAAGTGCCAACTACTGCTACTCAACTTGCACATCTAGTGCTGGGGTGCTTCTATTATGTGAGGTAGCTTCTTTATCTTGAATTGCTGTGGTAGGCAACATGTGGCCAGCTCATAGGTGGATCTACATGGAGCCTGCGATAAAGTATATTTTGAATATTTTTCCAATATTTAATTTTGCTTGTGTTCCTGGGCGTTAGTATGAACATGCTGAACCTCTTCACTTCACAGGTTGCACTTGGTGACATGGAGGAGCTTCTATCAGCAAATTATAATGCTGATAGGTTGCCAGAAGGAAAATTAAGGTTTCTACTTTCCATCTAATTAAATTTTTTGTTATACTAATGTTTTTTTGGTGATAAATCCTCTCATAATTTTTTTTTATGCTAACAAGCGACAAAGTTAATGAGGCATTCTCTGTTGATAATGAAGACCATATTCGCAAGGTCATTGATAAGAGGCAGTGGCATCTCTCCTCTATAAGCCAGTGTCAAAATCGTATGAAATGTGTAATCATGTGCTGGTTATGATGTGAATCACTAGCAAATATCCAAGGGTAGAATGTTTTGTTTTATGGATGAGAATTGGATTATTCCATTCCTAATATTGCTCTTTCCACTCCCCATATTAACTCTTATTTTCCTAATATATAACAATCCTACTTTTTCATTTCTAATATTACTTTTACAATTCCCAATACAAGTTCTCGTTTCCTAATAGACAACGACTCCTACTAATCCAATCTGCTCATCTAAATCCAACTCCATTGGATGAATAAGGGCCCAAGAAGAGGAGCCTAGAATTGCAATAATCAGCCCACAACAGGTCCGCAGGAATCACAGAAATGTAACATCACTGGAGAGGCTGTTATTTACTTCCGAAATCTGAGTGAAAATTAAAATAGGGTCTCCCAGGTTGATATAATGCATATTTGCACTTGTATTATTTCTTGATTTCCAGCACAAAGGGAGTAGGAGCAACAGCACCTGACCCCTCAGATTTTCAGATGCTGGAAGATGGTACTATTGTTCCCTTTGGTCAGCCAAAGGAGCAAGTGGATCCTAAGGTATGATCTTTTCACAGATGACAGATTACATATGTTGTGGCCCTGGATGACCAGTAGAAGGGAAATTATCTGGAATCCTTACAAAATTTGCAATATAGGGCATGCTTGTTTTTAGCAATAACTTTTTACTCTCTACAATTATCGTATTTTAAAATTAAATTTTCACATCTTCCTATATAACTACCTTATTTTTTTAATCATTTTTACACTACTATCCATGTAATTAATCTATCTATTTTAACTTTATTTTCTTTACTCATCAGCATTACCCCTATTGTCTCACATCATTTTATACCACTTTAACAACTTTTACACCAAAAATTTTTATCCAAACGTTTTATCACTTCCCAAACACAGTTAAAATTTCTTTTTATCGATGAGGGCGCTGTAACATTTCTTTCTGTTAAACTGAAATGCATGCAAGTCTATCATTGGGTAAACTACGTTTTGATGTTGAATACTGGCCAGAGGCCCACAAATATGTCCTCCTAGTAAGTGGACTAGCCCAATTTATCGACAGTTTGTCAGTGGCCTCATCAGTTTCATGCTATATCCTGTGATTTGTGTGTCTATCATCATATGGGTCACAACTCTTGAGTGGAATGCGCATGCCTGCCTATTAACTGGCCTGATTATGTGGTGGAACCAACTGGTGCCTTTGGAATGCTGCATTGTTGGGGTGTGTGGATGTGAGGGGAGTGTGGTCTGCAGGTAGTCCTGGTTTTCAGGTAGTCGCATTTCTCATTATCCATGTCTGTGATGCAGGGTAGCTTGCTGTACAACGAATACATTGTCTACAATGTGGATCAGATACGAATGAGATATGTTGTCCAAGTAAATTTTAATTTCAAATAATTACTCATGTTGAAAATTTATTGGTCCAGTCGTGGGTGGTTTGCTCTTCCAGTTTTCTTTGCTTCTAAGATATATTCCAATAGGCCACCACGCCTTAGGCATGGTGGTAACCCAGCTAGCCTCAAGTACGATAGGTGTTGGGTTCAATTCGTGGCAGCAGCATGTGCGCGTGGAAAAAAAGAAGCGAACAGCAACAAAAGAAAATGATGAGTGGTGGCAGTAGTCTCTCCCAAGTGACATGGGAGTGTCCACCATTTGGATAAATTTAAAAATATTGTTAGCTGTGTCATTATATTGTAAAAAATTTGTTAGAATATCTTAAATCTTAGTTGGAAATATCTGTTTAGATGATTGTTAATAAAAAAGAAGAGATATATTCCAATAGGGGGAAGATGCAGCAACCTCACCATCGTGTCATTTGCCTTTTTATCCCAAAGCAGCTTGCGTCATCTTCTGTGTATATTTTGGCTCCTATCCAAAGGATCATGTTGTTATGTATTATTTGCGAGGTACTGAAAATATCAGTTGCTGTCAATATCTTTGAACGTGGCCTACTGACCTTGTGAAACATTGAGCTATAAATTACCAAGAGCATCTTATCAAGTCTTCATGAATATCCGACTTTGCTCAAAATCCTAATGTATTCGCTTTGCTTAGTCGTGGCTCAGGTAACCGACTCCTGTAACATTGATTTTGCCATGAAGCTGTTGGTTCTGAGGACATACTTGTGATGCGCAACATTTTAATTTTATTAGTATTTCACCGTCAGTTTATTCAAGCATTGAAATGCTAAATCATTTTCCCAATGATCTTTAGGCAAGGGAAGATACATCAGAGGGAAATATATTAATAATAATAATAAAATTTAGGTAGTGAAGATATCAAAATATCGCATAAAGATAGGAAAAACAGGGGAAAAGGATAAATTATTTATGTATTTCTTGGAATCCTTCTGCGCGTTCCCAAGTCCCACCGAGGATGGTGGAGTTTCGCACCGGTTTCCGCTTTTTTTTGTTTTTTTTTTTTTTTTTTATAATATTTCTTCATGTTTTGTCTGTCTTTTCCTACAAGCAAACCGACGCGTTTTACTTTGCTTTTTTATCCCATTCTTATCCATGTTACGTCACGTCTTTTTTCCCCTGCCCTTTTACTGTTCGTGGCTTTTCCTTAGTTCTCAGATGGAAAAAAGGAAAGTGCAAAAAAGAAAGTTTTTATTGATTTTTGTATCTATGCCGAAATCATGGGTATAGTTCCTTGGCCAACACGTCTATTTCATCCATTCCACCTCAGCAAAAGGAGACCGAATTTAGAAGGCGTCTGCTTCTGGAAGTGGAAATAATACACATTGAAGAAATTCATGAAAAGGCATGCACAATATGTGAATCATGCAATCCAGCACTGTTACATATCAGCACCCGTTCCAACATGGTAAGCAGCGAACGAGAAGAAACTGCTCCTCATGTGCAGCGCGGCCAAAACTCTGCGACTGAATGAAACTGAAGTTGGGTTTGCATCTGCCGTCGAATCTGGTCATCTCAATCTCATCGCGTTATTGATCATTATCATGGCCATGATCATTGCCTGATCCATGCATCGTTGCATGCTCAACGTTAGAACATCCTTGCCAAGCTGTGTATGATCTGGTGCAGCCCCACACTTTCTATTCACCTGCCAACGATTCCCATCGCAAGACATAACACGGTCAGCCAACTACCTACAATAAATTAATAATACATTACTCAATGCAAATTCTGCTCCCACGTGAGCCAATCTGGCAACCGTGTGAAAGATTCCATCCACTTATTTGGACCTCAATTTGAATTGATATGAGCCAACAATCAGAAAAATGATTATTTTTTAGTGGGACAGAACCCAACCCCCCGAACCCACAACAGCCACCTCACCTCGGCCACAGGTGATGCACCGCAAGTTGCCTCGTAGATCTTCAACCATCCCTTCTGCCTCGACCAGTTCATCCAGTAATCAGTTGCCCCATCTCCAGCATTCGCCACCCATATCTTGCAACTTGGGTGGCCCAGATTTTTTGTGGCCCTGATCAGCGGCTTCATCTGTTGGCCGCCGAAGCTTAGAATATCATGGTCCCCTCTGTATACTTCCCAGCTTTCCATTATGCTTAGCTTCTGCTGGTGCAGGCATGAAAATCATGTCACATGACGCGGCAGTTTGTACATTGAATCTGGTTTTTATGCATGTAATGAGTGCCGATGAATATCTTGGGACTTGATGTCAAGGCCCAAGGAGAGCATGGACATTGAATATAGGAAGCGGAAAGCGGTAGAGTAGAAAATAGTTTGAAAATTGCAAAAATAATGTGAAATCGATAAGAGTAAGGTAATTTAAAAAAATTATGAGAGTGATATGATATGATATGGTTAAAGTAGGAAGAAATATAGTAGTCTTATAAGAAAATAATTAAAATATAAAGTGTGTTTGGGAAATAGTAAAATTTCATACGAAAGATTCTTGGCGTAAAAGTTTTTGAAATTAGAGAAAATAATGTGATACAGCAGAGTGAATGATGCGGAGTAAAAAAAAATAAAGTTAAAATAAATAAATGAGATGTATAGAAATGATTAAAAATTAGAGTAACTGTATAGAAAAAAGTGAAAAAATAATATAAAAAAAAAGGTAGTTATGAAATGAGAAGTTTTAAATTAAAAAGTTTTGGTTAAAAAGTTTTTCAGATAAACAAACACTTCCAAAGAATAAAAAGGAAAAAAAGTACAATAGTTAAGGCAATTCAAAGAGGGTAAAATGTTAAATAACACAGGAATGTGTAGTTCTGCATCCCCAAACGCTGCCTGCCCTCCTTCGTCAACAGTACCTGACTAGACGGAAGAGGATGTGTGGCCCCCATAAAAAAGGTTGACGATCGCTATTACAAGGTGATGAGCGTGCACCGTATCTATTATTTCACCTGGCAATTTCATAGATCCGTGTCCAATTTCTACATGACCAGTCAAACTTAATTCAATTCCGAGCATCTCAGTATTAAGTACCCTATTCTTGGCCCTGACAAAAAGTTGAACTTGGCGATTTGGATTAATAGTTTAAATTATTTTTGATGAATAACTTAACATAAATTAAAAATATAATTTTGATTCTTATATTACAACTCAATCCAACTCAAGTGCATATTTTTTTTCAAATTCTTGCTCAAGGGTAAAAGAAAGCATGGCTCTTAATATGGAGTACAAGCTTTATAAGCTAGCAAAGACTCGAAGCCTGGACCTTCAGCACGCATGGCAAAAGCTTAATAGATTATCTATGTAGGCCCTCATTTTATTTGTAAATATGCAAACGGGGTTTTAAGGTTCTCTAACACACATTACAACGAAAAAAGTATTATTAATTATAGTAATAAGGGTAAAAATTTATATGTTATCAAAGAAAGGATGAACGTTTATATTTCTTTTCACTGCCACGTATGCCTAACTATACACGGAAATCGAGCAAACGTGTACAGACATCATGGATGTAAATTGTATTACTTAAGTAGACGGTAATCTCCTTGTTGCTATTCATTTTATTGTTATTTTTCAAAAGTTGTACAGGGCCAGACTTGAGAACGATTTCATTTCCTAATTAATCAATTAAAGCAGGTATCAATTTTTTCTTGTAAAATTATTCGCAAGCATTTGATAACCTCGCACCACTCTAAAAGTTGATTAATTAGCAGGGAAGTCGGTTATGGTGCAACTGCTTGCATGAAATTTCATGATTAATTAATTAATTAATTAATCATACCCCACTTTTCCATCAGCAATTCCTTCAAACATGCACGAGATAGAATGAATGAAGAAGGAGATTGATGTTGAGAAAATGAAGATCGGTGGAGAAAGGCGATTAAAATTAGCAGTAGTACACACTCACCTTCTTGCAGCGGCGTATTGTGAGCAAAACGTTCCCTGCGAAATCCATGAGAAAAGTCTCGTCTCGCCTGTTGCATGCGTAGTCGTCTACACGAAACACCATCTTCCCGCTCGAGTCGTCGAAGACGGTGTAGCCATTGCAGTTGAAGAGCAGCGACTTGCACCAGACGGTCAGTCGAACTACGGCCGCAGCCGCCGCCGCCGCCGCCGAAGAAGAAGAGCAGCTCAGCTGATCGCGATCAGGATCAGCAGCTGATGATGAGGAACCAAGGGGACTTCTCATGGGCATCATATTCATCGGATGACTAGTCGTCTCAACATCTTCTTGCCTGCTTTCCATGAGCGAGCTATGTTGGGGGCGTGGACAAGAACTCCGACATCCCTTTCTACTTTTATAGCTACCCATGGAAGTTGCACATGGAACATGTTCTATTTTCATTTTGTTTTTTTGCAGTCGTCCAATAATCATTTTTTCTTTGGGTCTGGATATGGACTTTATTTTTTTTTCTTTCACGCATGAATAATAATAATTAATTTAGGAAGGAATTTATGTAGTTTTAAAGCCTACCTCAAGATTACTTCAAAAAAAAAAAAAAAAGCCTACCTCAAGATAATATCGACTATTTAATTTATGACCCACCAAGGATAGGGGATGTTAACGCATGTATCTACCTACCTTATCTCTTTGTGTACCAAAAATGTAATCAGCTGAGATAATTAATGTCTATGTTCTCTTTATAACTTTCCATGAAAGTGATTATTTCGGGCCGGAATGCTATATATCTTAATTACAGAAAATTATCTATCAGGCTTATCACCAGTTTAACAAATATTTTAAAAATTATCTAACTTTTATGACTAGCTGTGAAATCTTTGGAATTCAAGATATGAATTGTGTTTAGAAATGCATATGCAGCAAAGAATGCAGTTATTAAAAATCGGATAATATAGAAATCGTTCTATGTAACTCTTTTAAATTTTAATTTTTTTTGTTTGATGAAAAATTCAATTTATACATTGTATTTAACATCGTTTGTTTATCTAGAAGACTAAATTTCATTTAAATCAAATATGTACATGACCACATTTACTAAAAAAAAATATATTCATGTCCAAATTGGAAAAAGCTTAGATCTATTCATATATATTAGAATGTGCTAATATTTTATAGAATTATTTATTCATATAGAAATGATATTTTAGATGTTGAAAATACAACTTTAAAATTAATATTTAATATTAAATAATTTATTATGTTGATTTTACATGGGGCCCAATGCAGAGTGATATTAGATAAGTGAAAGTGTTTCTAAAATATGTTAAATATATATCATAGATGAAGTAAATTTTTTATCAACTATCAAAATATTTAAAATGAAAAGAATTACGAAGAAGAAGAGTTTTTAGAGAAGCCTTTTTAGGCATAAGGTACGCTTGGTGGAACAATAGAAGGGGATCCAAGTGTGTGGAAGCCAAATTGGATAGAGTATTAGTAACTGCAAAGTGGTTGAATCTCTTCCCCTTTGTTCGCAGTTATCATCTTTTGGCTATAGCCTCTGATCACTATCCCCATGGATCAACTTAAATTGCAAGACTACACACAACAAGCCTCTGAAAATCTTTCGACATGAATTGTTTTGGAGAAAAGATCCCTAGGTAGCTAACCTTATGAAGGAACTATGGAATGAAAAGAGAAGAATACAAAATTTTTCACGATCAGAAATGAAGGAACGTCTAGACAAATGTCATAGAAAACTAATGTGGCGGAACAGAAATGTCAAAGGAAATCTAAGGAAAGAAATAAACAAACAGCAAGAGCACTTAGAAAGACTCAGAATGCTTGCTCCATCAGAGGTCAAAGATGACAGAATCAAAGAATAAGAAATCAAAATCAACAATCTATTGGAGGACGAGGAGATTATATGGAAGCAATGCTCTAGATTAAATTGGTTACAATGTGGTGACAGTAATACTATTTTCTTCTATAAGCTAGCATTGGAGAGTAGAAGAAGAAACTGTATTGAAATTTTAGAAGATGCAAATGGACAAATTGTACAAACTCAAAAGAAAATTGAAGAGCTGGCAAATAAGAGGAGACACAGAATGTGAACAGAACTTCAATTGCTTTTAGCAAAGAGTCACTAAAGAAAATAATAACATGCTAATGGCTCCATTGCACAGGGACGAAATCATCAAAGCTGGCAAGGGAATGCATCCTTCTAAAGCCTTGGGGCCAAACGGTATGTCTATAAGTTTTTTTCAACACCATTGGGAAATTATTAGGGACAATCTTGTTAATGAGTGCACTCGTTTCCTTAAGTCAGACACACTTATTGACCAAATTCAGCATATGAAGGAAATAAATGTCATTGATGTTGCACTTATCCCAAAGAAAGAGGGGGTAATCTACCTGAGTGATTTCTGACTAGTTAGCTTATGTAACGTTGTTTACAAGATGCTTGCAATGGTTCTCGCTAAGCGTCTCAAGCAATGTCTTCCAAGATTGATTTCACTTAACCAATGTGTCTTTGTCCTAGGAAGAGTCATATTGGATAATATGCTAATTGCAAATGAAGATCTTCATTCTCTCAAGAAAGGGTAAAGTGGAAGAAAGGAGGAATTAACGATCAAAGTGGATATGACAAAGGCGTACGACAGAGTGAAATGAGAGTTTTTGTGTGCAGCAATGAGGAAAATGGGGTTTAGCAAAAAATGGATTAGATGGATATTTTGTTGCATCTCAACTGCATCCTTCAAGATAATCATCAACAGCTTCAAATCTTCCCCATTCATGGCTAGTTGTTAATCAAGGTAAGGTGACCCGCTTTCACCCTATTCCTTTTCTGCACGAAGGGATTATCTTCTCTTTTACAGGATGCTCAAAACACCATACTCCTATTAATTTATGGAAGATACAAGCTCCCTATCTACATCAAACTCTTACCAATATGGGGAGAAATAAGAGTGCAGAGATTATCTTCTCTTTTACAGGATGCTATAAACACTATACTCCTGTTAATTTATGGAAGATACAAGCTCCCTATCTACATCAAACTCTTTCCAATATGGGGAGAAACAAGACTTAGACACCGGCTAAGATTTGAACGTTTGACATGAAAAAACAAGACAATGAATGTTGCCACCAAGGTGAAGCTTTCGTGTATCATCTTATTTATTTTAATTTTATTTTTTAAAATATTAAGTGTATTAAATTTTATTACTTTCTCACTTAAATTTTTTTTTAACCCATAACAAGGAAAGGGAGCTGATGTTTCCACATTGAAAGCTCACGATGGTAGGTTGTGTAATCTTTAATGATTTTTCTTTCCTTATGTTCACACCTGTAGAATCGGATCGCATGACTCTCGCAGGCCGGTACCGAAACACGAGCCTCGCGCGTGTATTTTTCATCGATCTATTTACATCAAATCTCAATTTTTATATGATAAAAAAAATCTTATAATTATCGAGCTGGATACCACATTCTCTCAATGCCAAGAGAAAGACCACACGGAGCCCAACGCCATAGTACAGTTGGTGCTCATGTCTGGCAGTATGCCACGACGTCCCGGTTTCAATCCGGGTACGGGAAGCATGGTCTTTACATCTTAAGGAGCACTGTAGAAATGTGGTTTATTTTATGTTTGAGCAAAAATAATGAGAAAAAAATGCATGCGAGAGAAAAAATACACGTGAGATGAAAGAGTTGTAATATATAAGACATCAAGAAAAAAAAACCATATGCTACAATCATAGGGCCGGATTCGATACTGCCTCGTCACAGCGCATGCTGTTTACCACTCGGCAAAAACTCGACTGGCGACTCACGCGTGTTGTTCGTGGTATGGAGGACCACAAATCCAAAAATAGAAATATAGGAAATATTTTCTAACAAAAACCAAAATAGACACTGAAATAATTAATATAAACATGCATGTTCTTGTCAGGTGGTGGGGTGGCCACTGTCAGACGATGGGGAAGTTTCATATCATGCCCCTCTGCTAGTCCGGGGCAATTGAAAAAAGAGATGGAAGACCAGCTGGCTTCCTTTATTGACTGGATTTTCTGGGCCTCTTTGGGGGCTTCATTTCTAGAAAATTCTCATTTTTCTGCTGCTGCAGGTTTTTCCTCCTCTGTTAAAACTAATTTTTAAAGGAATGTTCGGTAATATGTAAAATTATGAAATTGTGAAAAATTATAAAAAATAAAAAAAAATATTTTAATAAATATGTGATTGATAGGAAATGATAAATATATAGTTAGAATAAATATGTTTGTTGTACGTAGTTAGTAGGGAAAATAATTAAAAAATAAAAGTAAAAGTGAAAAAAATAGCATGATTGATGGAGTAATAATGATTCTTGTGAAACCAAATACTACAGGAAAATAATAATTTCCATACTCATATGTTAACAAATGTCTCCCGATACAGAGCCCCAGGAT
>JAXCLR010000050.1:25852630-25869715 GCA_035584095.1 Annona squamosa | reverse complement strand
GCAGAAACGAAAGGAAGAGCAGTAGAGGCAGACGCTGTTGCTGCAATTCTGCAACAAAGCAAGCTTGGCAGTTGGCAAGTTCTGGGCTGGCAAAGTTGCTGAAGTGATGTGATGTTGAGATGATGTAATGACGTTGATGTGTATATAAAATAATAATATTTTTTAAAATTAACCTCGGGTTCGGGCTCAAAATCGGGTTCAGGTTGAAAAACCAAGGTTTCAACACTGCTGTTTGTCGGGTTCGGCGGGCCGGGTTCGGGCTGAACCCGGCCCAAGTTGCACCCCTAGTCGTAGGTCTCCAGGACTTCGTAATGCTGAAGATGTTGCTGTATTTTGGGAAATTAAAATTATATCCGGAATGATCAGATTGGAACGAAGGAGCCCAAATTATATACATCATAATGTATTTTATTCTAAAATAAAACATTTATTTATTTTATTATATTTTTATCTTTATTTTATTTTTCCTTCAGAAACGTCTTTTCCTAAGTATATTTAATACGTTTATCAAGTTTTGTCAATTTATAACAATTTTACGTATTTATTTTTTAAAATATCAATTTCAAGGGGCATTTAAGTCATTATTCACCCCTTAAAAACTTAATGTTTAAAAATAAAAATAAATACATAAAGGTATTGTAAAATGGCAAAAGTTGGTTTGTATTTTCTTTTAATTTTTCTCAACTAGAAAAATGAGATGTAAAAGCTAAGGCAATAATGTTGGGTAGAGTTGAGAAGTGATAAAATTTTTAAATAAAATTTTTTGATAAAAATAATGTGATATGATAAAGATAATGATGAGGTGTAAAAAAAATAGAGTTCAAATAGATTAGTTAGTTTTGTATAAATAATTTTAAAATAGTGTAGTTGTATAAGAAGATGTGAAAAAATAATTTAAAATATGATATTTATGAAAAGTGAAAAAATTTTAGATTTTCAAAAGTTTTTGTTAAAACAAACAGGCCCTAAGCATCACAACAACAGTGATATCAGTCCTATAAATGAGTACAAATGGAATATGGAAACCTTTTAAAAGACGTATAATACTTAAATATTATAATTGAATTTAAAAAATATATAATACCTAAAAATTATCTCATTGGCCAACTAGTTTTTAGCACTATTGTCTCCAAAATAATAGACATTGGTTTGAATTGTACTAGAGGCATTTTGTCCTTTAATTTTTTTGAGTGTAATAATGTCTCGATGGTTTCATTCTAATTGATATTTGAGATGTATGTAAATATACTAATAAAAAAAATCTCATTGACTTTTTAGTAAATGAAAAGGGTGGAGTAATCACCATTTCACACTGACCCTTAATTGCTTTTAATAATATTAACAATCTCGTTTTGTAAGTTTCTATATTTTTTATCAAAAAAGTTTATATGTTTTTCAATGAATATTTAAAATAGACTTTAATGAAATTTATTACATCTTTTTTAGACTTACTCCAAATTAGATATGGAGTTTTTAAAATAATCTTTATCTTTATTTTACCTTGAAATAAGTACAACCACAAAACTCACCAGTATTTTAAATTTAATTTGATCACTTTGGATTACTTTTGCATGAGTTAACTGTTTTCCTTAAGTATCATGGGTTGTTTTTTCAAGCACATATTGACTTGTTATGTGGGCAACTTAACTTATGAAACTTGAGTTTGTCTTAATTACAACCTTAATTCTATTCATAAAATTGAAACCTAGTCCTTATTTTTAACCATATTTATAAAGTGATGTGATCCCATTTGTTCGGCTGGCGTAGGGTGTCTTATGTGTTGGGCTGTGGGACTTTAAAAAATTATGAAAGTATTGCTATGTTTAAAAATAAAAAATACTTTAAAAATTTTAAAACAATAAAACTTAATTTATAATAAAATAAACCCAATTTTATCTATTTATCAAAAAAATTAAATAGCGAGTCCCAAAATCGAATGCATGGGGCATCTCATATTGTCGATGGTTGTATGAGATGTGCCTCACTTATAAAAGCAATAGAAATTAGATTTGGGTTGAAACTCATATTGGAATTGGGGTTGATAAATTTTCATTTAATTTAATAATGATAAATTTAAAATTTTTTACAATTATACAACAACAACAAATTATGTAAATAAAAATAATAACGCATGATTTAACTAATTTTTTAAATATAATTGTATATAATGCATTTATAAAAGAAAATTCAACACTTCAAATAAAATAAACTTAAAAAAATAATATAAATATAAAGATAAATGGTAATGAAAATAATATAATTTGAACATGACAAAATGTACTCGAATATAAATATAAATAATATAAAATACACAAATATAAAAATTATTATACAAGTATTAAATCTATAGTAGATTTTATATCAATATATCAATTTCGTATATACCTACGAATTTTACTTGTAATTTCATCAGTACTCATGACCTTTCAAAAATTTCTTTCATGCCCATGAATTTTCATCATAATTTTATTTATATCTATGTTGTTAAGGATCCGTTATCCCCTTATGAAATGATAAATACACTCAAGTTTTAATGTAATTTAAAGTTGTTTTACTTAAGTTAAAGATTTATATTTAAATAATATATGAATTTATGGTTGTAGAATTATTAAAAATATGAATTTTTAGCTATAAAATTATAATTAGAAATGTACGTATTTGTCATTTTTCACAGAGTTAATAACCTTTTTAACATATCTCTAACAACGTGCGTATGAGTGAAATTATAATGAAAATTTATGAGTATGGAAGAAATTTTTAAAAATTACGAGGATAAATATAATTATGGATAAAATTTGTAAATATATAAAAATTTAGTTGCTTGAATAGTAAACAATATTTACGAAAGCCCTTAGTTCCGGTTCTGAAGACGCAAATTTCGGAAGTAAATTTTCCGGACACGTTGCACCTCTTGCTCGTGCTATTGCTCTTCCACGCTGAGACTTTAGATGGACAGATGCCCACTCAAAATTGTAGTTGCAAATTTATGGACAAAATCCCAAAAAAGCACAAACGTTGGACATGAATGGACGATAAAATGCTGATGACCCATCATTATTTCTCATGCGAACTTGGAAATTTGCATGTGTCAGCATATCGAGTTTCCTCCATTTCGTGCGAACTTGGAAATTTGCATGCCGCAGCATATCGAGTTTCCTCCATTTCCCTAGTAGGAAAAAAGACAACATTATTATAATAGAGACCATTCATCTATCGGGATCTACCCAATTTTGGATAAATCATGCTCGAGTGGAATCTCTAATTACTTTTTCTTAAATAAATTTTATTGCATAAATACTATGACTATCTCACCGTTGTTTGTTCAGAAAATTTCACCGGTGATAGTAGCGGCTACGTTGATGTTTGTTACCGCGTAGGGTCTAAATGCAGGAAGCCATAGTATGCACTTATTGCGCTTCTTTTTTCTTTTTTTTTTTTTGAAATTTTGTTTCTGAAACTGTTAATCTAAATGTATTTAATACTTGTATCAATTTTTACTATTTTTGAAAACTTTTAAATATTTTTTAGATTTTTAAAAATCAGTGGCATTTAAAATTTCTAAAAATGATATTGATTTTTTAAAAATCTGAAAAAATATTTAAAAATTTTCAAAAATAATAAAAATTAATAAACATATTAAATTACTTAAATTAACAATTTTGTAAAAAAAAAAAAAGGTGTATGCCAAGTTCACTGAGGCTCAATCTTGCACTACCTAAATGCAAAGCACGCCTATCTGATCCTGTATCTCTGATCAGCAGCTGCCATGGCAATTGTCACTAAGAATGAAGACCACGTGTTACGTTCTCCCTATAGCTTTCACCTTCAGTCAGTGGAAAATCCAGGTCCCCGAAACCATTCGTTAGAATTCCGTGTGATCAATCTTTAATAAATTCGGATGTATTTTTAAGAAAAGGCTATAAGCCGGAGGCTTGTCCGGTTGAACTGGGATCGGTCGCTTGTAATGGTACCCGTTGCAGGTTCTTCTTCACGGCATGTGTTGTGATAGTTCACTGTGGAATAGAATGGAATTACCCGTGCGTCCTTTGCTTTTGTACACACATCGAATGTGATGAAAATTCACCAGTGTAAATCAAGTTTGTCTCAGCCCGAATTCTACTAACTCATTGGGTTATGCATTTTGGAAAGAAATAAGTTATATAATCTAATTTGAATTATCTAATTTTAAAAGTAAATTAATTTAGGTAAATAATTGTCAATCTAACCTGATCGAATTTCATGTATTAGTATAAAATATAATAGGTTATTAAAAAAGGGCTTGACAAAAAACTTATTTTTTAATTTTTCAGCTTTTTCGTGAACATGTAAAACTATAGTATTTAACCTATAAACTAAAATTTACCATTTTTAGATGATTTTAAGTATTTTTTATTTTTAAATATAGTGGCATTTTCATAAATTTTTTAACCCAGAAATTTACAAAAATGCCGCCGAAAATTTACGAAAATGCCCTGTGTTTAAAAATTCGAAAAATACTTAAAATATCCAAAAATGATAAAACTTGATTTATAGGTTAAATATATCTAGCTCTACCTGTCCATGGAAAAAACAAAAAAATAAAAAATATATTTTGTGCATGGCAGACCACGAACAATCACTCGTCTATTAAAAAATAGTTATACATTAGCATAAAGTACATAAAATTAACGAACAATTATTGCTTTGAAAAAAAATTATTTAGCCATTATATTATTGAATAATTCGTAAATTGGAAAGTATTTATATAAAAAGGATTAATTTTTATTCTTTTTATAAATTTATATTTTAAAATATATTTAATTAAGAAAAATATTTTTAAATATTATATATTTATTACCTCAATTTCTAACCCGAATTGAACTAATTTCTATGGGGGTAAAATAGAATTGAGTTAAGATATGATAAATATCATTGAAAGTATGATCGAGTTGAGATTTTATAAGATAGGTTAGAATTGTGTTTATTCCAACCTGAGTTAACTCCACTTGATTTACAACATTAGAAAGTTAGATAAAGGTTTTCATCATTAAAACAAACTTTTTTTAAGTTAAAAACACAGAGCATGTTTATGTGACCCAAAAGCTTTTTAAATCAAAATTTTTAATCTAAACTTTGTATTCCTACCATTGCTATATTTTTTTTAATTTTTTCATATTTTTATATATAACTACCTTACCTTTTAATCATTTCAATACACTACTCATACAATTAACCTATTTATTTTAATTTTATTCTCTTTACTTTTTGTCATTCTCATATTATATTATATTGTTTTTTTTCAATTTAAAAACTTTTAAACTTAAAACTTTTCATCTAAGGGTGTATTTGGGAAGTAATAAAATTTTTGATAAAAAGTTTTTGAAATGTAAAAAAATGATGTCACATGTTAGATGTAATAATAAAAAGTAAAGAGAATAAAGTTAAAATATATAGATTAAATGTATGAGTAATTATATAGAAATGATTGAAAAGTAGAATAAGTGTATATGAATAAATGAAGAAATAGTTTAAAATATAAACATTATAGAAAGTGAAAGTTTAAATTGAAAAGTTTTAGATTATAACAAACACTCCCTAAAAGTTTCATCCCTTCCTACACGGACTTATAATAATTTATTTGTATGCGACAGGAGAAACTTTTGTGTTTTTGAAAAATAATTAAATAAACCTTAGTATTTTGCATTACTATGGATTAGGTATTTTATAATTTGAGTATTTATATAACAAACCATCTAAAATTTATTTTTTAAAATATTGCAAAGTAAGCTCCAACATTGACATTTATTTTGCAAAGCAAATTCTCCAGTAGTCTAGTTTCACTAGCTTGTAATATTTCAAAATTTAAAGAGTTTAAGATTTTGCAAATTTTGAAAATGATAAAATTTAGTTCGCAATTAGTAATGTTGCAATGTAAATTTTGCAAAACCCATTTGGAACTAATAAGAGTGCAACTTGCTACTAAGTGAGTCCGAACTTACTCAACTCAACTTGGTTCCAAAACCAAGTTTGAGTTTTATTTTAAAGATTTTTTCAAATTAAGCCTAGTTTCATCCTGACTTGAAAGAACCTGAAACTAATACCAAGTTTATATCAATCCAATATTAAAAACCCTAGCTCGATTCAAACCCAATATTTTCCTAAATTTATTTAAATAATTATATTTATTTATGCATCAAGCATTTTAATTATAATTATAATAAAAATTTTCTATGTAATAATAACCTAATTAAACTATAAAACGTTTATTTTAAAACTTAAATATCATATATATTTTCTTATAAAATTTGAATATATTGCATCTACGTTAAGCTTGTTTGCAAGTAATTACAAAATACAAATTCTTTAAAATTATTATGTACATACTAATTAAATATGAGATATAAAAATTTCACTTTTATTAAATTTTAAATAAGATTTTATGTAATCTCATTTTTTTACTTAGATTGTTAATAGGTAAATTCATTATATTTATTGTACTAAAAATTATCTTTTAATTAGAAGACCAACTTTAATCAAAAGACATCATAGGTCATATAAATATATTTATATATAAATTATTTTATTGTTAATTTCAATTTTTATTATTTTGAGAGTAACTCAAATTTTAATCCAAAACTAAAATTAAAACTAATGTTAATTAAGTCCAAACCTAACCTAAACCCGAATTTCTAATATTAGGGTTTCTGTTTGAGTTTATCGAAAGGTATAACTCGACCCTAGTTGCACTCTTAGACGCTTTTACGAAGATCACACGTCTATAAAAAATATTATTGAGCAGAACAATTCGTTTAAAAAATATTTTAAATTTTTAATAAAGCTTGGGGCCTAATTAATCTCCTCTTTACGAAATTTGATAAAATTTTAAATTTATTTGACATTTTATTTGAAAATTTGAAAATAAAAACGCATTATCCATGCCTTTTTATTTTAAAAAATTACATTAAAATATTGAAAATCTAAAAAATTATTAAATTTGACATGATCAAATATTTAAATAGGGTTGCACAATTATTAAAAAACTTTTAAAAAAATTTTTGGCCACCACCACGAGGTGGCCATACGTAATCATAACGCTAAGAAAAAAACAAAAAACCGGGGTTATCAGGACGACATTTGGGAAAACTGTCTTGATAATTGAAAGCAATTTAGGCAGTGAAACAATGATAGTTCCACTGCAAATTCTCTTAGTCCAGTGACCAACGTCATGGCCAATGCTAGAGCCGTGGAAGCATGAATAACTGGTTTACCCGCTAACTAGTTTAAACATTTAATTAAATAAACGAGAGTGATTTAAAATTTTATAACCCATAAACCCGTTTAGTAACTTATTAATTAATGATGAGAATTAGGGAGGGTCGACCCGTGACCTAGCATTGACTCGACCCATTACCCGACATGACCAGATTGCATTGCATTATTATGGAGAAAGTGTTGGAAATCATGTGATGCGGAAGCGTATCTGAATCCATGTGTGTGTAGATTCCACTTATAGACCGAGTAGAGTATGAGGTCTTCTCCCTCAACACTTCTCCTTATGATACTAGTGGTAGATGGAAAACACTTGTGATATGCCTTTGTGAGAGGGATACAAACTCCTCTTTATATAGAGTCTTTCTCATCATGACTCTCAGTAGAAGTATAACACTACGTAGTTAGGATTGCATACGTATCTAAGATAGACTGAGCTACCTTTAGTTTAAACTCAAAGATTCCTTATTTAATTAGGACACCTTTAATGGGGGGGGGGGTTAATTTTAACATTCTCCCACTTGGCCTAATTAAAATAAAAAATAAGAAAAAAATTATACTTAAAATACAATCTTTGGATTTAACATTTGAAAAATTATCGAACTAGTGTACTCATTTGAAAAAAATGCCCAAGTATTACATACGCATCCAACTTTAATACTTAAGTTAAGAAAATTTGTCAATATGGATCATGACAGTCATATGCAATATGTAACATACTTCCTTTCATGCACCACGATTTTTTATAACTTACTTAACTAAGTTTTTTATGATAGATTTACAATTATATGATTAATAATGTTTCATATTAATATCAAATAGATCAAATCTTTTGTTTCCAATCAAATATAATTGTTAACAAAATACCAGAATGAAACAAAAGAAAATAATTATCCAATATGAGATCTCGAAATGTATCAATTACATCAATAATTGTCTCATGTAACAAGACTCATATTTCTTAGATGTCCAAAGAAAACCTTAGGCAGCAGGGCCTTAGTCATGTGATCGGCAATCATGTCAGCAGTTTCAACAAAACTAATCGATACATATGATTATTAATCCTTTCTTAGACTGACATAAATTTAGTATCAATATGCTTGTTAGCGTCACTAATTTTTTTTATAATTGGATAAGCTAATTGCTGATGAATTGTCACAGCTTATTCTCAGAGGCTTAGAGATAGAATCTATAATTTTAAGCTCTGAGATAAATTTCTTTAATCATAGTGCATGTGAAGATGCTTAATGACAGCCAACAAATTCAACTTCCATGGTAGAGTCAACCACACGATTTTGTCTCTCACTCTTCCATGAAACTGCTCCACCAACTAATAAGAAAACATAACCTGATGTGGATCTTCTACTGTCTGTACAACCAACATAATCTGAATCTGTGTAACCGATTACTTCTAATTGATTAGTTTTTGCATACGTGAGCTCATAATCTTTAGTTCCTTATAGATATCGATCGCTTTCTTAATTACTTTCCAATATTTCATTCCTGGATTGCTTTGATATCTTCCAAATAATCTCATCGCATAACTGATGTTAGGACGTGTGCAAACTTGCGTATACATTATGCTCCCAAAAGTATAAGCATATGGGATGGACCTCATTTCCTGTTTCTCAATTGCATTCTGTGGACACTGATGCAGATCATATTTTTGACCCTTAAAGATTAGTACTTCACATGATGAGCAGTTGGACATTTGGAATTTTTTTAAAATTTTATTGATATACACCCTCTGTGATAATCCTAAAAGTCTTTTAGAACTATTTTGATGGACTTCAATTCCTATGACACATGATGCCCTACCCGTTTCTTTCATATCCAAATGTTCAAAAAGAAATTTTTTTTTTGATTAAAACAAAAAGAAAAGTTTTAGTATTATGTAAAAGACCTAAATCATTAGTAGCAAGCAAAATATCATCTACATATAGAATCAAAAATATAAACTTGCTTCCACTGAACTTTAGATATATATATTGGTCACTAATGTTTTATGTAAATCCAAAGGAAGTGATAATTTTATTGAACTTTAAATACCACTATCGGGAAGTTTGTTTAAGTTCATACATAGATTTCTTTAATTTACATACTAATTTGTCATTTTCTTCCATTTTAAATCCTTTAGGTTGCATCATATACTCCTCCTTTTCTAAATCCCCATTAAGGAATGTCGTCTTTACATCCATTTGGTGTAACTCTAAGTTAAAGTAAGCCACTATGCCATAATAATTTTGAATGAGTCTTTTCTGGAGACTGGTGAAGATGTCTCCTTATAATCAATGTCTTCTATTTGAGTGAATCCTTTAGCAACAAGTCTGGCCTTATATTTTTCTACATTTTCCTTAGGGTCCTGTTTAGTTTTGAATATCTGCTTACAACCAATAGGTTTGCCCCTTTTAGGTAACATAACAAGATCCCAAACTTTATTTTTATGCATGGATTCCATTTCATCTTTCATAGCATTAATCCATAATTCAGATATTTCAGTATTAATGGTTTCTTTGAATGTCAATGGATCATTTTTAATACAAGGATCGTTAATACGTTCTTCCAAATATATAATGTAGTCATCTGAAATAGCAGGTCTTCTTACTCTATAAGACCTTCTTGGTTCATTAATATGTTATACAATATCGTTTTGATGGACATCATTTGGAATTAAAGTCGGTTCATTATTAATCTCTTTCGTGGATTGCACAATAATTTCTGATTGTTGATCTGTTATATTATGATCAACAATTTTAGTTTTGCATCTATTAGTGATGAACCAGAGAAAAGATCTCTGATCTCTTCAAATTCCACATTTTATAAAGTTGTGCTCCCACTATTTTCATCATTCTCAATGAATCAAACTGTTCCAGTCTCAATGATCCTAATATTATGAGATAGACTGTAAAATTTGTACCATTTATACCATTCTGGATACCCAATAAAGAAACAACTAATAGTTCTTTGGTCTAATTTCTTTTCCTATGGGTTGAGTATCTTTGCTTCTACTTGACAACCCTATATGCCTCAAACTTGGTTTCCTATCTGACCATAACTCAAATGGAGTTTTAGAAATAGCTTTACTGGGAACTCTATTGAGGATATACATAGCAATTTTCAAGGCTCCACTACATAAGAATAACGGTAAGGATGAGTTGCTAATCATATCTCTCACTATATCCATGAGAGTACGATTTCTCCTTTCAACAACACCATTTTGTTAAGAGTTTTAGACATTGTATATTGAGGTTCAATACCATTCTTTTCTGGAAATTTGGCAAATGGACCAGGAATTTGACCTAATTGACCGTGTTTATCATAATATTCACCGCCTCTATCAAATCTCACAACTTTAATTTTCCTATCTAATTTCTTTTGTACCAACTCTTTGAATAATTTAAAAACGCTCAAAGAATCAGACTTTCAATTTAATAGGAAAATATAATCATAACGTGAGAAATCATCAATAAATGTGATAAAGTATTTTTCACCTCCAATACATGATGAGAATGGACCACAAATATTGATGTTGATCAATTCTAAAAGTCCATTATTTCTTGTGACATTCTTTTTCTGGGTTTTAATTTGTTTTCCTTTAATACAATCGATACATATGCTAAAATCAGTAAAATCTAGAGTAGTAATACCTCATCTTTTATTAATCTTAACAACATTTCTTTCGATATGCGACCCAATCCTTTATGTCATAACATGAAGGAATTTTCATCAATTATACCACATTTAGTACCAACACATACATTTAAGGTAGATGAACAATTAATAAATGAGCAATCTGCATGTATTTAATATAAACCATTAAACAATGTTCCAGTATCAACTAAAATAAAATCTTTAAATAAAAAAAACTTTGCATTTGCAAAACTAAAACAATAACCCATTACATCAAGTTTTGATAAAGAAATTAGATTTCTAGAAATAGACGAAACATGAAAAACATCATACAGTTCTAAAAATTGCCTTGTGTCAAGGCGAAGCCTGCAATTTTCTATCGCTTAGACTTTAGACTTGGTCAGATTGCTTATTAAAATTAATAACTCATGTGGTTTTGAGTTGCGAGTTGAATGAAATGCTTATAAAGAGTTTGAAACATAGATAGCAGCACCAGAGTCAATACACTATAAATTAGATGTTACATTTATTAAATTAGTTTCAAGGCAAATATGTACATAATTGTTACTTTTCTTTTCAAACCAATTCTTCCGTATTGAGACAATCTTCCTTAAAATGTCTTTTCTTTTTACAGAAATGATATTTTTTAATGGACTTTTTCGATCTTTTCGCTAAGCTTTTCTTTAATGGAAATTTATTCTTCTCTTTTCCTTTCTTTGACTTGTACTGCTTAGGAGTCAATGTGAAACTGATAGCCATTGATCCATCCTACTTTAATTTCTCTTCTTCTTGTACGCACATGGATATTTATTCATTTAAAGTCTATTTTTCCTTTTGTGTATTATAGGAGATTTTGAGATGAAAGAGAGTTTAATACAAATATGACTAGGAAAGAGTTAGAGATTTTCATCTCCGGTTCATTAAATTTCTCAGCTATATTGGACATTTCCGTTATGTGCTTTTGCACTCCACAAATGCTATCATATTTCATTGAAGTCAATTTGTTAGTGAGCATTTCAGCCAATGCTTTATCTGACCCACTAAATTTTTCCTTAATTGAGTTAAGATAAGTTTTGATACTTTCATCTTTAGTGTTAGAAATAGAGCTCCTGATGTTCATTTCAATTGTACTCTTTATAATCATAAGAGATAATCGGTTGGAACGCTCTCATTTATCAAATTGAATCTTTTGACTATCAGTACTTTCAGGCGTTAAGTCTTTAAATTTTGTAACACGAAGGGTTAAATCTAGATTCAAATATCCTATGATAATAAGTAATTGCGCGTGCCAATCAGAATAATTTAATCCGTTCAATGTTAGGATATTAGATAGATAAGATTGAGGAACAAAAACTATAGTTGCAACAGAAAATGATTAAGCTCATGTCACCATTTACGATTCAGATAAACTATTATGTAACAATTTTATTAACAATAATTAATCACATGTAAATTTCAAAATTAATCACATAAGTAATAATGCATTATTATATTCAACAATGCTACGATAAATAATAATATTCAATAATTAATTATGAATACACAAAGTCAAGAAATCCTCACCTTTGGGTAGAAAATTTTTCGCGTTTATACAGTTCTAGTTAATTATTGATAAATATTATATTATAGCTGCCTTCAAGCAGAACTATAATATAAGATTATTTAATAATGCAATTTCTATGATGAGAGAAAAAATCATGTTATTATCTTTTTGTTTAATAAATTTGATTAACTAAACATCTTAGACCCTTCAGGGCAACAAAAGACATAAAGATGAATAATATTTATTAAATATAAATTGCATAATGACAATTAATTACAATTTTCATTATAAAAAAATAAACAATAATATTCTCTCTATTATTTAATAGTTTTTGATAATGTATTTTAGACTCTTTGGGGCAACTAGAAATACATAGTCAAAATTATTAATATAAATTGCTTAAAATTAAATAAAAAGCAATAAATCATAAATAAATTGCTTAAAAGACATTCATAAATTAATCACATGAATTAATTGCATATATAATTCATAATTTGCATGCATTTGCATAAATTTCCCAAAACTTATATTTATTGACCTATTTAGTTTTATCAGACCCTTCCATTAGATCTATAATGCCCAAAAACATAAAAAACTACTATTAGATCGTTGAATTTGGCTAAGAGGATCAAAAAATTATGTTAATTTATAGTTGGACGGTCATAAGCATGTCACATGTCAGTTATTGGGCTGTTGGGTTTGGGCCTGGATAGTTAACAGGCCGCCAACATAGGCCTGTAAGGCTAAGCCTGAAAAGTTGGCCCACTCAAGTACAATGGACCGAAATGGGCCAATGTCTGGGCCTGGTGGGCAGGCTTGAAATGCCCAAGCCCATGAGCAGAGGAAGAGCTAGTTTGTAAAATAAAAAATTACTATGGGGTTTATCTGTAAATTTCTGTCCAGGGGGTTTTTATGAAAAATCTCCTTCCATCTTCTTCCCTAAGCCCCAACCGGAAACCCTTAGCAAGAGAAAACCCATATCCGTCGCTGCCATCCAACTGGTTGCCCGAGGCCGCCGACTGCCTCTCGCCACCGCTGCCCTGGCCATCCACTACCCCAGCCAGTCGTCGCATGCCTCCGCCGTTTCCGCCAGCAGTAGTAACAGCACCGTCGTGCAGCCACTCCTCGCCGTTGGCGCTATCCAGCTCCAGCACCTAACGCCGAATGTCGTCTAAATCCTATCGCCAGCGTGCGCCCGTCGACCACCTTCTGCCACTAGCTATCAAACCGTAGCAGCAGCGGCTTCTAGCAGTCTGGCAACGTCTCCAGCGCCCGGCAGCGTCGGCCCGTCATGGCCTCTCTTTTTCGGCAGCAGGCAGCAAGGCATCGTGTGGGTTCCGGCAGTAATAGCACCGGCAATAGTAGGTATCCGTTCAGCGACGACAATGGCAGTAGCCACCCAAAAAATTATATATTTATTTATTTGATAAGTGACAATGATGGGTCTGATGAATGGTAGGGTCCAAAATCCATGTATTATTATTATTTTAGATTAATACAGATTGATACAATCAATATCAATAATGAATATTTCTTGAATCCTTAAATAATCATGGGTCACTCAAAATCGAAACATGATCTCTGATGCAACATGTTGGAAATCATGTGATGCGGAAGCGTATCTGAATCCATGTGTGTGTAGATTCCACCTATAGACCGAGTAGAGTATGAGGTCTTCTCCCTCAACACTTCTCCCTGTGATACTAGTGGTAGATGGGAACCACTTGTGATATGCCCGTATGAGAGAGGGACCCAGACTCCTCTATATATAGAGCTCTCCTACCATGACTCTTAGTAGAAGTACAACACTACCTGGATAGGATTGCGTACGTATCTAAGATAAACTGAGCTACCTTTAGTTTAAACCGAAAGACTCTTTGTTTAATTAGGACACCTTTAATGGGGGGTTAATTCTAACAGAAAGATGAATGGAAATTGATTTTGGATTTGAAATAGATAACATGCATACTTGGTGACCAAGCTCTTCTCGGGGTGTATACAACCTTACCATTCATGCCAA
This sequence comes from Annona squamosa, assembly GCA_035584095.1. Taxonomy (NCBI): domain Eukaryota; kingdom Viridiplantae; phylum Streptophyta; class Magnoliopsida; order Magnoliales; family Annonaceae; genus Annona; species Annona squamosa. Next base: position 25,855,274 of record JAXCLR010000050.1, on the reverse strand, counting down.
TTCTTAAGCGTGATATAAATTGTATAGCCAGTAACTAGACTTAGTTACATGAAGGTGACAATTACTAGTAAGAGAGAGGATAGTTGCAATGAAGACCATATGAAAAGAAAGTTGAAATTGAAATTTTGGCAGGTCTAGCTAAAATTCGTAAAGGTATAAGAGAATATGGGCAAAAAAAGGCTTTAAATAGCACGTAAATTGATGAATGATATAAAAGGCCTCAGGTCTCTTGAACTGAGAGGTTACAGGAGTTTAATTTTTTTTCTCTTTCTTGAGGTTTTCATATTGGTTTCTAAACATGCAAAAAGAATCTGGTCTATTGAGCCAAGATATTGGTAGGACATGGAACTTCATATTTCTTTCTTGGGGTCATATGCTGACTCCAGCAAGCTTATGTCCACTATTATCGTCTAGCAGCTATAAAATTGATTTTTATGAAAAATAGGTAAAACAAGTGGAGTGTGCATTTCTCCCGGTGGCCGCTTTCCTCCATTCTCATCAGAAGGAAAACCTCCTCGAAAAGTAACAAAGGGTCCCAAAAGATTTGACTCTGCAGGGTGTTTCATAAGAGAACTTGTTGTGATGCTTCCCAAACACATTCTGCTTTGCTAGCTATCAGACGCCTTGCTTCTTTTGGAGCTATTGAAGAATGCTTACATTTGTGGAAACTTTTGGAATGCTCCATTTGTGATCCACATGTTGGAGTTCGACCAGGGCCACCCTTATTATGTTCCTCCTTTTGTGAAAAGGTTTTTCAGACTTGTTCAAATGCATACTTTTTTATGAAAAGGTTAACTTCTGTAAACATCCGCCTATGTTCTCTTGCATGTAAGATGTCTGTTTAAGTGACTTCCCTGATTCTTGGACCAGGGTAGATACATGTTAGTACTTAAAATAGATGAAGGCTATAGATCTTATATGAACTGTGCCAAAGTGTGGGAAGTGAAGGATTTGTTGGGCCACTTACTAGCTGCGAGCCTGCTGTAGCGTCTGTTAATATCATGCTCTGATTAGATGTTCTTCTTTTGTCAGGTGCTAGCACCATGTGACTTAAGTGAGTTTGTTTGTGGTAGAGCTACTGAATGGGCCTCTAATGATACAAAGCTCTGCCACCTTGCAGGTTTTTTTGTGCACTTGTCAAAAGAGACTGATGTTGACTCCTAAGAAACCTTTTGCTATGGCGTGAAAGCAAGCCTAGACTCTATTACTGATTCATTGACTTCACAATCTAGTTCGCCTGAAAAAGATGTAAGAAAGGGAGTGATTGAAGATTTTTACAAGTGGGTGAGAGGGATGCCATTTAGTGAAAGAGTTTCATGGGCTGTAGGGGGGATGGTGCTTACTGCAAACATTTTGTACACAAGGTCATTCTCCTAAGTCTTTTACTATATTTTTCGATCATTCTCTTAGATTTTTCTTTTGTTTGAATCAAGTTTAGTTCCAATTAGGATATTACAATTTTGATGCATACACGATTTTGTGACTTCGTGGTGGGAGCCATGTACGAAGAACTTGAAGAATTGATATGGAACATGTGCCCCATCTGGTGCATTTTATTTTAGGAATATTAGTTATGGCATCAGGACTTGTTTGCATCTGAGTAATTAATTTCTAGTTTTTGTTTATACTGTATGCTGATTTCGTTTTTTAGATTAACACATCAGAGCATGAGATAGCATCATCTTCATGTGGACTGTTAGATGTGGACGTTGAAATGTCCCTCATTATCATATGAAGGTGATCTTCCAACTGAATCCCAAGCTACCAATAATTTTGTGCTTCTTGGGAGCTGTTTTGTGTTCTTCATAAGGTTGAATTAAACCTTCATCCATGAGCAGGTGCCTAAAGAATCCAAGAAAAGAATCCAAGAGAATAATGCTTTCCCTTTCATAGGATAGATAATTTCCAGACTAATGCTTATGTTTTTTTAACTAAAGATTATTGTTCAGTTGTCTTTTATGATTAGTAAAAGGGACTTAAAATTTGCTACCATATGTAACACCTGCCATCATGTTTGTCTGTGAACTTTGACTAGCATAAACTTCATTTAACCATAGGCTCTTTCTGTTGGTCTCAATGTGTTCATAGAGCATTAGGATTCTAAGAGTCAAAAGCTTACTTTATGACTGACTAGCCTGTATTGGTATAATATCTTAAGCATATAATCGGAAGAGCGACACCAGACGCTAAAAAGATGCAGCTATTTTTCGCACGGCTCAGAAGCTAGAATCATGGATGTGAGAATGGATTTCATTTCGTTTTTATTATCTTGTAGTCATTACTAACCAATAAAATTAGCCGAAAGTTTTTGTTGAAGTAGGGTACTGTATTGCTATTTCAGGAAATCAACTCGGCAAATTAGCTAAGTACGTCTTATTTGATTTGACAAATCTAGAGTAATTTTTACAATTCTTTGTCACTGTGTTTGAAATAAAATCATGGATTAACTGGAACAGTTCCAACTTGTTAGATTAATTTAGAGCAAATGAACTTTTTCGTTCAAAAAAGAGTAAATTTCTTATATACTTACGAAGTTTTACTCCTAATTCTACTTATAAATTTGTATCATGTGGAACCCTGACCGTATACGCGTTACTTTGACCGTATACGCGTCATTTCGACATTTGTAATTTTGTAATTATTT
>JAXCLR010000050.1:25824004-25852530 GCA_035584095.1 Annona squamosa | reverse complement strand
TGCTGTTGTCCAGCTCGTACCTCACAACTCCCTTGGGAAGAAGCCCAACCGGGAAGTCGTAGGTCTGCAGGACTTCGTAAGCCGTCGGAGTGTTGGCGGAAGCCGATGAAGCAGCCGCGAAGGCCGAAATGGCGGCCGCCCAAATGAGTAGAACGGCTGCTGGAGCTTGGAATCTTCTCATGGCGGGCATTTCTTTCCCCCACCTCACAGTCACAGCACTCCCTTGTGGAAAACTGGTAGCTTTGATTTCTGTTCGCATGGAGTTATAGCAGTGGTAAAGGTGTATTACGTGCGTTTGCCACCGTTTACCAAATGACCACTTGTTTCGTATAATGTATACGACGGCCGGAATAATTCACGGTAATGTGATTTGGACGGGAAGAGTTTGTTGAAGATGTTGCTGTATTTTGGGAAATTAAGATTATATCCGGAATGATCAGATTGGAACGAAGGAGCCCAACTTATATACATCATAATGTATTTTATTCTAAAATAAAACATTTATTTATTTTATTGTATTTTTATCTTTATTTTATTTTTCCTTAGGAAACGTCTATTCCTAAGTGTATTTAATATGCTTATTAAGTTTTGTCATTTTATAACACTTTTACATATTTATTTTTTAAAATATCAATTTCAAGGGGTATTTAAGTCATTTCCCACCCCTTAAAAACTTAATTTTTAAAAATAAAAAATAAATACATAAAGGCATTGTAAAATGGCAAAAGTTGGTTTGTATTTTCTTTTAATTTTTCTCAACTTCAAAAGTGAGATGTAAAAGCAAAGGCAATAATGTTGGGTATACTCGAGAAGTAATAAAATTTTTAAATGAAAATTTTTTATAAAAATAATATGATATGATAAAGATAATGATGGGATGTAAAAAAAATAGAGTTCAAATAGATTGGTTAGTTTTGTAGAAATAATTTTAAAATAATGTAGTTGTATAAGAAAATATAAAGAAATAATTTTAAAATATGATATTTATGAAGAGTGAAAAAGTTTTTGTTTAAAAAGTTTTTATTAAAACAAACAGGCCCTAAGCATCACAACAACAGTGATATCAGTCTCATAGGGCCTCACAACAACAGTGATATCAGTCCCATAAATGAGTACAAATGGAATATGGAAACCTTTTAAAAGACGTATAATACTTAAATATAATAATTGAATTTTAAAAGATATATAATACCTAAAAATGATCTCACAGGCCAACCAGCTTTTAGCACTATTGTCTTCAAAGTATAGATAATGGTTTGAATTGTGTTGGAGGGATTTTGTCTCTAAATTTTTTTGAGTGTAATAATGTCTCAATCGTTTCATTCTAATTGATATTTGAGATGTATGTAAATATACTAATACAAAAATCTCATTGACTTTTTAGTAAATAAAAACGGTGGAATAATCACCATTTCACAATGGCCCTTAATTGATTTTAATAATATTAACAATCTCATATTGTAAGTTTCTTTATTTTTTATCAAAAAAGTTTATATGTTTTTCAATGAATATTTAAAACAAACTTTAATGAAATCCATTACATCTTTTTTAGACTTAATCCAAACCAAGTATGGAGTTTTTGAAATAATCTTTGTTTTTATTTTACCTTGAAATAAGTACAACCACAAAACTCACCATTATTTTAAATTTAATTTGATCATTTTAGATTTTTTTGCATCACTTAACCATTTCCCTTAAGTACCGTGGGTTGTTATTTCAAGCACATATTGACTTGTTATGTTGGCAACTTAACTTATGAAACTTGAGTTTATCTTAATTACAACCTTAATTCTATTCATAAAATTGAATTCTAGTTATTATTTTTAACCATATTTATAGTGTCTTATGTGTTGAGCCGTGGGACCTCAAAAAATTATGAAAGTGTTACTATGTTTAAAAATAAAAAATACTTTAAAAATTCAAAAATAGTAAAATTTAATTTATAAATAAAATAAACCTAATTTTATAGTTTATAAAAAAAATTAAATAGTGAGTCCCAAAACCGGACGCATGGGGCATCTCATACTGTCGATGGCTGTATGAGATCGTGCCTCATTTATAAAACCAACAAAAATCAAATTTGGGTTGAATTTCATATTGGAATTGGGGTTGATAAATTTTCTTTTAATTTGATAATGATAAATTTAAAAAATTTTACAATTATACAGCAACAACAAATTACGTAAATAAAGATAATAACGCATAACTTAACTAATTTTTTAAATATAATAGTATATAATGCATTTATAAACTAAAATTCAACACTTGAAATAAAATAGAGGAAGAAAAAATAAACTTAAAAAAATATATAAATATAAAGATAAATGAAAATGAAAATAATATAATTTGAACATGATGAATATGTATTCAAATATAAATATAAATAATATAAAATACACGAATATAAAAATTATTATATAAGTATTAAATCTATAGTATATATTATATTGGACATGAATGGACGACAAAATGCTGATGACCCATCATTACTTCTCGTGCGAACTTGGAAATTTGCATGTCGCTGCATATTGAGTTTCCTTCATTTCCCTAGTACGGAAAAAGACCACATTATTATAATCGATACCGTTCATCTATGGGGATCTACCCAATTTTGGATAAATCATGCTCGAGTGGAATCTCTAATTACTTTTTCTTACCTAAATTTTATTGCATAAATAATATGGCTATCTCACCGTTGCTTGTTCATAAAATTTCGCCAGCGGCTATGTTCACGTTTGTTACCGCGTCGGGTCTAAATGCAGGAAGCCATAGTATGCACTTGACTGCACTCTTTTTTTTTGAAATTTTATTTATGAAACTATTAATCTAAATGCATTTAATATGTATATTAATTTTTACTATTTTTGAAGACTTTTAAATATTTTTTCAGATTTTTAAAATCAGTAGCATTTAAAATTTCTAAAAATGTTATTGATTTTTTAAAAATCTGAAAAAATATTTAAAAATTTTCAAAAATGATAAACATTAATAAACATATTAAATTACTTAAATCAATAGTTTTGCAAAAAAATTTTAAAAATAAAAATAAAAAATAGGTGTATGCTAGTTGCACTGAGGCTCAATCCTGCACTACCTAGATGCAGAGCAAGTCTATTCCGATCCTGTCTCTCTAATCAGCAGCTGCCATGGCAATTGTCATTAAGAATAAAGACCACGTGCTACATTTTCCCTACAGCTTTCACCTTCAATCAGCGGAAAATCTGGGTCGTTGAAACCATTTGTTAGAATTCCGTGTGATCCATCTTTAATAAATTCGGACGTATTTTTGCTTGGATTACTCCTTCCATAACCCTTTCCACATTGTGAGGGGTTAGGGAATGAGTATACCCATTTATATCAAAAATTCGGACGTATTTTTATGAAAAGGCTATAAGCCGGAGGCTCGACCGATTGAACTGGGATCGGTCACTTGTAATGGTACCCGTTGCCGGTTCTTGCTCACGGCATGTGTTGTGATGGTTCACTGTGGAATAGGATGGAATTACCTGTGCGTCCTTCTCTTTTGTACACACATCGAATGTGATGAAAATTCATCAATGTAAATCAGGTTTGTCTCAGTCCAAATTTGACTAACTCATTGGGTTATGCATTTTGGAAAAAAATAAGTTATATAATCTAATTTGAATTATCTAATTTTAAAAGTAATTTGATTTAGGTAAATGATTGTCAATCTAATCTGATCAAATTTCATACATTAGTATAAAATATAATAGATTATTAAAAAAGCACTCAACAAAAACTTATTTTTTAATTTTTTTAGTTTTTTCGTGAACATGTAAAACTATATGTATTTAACCTATAAACTAAATTTTACCATTTTTAGATAATTTTAAGTATTTTTTATTTTTAAATATAGTGGCATTTTCATAAATTTTTTAACTTAGAAATTTACAAAAATGTCGTTGTGTTTAAAAATTCAAAAAATACTTAAAATCATTCAAAAATGATAAAACTTGGTTTATTGGTTAAATATATCTAGCCTATATGTCCATGGAAAAAAAAATAAAAAATATATTTTGTGCATGGCCGCCACAAACAATCACTCATCTATTAAAAAATAGTTATACATTAGCATACAGTACAAAGAAGTTAACGAAACATTATTACTTTGAAATAAAATTATTTAGCCATTTTATTGTTGAATAATTCGTAAATTGGAAAGTATTTATATAAAAAGGATTAATTTTTATTCTTTTAATAAATTTATATTTTAAAATATATTGAACTAAAAAAATATTTTTAAATATTATATATTTATTACCTAGATTTTTAACTCGAATTGAACCAATTTCTATGGGGGTAAAATAGAATTGAGTTAAGATATGAAAAATATAGTTGAAAGTATGTCGGGTTGAAATTTTACAAGATATGTTAGAATTCTTTTTACTCCAACCCAAGTTAACCCCACTTGATTTACACCCATAGATACTTAGATGAAGTTTTTCATTACTAAAATAATTTTTTTAAAAGTTAAAAACACAGGACTTGTTTATTTCACCCAAAAACTTTTTAAATCAAAATTTTGTAATCTAAACTTTGCACTCCTACAATTGCTCTATTTTTTAAAATTTTTTTCATATTTTTATATATAACTATTTTACCTTTTAATCATTTCAATACAACTACTCATACGATTATCCTATTTATTTTAATTTTATTCTCTTTACTTTTTTTCATTCTCATATTATATCGTATCATTTTCTTTCAATTTAAAAATTTTTAAACTTAAAACTTTTCATCTAAGAGTGTGTTTGAGAAGTAATAAAATTTCTGATAGAAATTTTTTGAAATGTGAAAAAATAATGTCATATGTTAGATGTAAGACAGGAAGTAAAGAGAATAATTGTATATAGATTAAAAGTATGAGTAATTATGTGGAAATGATTGAAAGAAGAACAGTTATATATGAATAAATGAAGAAATAGTTTAAAATATGATAGTTATAGAAAGTGAAAGTTTAAATGGAAAAGTTTCAGGTTATAACAAACACCTCCTAAAAGTTTCGTCTATTTCTAAACACATTTATAATTATTTGTTTGTGTGCGATAGGCAAAACTTTTTTGTGTTTTTGAAAAATAATTAAATAAACCTTAGTATTTTGCGTTACTATGGATTAGCTATTTTATAATTTGAGTATTTGTATAATAAACCATCTAAATTTTAATTTTTAAAATATTGCAAAGTAAGCTCCAACATTGACATTTATTTTATAAAGCAAATTTTCTAGTAGTCTAGTTTCACTATCTTGTAATATTTCAAAATTTAAAGAGTTTAATATTTTGCAAATTTTGAAAATGATAAAATTCAATTTGCAATTAGTAACATTGCAATGTAAATTTTGCAAAACCCATTTGGGACTAATAGGAGTGCAACTTGATATCAAGTGAGTTCGAACTTACTCAACTTTACCTGGTTTCAAAATCAAGTTTGAGTTTTACTTTTAAGATTTTTTCAAATTAAACCCGGTTTCATCCCGACCTGAAAGAATTGGAAATTAATAAAGAATTTATATCAATTCGATATCAAAAACCCTAGCCCGATTTAAACCCGATATTCTCCTAAATTTATTAAAATAATTATATTTATTTATGCATCAAAGATTTTAACTATAATCATAATAAAAATTCTTCTGTGTAATAATAACTTAATTAAACTATAAAATGTTTATTTTAAAACCTAAATATCATATACATTTGCCTATAAATTTTGAATATATTGCACCTATGTTAAGCTTATTTGCAAGTAATTACAAAAATACAAATTCTTTAAAATTATTATATGCATACTAATTAAATATGAAATATATAAATTTCACTTTTATTAAACTTTAGATAGTAATTTCGTGTAATCTCATTTATTCTTTTACTTTGACTGTTAATAGGTAAAGTCGTTATATTTATTGTACTAAAAATTATCTGTTAATTAGAAGACCAACTTTAATGAAAAGACATTATAGGTCATATAAAAATATTCACGTATAAATTATTCTATTGTTAATTTCAATTTTTATTATTTTGAGAGTAACTTAAATTTTAACCCAAAACTAAAATTAAAACTAATGTTAATTAAGTCCAAACCTGACCACAACTCGCTAGGGTTACCGTTTGGGTTTATCCAAGCTTGGTCTAATTACACCCGAGTTGTACTGTTGGACGCTAATCGGGGGTTGCCCCAGACTGTTATTTAACCAGTGGTAAACTCGCAATAGGATGGGTCGTGGTTGGTTTGCCGCATGGTGGCGTTAGCAGCGCTTTCCTTCCTGTGAAGCACGTGGGACTCTGCGATCCTATCCTTAATTGCATTGTGGGAGCAGCCGTATCATTTCTTCTTTTCTTCTTCTTCTTCTTCTTTTTTTTTTTTTTTTTATGGTTTAGATCTAAAGCCGTATCGCTTCTTGAATGAGTGGCATCGCTTTCCTAATTCATATAACGCGAATTGCCTCAGACTAATTGTATTTGGTTTGAAGAAAGTTGTGGTTGAAATGACAAAAAAAAATTTTTTTGAGACTTGAGATTCCATTCCAACTACATCGGTTATCATGTAGAACTTTTGCTTTTCAAATTCTTGCATGTTTTTTTCGAAATAACTGGAAAATCGGAATAAGTAAAAAATTCACATGATAAGGGATTCGAGTAGGGCACATCTTTTATAAAAAGTTTAAAAACGGATTTTTTTTCCCTGTTTGACGCAATTTGCTTGAATTGCAGCCAGCGGTATAAGATAATATCCCTAATTAGTGAACCGCTCAACTCCAAAATTTATTTTTAAAATAAATTTTTACGTTAAACTAAATCTTACCTTTTAAAAAAACTTTTACGGTAAACTACAATGGAAGATTCCCTTTAAGGCTTTAACTGTATAGATTTTCATTAGAAAAAAAAAAAAAAACCAAATAAATTTATGAAATTGTAAGTTTTTGGTGTAGAAATTTTATGAAGATCAGACGTCTATAAAAAATTATTATTGAGCAGACCGATTCGTTTAAAAATATTTTAAATTTTTAATAAAGCTTGGGGCCTAATTAATCTCCTATTTACGAAATTTGATAAAATTTTAAATTTATTTGACATTTTATTTAAAATTTTGAAAATAAAAACGCATTATCCATGCCTTTTTATTTTAAAAAGTTACATTAAAATATTGAAAATCTAAAAAATTATTAAATTTGACATGATCAAATATATATTATTAAAAAACTTTAAAAAAAATTTCCGGCCACCACCACGGGTTTCCGTATGCAATTATCATGCTAAGAGAGAAAAAACATCGTAAAAAAAGTCGTAATCAATCAGGACAATGTTTGGGAAAACTGTCCCGATAATAAAAAGCAATACATGTTTAGTTCTTTTGCAAATTCTCTTAGTATGGTGACCAACGTCATGGCCAACGTCGAGCCGTGGAAGCATGAATAACTGGTTAGCCCGTCAACCGGTTTAAACATTTAATTAAATAAGTGAGGTAGATTTGAAATTTTGTAAACTATCAACCTGTTTAGTAACTTAATATAACCTATTTAGCCTATTTAACTCACTAAAGTTATATATATATATAAATATAAACCTCTTAGTTATTTTTCATTTTTAATCTTCATTCTATCACCTATTTCGTTTTCCTCCACGCTAAAAACACTTTTTTCTCTTTCTGCGAGATCGTCATCTACTAAAGTCTAAACTTTGAAATTGTTTGCTATCCAACCTGTTGACAATCTGCCAACTCATTTATTAAATCAATTATAAATAGGTTAGAGTTGAAATTTTTTAAATCGATCAATAAATAAATTAGGGTTGGGATATTTTAAATTAGCTAGGATTAGAATTAAGCTCTAAGTCATTCAACCTGATCCGTTAACGCCCCTGTAACCTTGTTAGTGCTTTTGTAGCCCTTGGGATGTTGTTGACTAGAGGGAAGTTGAGCTCAGCAATGGAAGTTTGGGGGGCTCGTGGAGGTGGAGTGGAGGATGAAGGCTGAGTTGGTGGGGGTGATGATGATGGTGCTATAAATCATACTTTAGATGGTTTAGATTTTGAAAAAAACCACTTTAAAGTTGTTATTTACATCAAACTATTTTATTACATTGAATTTGTACTATTTTCATATGGAACTCATATACATATCTGATTGGAATAAAAATTAGTATGTTAATATAATACAATAGGTCCCATTTCAGTGATGTTGCCTCGGAATTTCTGGTGCAGCATGCTGCACCTGAATATTCCTTATATACAGAGATTTTGGAGAAGGTTGTTGACGCCAACGGTGGCAGTGGTTGTTAGCCATGAATGGTGGTAGCGGCAGGGAGACGTGCTTAAGATTGAGTTTGGGAAAACGATGAGTATTTTTGTAATTTAGAAAATCAAGATGCATGCAGCTTGACGAAATGTAATGGTATCGGCACAAGAGAAAGTAAGGATGTAATGGTCCTCGTGAGATTAGGTGTATGAGGAATTTTTGGGAATGTGGTCATATGCTCTCCCGGGTGCATAAGCTGATTGTTTTAAATTTTTTGAATTTTTTTTACAAAATTGTTAATCTAAATGTATTTAACATGTGTATCAATTTGTGCTATTTTTGAAGTTTTTTAGATATTTATTTTTATTTTTGAAAATCAATAGCATTTTAATAATTTTAAAAATCAAAAATCAAAAAAATAAAAATTTCATTAATTTTCAAAAATAAAAAATAAATATTTAAAATAGTCCAAAATTGGTAAGAATTGATACACATATTAAATATATTTAGATTAACAATCTTGTAAAAAAGTTCAAAAAAATAAAAAAAATAAGTGTATGCACCTAGGCTCTGAGGGGAGAATATGACCATGCTCAGAATTTTTGAAGTGTTGTGGATATAAGGTGAACAATGGCCAAATGCTACGGCATGTAGGGAGTTTTCTCATAAAAATAAGACATTTCTCATTTACTTTGTACTTGGGCTTGCATAATAGTACAAAAAATAAAAATAAAAATAAAAATTATATAATGCATCAGATACATTGGATCACACCTCATATCTTATATCCTTCTTTCATTACTATAATAATTTTTAAAAATAAACTTATAGTTGTATAAGTTGCTTGAGAGTCTGCCATAGAGTACCCTAAGAGATAAAATGAGATGGGAATGATAATCATTCTCAAAAACTTTTATCGTTTTAAAGATCATTTTTTTTCGAAATTTTTATAAATATATCTACAAAGTTTCACCTATATTGCATTCACATCTTCAAGTTTTCAAATATTGCAAATATTCTCACAAAGTTTAGCATATTTCGCAAGCGTGTCTCTAACGGTTTTCCAAAACAGCTTGAGATAGCTAGCCCATCATGAAGTGAAAAGTAAACAACACCCTCAAGCTTTAACATTGGATTGGAAAGTCGAAATCCCTAGCCACGGGACCATTCCGTTTCCCTCCATCTTGTCTCCTCCATGAAGTGAAATGCCGAAAATGATCTTGCAGTGTTGCTACTGATGGCCGTTCCTAAGTTGGAATGAAATTATGCCCAATTATCTGACCGATCGAGCTAATTATTCGTCAACGGAATGGGCGAGGTGAACTGGAGTCCCCAAAAAAATGTTTTAATGGAAGATACTCGAGAAATATTCGTGGGTGAGTGAACGACAAAAAGTTGCGATTGACACATTTCATCAACGATTGACATGGGAAGCCTTCCCCTCCCAGGCCCCAGCTTCCCACCCCCTCTGCAGCTCACCTTCTGATATTTCATTCTTCTATAAGACTCTTCTCTCCCCATTATCTGACGTCAACATCACGCGCTCCGCAAACACGCTCGGCGAGCTACAAAGGATTTCTATCGCCACCGTCACCGCCGTCCAACACAAAAGATAGTCGTCCTGACGGCAGCCACCGGCTTCGGGAAGTCTCGCCTCTCGATCGTCATTGTCTCCCGCATCCACTCCAAGATCATCAACGCAGAAAAAATCCAACTCTAGTCTCTGCATAACCACCAACGAGATCCAAATGCCGTACCGCCGCGCAGTACTCCACCAACTCCTCGGAGATTTCCACGCCCAAGACAGGATTGAGGAAGGGATAATTGGCTGACTAGAGATTTTGACTCACCAAGGTTTGTTTGGGAATGGATAAATTTTTGATGAAAAATTTTGAAAAATAAAAATTGTCAAATGATGTGATATAATAGGGGTAATGATGAATAATAAAGATGATAAATTTAAAATAGACAAATTCGTTGTGTGGTTAGTTGTATAGAAATGATTAAAAAGTAATATAGTTGTATATGAAAATATTAAAAAATAATTAAAAAATATGATAATTATGGAGAGTGAAAAGTTTTAGATTAAAAAGTTTTAACTTGATATTTTTTAACTATTACCAAACATACCCCCAACATTAAAGTGTGAGGGTATTTTTGACAATTCACTCCTTATTAGGCCAGCTTTCTCACACCGTTATGGAATATCGTTAGACGGGACATGCTTGCAAAATGTGCTAAACTTTGTGGGCTTATTTTTAATATTTGAAATTTTTTTTTTTTTATAAAAGAATTACTCTAACCCGACCCCCTTTCCACTTAAAAACTTGGGTACATAGATATAATATAGGTGAAACTTTGTAGACATATGTTTAAAATCTTTTTTTTTTTTTCAAATACCTTATCATCATAATCTTTTTCATTTCCTAAAACACAATCATTCCTTCTAACATTGAATTCAATATCTTTATATATTTATAAACACCCTCTCATAGAAAACAATAAAAGATATATATTAATTGTTATTTTCGACCTTAAATCAATGCAAGAGGCGAATTAGAAAATAAGATAAGGAGAACGATTCGAACTTATGTTTTACTATCATATTAATAAACCATAATATTAATTAATATATAGAACTCTTTGCATTTATTTAATCATCATTTTTTTTTGAATTTTAAAGTCTGCCTAGTGTTTGGTACAAAAGTGTTAAAAAAAGTGCACGAAATTGTTTTTAAAAGGTGAGAGAGTCATATAACGTAATAAGGGTAACGATAAAGAATAAAAAAATAAAGTCGAATTTAAATTTATATTGTATTTATAAGAAAAAATATAAAGAATATAAAAATAATAATATCAAATCCAACGGGTTAGAACAGGAGAAAAAGTGTACAAGAAGAATAAGAAAGTTCTTCCTCTTTACACCAAATCAAATCGTTTTTTTTTATGAGTATTCATAAATTACAATCTCAACTGGTATTACAATTAAATTCTGAGACATTCTTACAATTTACTAACAATTATCTACTATTTCTAAACTTTCCCACCGGTGGACGGCTCCCACAAATTTGGGAAACTTACAACGCCACCACTTCAGAAATGCTGTTGGGGAGATTTGAACCCAGGACCACCTACTTGTAAGACCATGTCCTGCACCACTGAGGCACGACCTCAGTGGCAAATCAAATCGTTGTTTACAGAAGTTCCAACTTTTGTCAGAAGCTAAACTGACCAACCATTCATGGGATAACTCCACGAATTCAATCATTTGCAAACGATAAATGATTATATCTAAGATTTAAACTCCCTGAATTCAATCACTTGGGATCAGCAAATCATTATATGATATATTCCAATCATTACGTTCGAAATTATTTGTTCAATTAGAAACTAAATCTTATCCCAATCAAAGCTCATCTTATAACATTATAAAAAATAAATCTAATAAGGGTGTGTTTAATATTTAATAAAATTTTTGAATAAAAAATGAATTCTCTGATATTTCATAAAAAATTTTAACAAAACATGAATTCTTTGCATTTTAGTCCCTCTAAGTTTGAAAGCTCGAGATTTACGTATTTACCTTTTAAACATTGTAAGTTTGTGTCTTTTGTTTTTTCAACATTGTAGTTTTATAACGTGAATAAATCCATTTAATGTTCTATTATCTTCAATTGAAAAGACAAAAATACCATTCTCTCATTATATGATGAAATCGACTCAATTGATAAGTTAACTAATAAGCTTACATCCACTTCTTTCTTCACAAAATAAGTCGACTCAATTCGTGAATCGACTAATATATGCTCACATTTACTTTGTTATTTATATAATGGAGCTTCATTATATGTATCATGATCTATTTTAGACTAACATATAACATTAATTTATTTTTCTTTATAAACATGTTTTCTTGAGTGTATTTAATATGAAGAGTGATCCTGTTAGTCCGGGCTAAATAAATGTCCCACTTATCCCGCCTTAAAAAACCTATTTACAATAAATTTTTTTTCTTCGTGCACTTGTTTATCTAAGTGTATTTAACATATAGACCAAGTTTTACCATTTTTGAATATGTTTATCTATTTTTTAAAAAATTTTAAACATCTATGTGTAGGAAATACCTTTATTTTTAAAAATCTATAAAAAAAATATATACACATCCAAAAATAGTAAAACTTGGTGTATATGTTAAATACACTTAGATAAATAAGTATAGAAAAGTTGTTTTAAATAGGATTTTTGAGGTGGGCTAAGTGAGACAATTACTTAGCCCGGGCTAATAGTATCACTCATCATTCAATATATATACAAAGTTTTTATGGTTTTACAATATTTTGATATATTTATTTTTTTAAATCAAGTTTTTAAGGGGCAAAAATGACTTAAATACCCTTGAAATTGGTGACTTTTAAAAAATAAAAAATAAAAATGTAAAAGTATTGTAAAATGATAGAACTTGATATATGGATTAAATACAATTAGAAAAATATATTTATAAACAAAAAATCAAATAAAAATAAAAATAAATTGATTTTGTGTTTTAGCTTAAAATATATCATGGTATATATAAACATGTTCCCTATATAATTAACCAACTCAACTAGTGAGTCAACTATGTAAACCATATCCTATCCATATGATTGGTCAACTTATGTGAGTCCACATCTACTTCCATATAGAAGTGCAACATGGGTTGGGCAGGTCCGAGTAGGGTGGGATCTGCCCTCGCCTAATTTTAAAAAAACTTCCACTCTACTATATTTCAATTTGAGTTGGTTTTGAGCCTATCCTAACCTATTTTTTAAGAGCGGGTTGTTCTAATTTTGATTCGAAATAGGTTCCCAAAAATATCATGCACTCATGTTCATTTGCTATAATAATGCTCAGTCCATCAATTGTCATGATTCATCAACCTAAGTTTTCACATATTTTTGAACAAGACAGTTGTCATCACCCATCGAAGACAAGTGGTCTACTAGTAGAACATGTAGTCTATTTAAACATACTAAAACAGGCAATCTGCACAAACATTCAATTAGCAGAAGGAATATCATCTTCTTAGAATATACTATGTTCAACGTTCTCAAGTTTGAAAATCTGATGACAAAATTCAACGTAATAGTATTTTGAACCAATAGAACTCAAACCAAATTATAAATCTAAGGAATTAAAATTAAAGTTCAAGCATAAATAATATTGAAATTTAGGAACTCTTTTTATCTCTAACTTTCATCCTTCATTTAGAATGCTTTTTTCTTGAAAGTGGAAAATATGCAATTTAGTACGAATTGTTTGACCTTATAGATACAAAGGATTGAATAATGAAAAATAACTACTGACATGTAGAGGATGCTGGTGAAGAGTTGGTTGTAATGCATGTCATTGATCGAATTTCTAAAGATATCATAACGCACAAATCAGCATTGCTCTTCCTCTAAGTCTTCAGTTACGGAAATCATTCAAACCAGGAAAAGAGTGAAAAGCTACAAAAAAAAGAGCCCATATATACACCCAGATTCCCTAGTCTGACTAATGAAAATTACCGCAGAGCATATCCCTAAATCAAGTAATAATGAGCTTCTTCCAAGGATAGATTGTATCCTCGCGTAGACAATTCTTCTTCTTTTGTTTTTTAATGGAACGCTTAGACTATTCTTAATCACATCAATCAACACATGAAATGAAAACCCAAATCATTAAAGCCCCAAAATATTAGAATCATAGAAACCCCAACAAGGAGTAAGGTAAAAACCATATCCTGCATTTTCTAGAGAGTCACAAGAGCATATCTTCCTTTACAATCTCTATCGTCCGCAGGAACCTTTAATTCTACAGGAAATGAACGATTAGAAAACCATAAATCAAAGCTCATACCGCAAGATGGGGGAACCTTTTCTTGTTCCTTCTGTTTTTTTTTTTTTGGGTGTGCGTGGGAAGCGATGAAAAATTTTTAGTATAAAAGTTGTTAAATTAAAAGAAAATTATGCCATTTAAATTAAAAGAAAATTATGTAATATGACATGAGTAATGATGAAAAGTGAAGATAATAAAGTTAAAATAGATAGGTTAATTATATAAGTGGTGGCATAAAAATAATTAAAAAGTAGATTTGTTATATAGGAAGATATGAAGAAATGATTTTAAAAAAAATATAATTATGAATAGTGCAAAGTTTTAGATTAAAAAAATTTACCTTGACATGTTTTATTATTTGCAAAACAAGAGTTGAGGGTAAAACTTTTTGATGTAAAATTTTTGAAATAAAAGTTATCAAATTAATAGAAAATTATGTGATATGATAACGGTAATAGTGAGGTGTAAAGATAATAGAGTCAAAATAAATAAGTTAGTTATATAAGTAGTTGTACAAAATGATTGAAAAGTTGAGTAATTTATATAGAAAAATATGAAAAAATATGGTAGATGCAGAGAGTGAAAATTTTTGGTTGACATTTTTTAAGCCAACCAAAAATACTATTTGAAATATATATAGAAGTTGTTCCGGTGTAGCTACATTTGATCAAACATGGGCCCCACATATATTAGAATGCAATGAAACTTTATACAATCATTTATTCATATATAAATTTTATAGCAAATGGTTTATATGTTGAAAAAATCACTTTAAAGTTGTTACGTACATCAAATTATTTTAATACGTTGAATTTGTACTATTTTCAAATTGGGGTCATATACATATCTAATTGGGATGAAAATTGGTATGGTAATAGAATTCATTATTTTTTTTTTATAGAAAGAACCACTCTATCCCTCTTTCCCTTCAAGGTTAAAGGGATTAGGGTTAGAGTAATCCAAACTTGTCATTTCCAAAAAATTATTTGTACAAATTTTCTCACGAATAGCCTGTGAGGGGTTGCCCCACCAACACTGGTGGTTCATCGGAGATACAACAACTAATTCGGCTAAAGAATGAACAACTGTATTTCCTTGCCAAAGAACATGATGGACCGAAAAAGAAGCAACGGCATTGAGTATGTTCCTGATTTCATCAATAAGAAAGCCCACATGAGAGGAAATGGGTTCACTATTGGACAGATAGTTACTTAATATGAGTGAATCCATTTCAATCTGTGCCCGTCTAGCATTAATTCGAAGCACCCATTTTAGCCCCAACAAAAAAGCCGTGGCCTCCAAGAATAACAGGTCCATAACACCCACCTGTTTCCACCCCCTTGCTGCAACAAATATGCCCTGGGAGTTTCTAATGACAACAACACAATCGAAAAGATCCAAATCCCCATGACTGCAAGCATCAATATTTATCTTAACAAACCCCGTCGGCGGTTTGGACTAACGGGGTACCAATGGTCTGTCCAGGAGACCCGAAAGAACAAGCATATTAGTGCTCCTAAACTGGTTGGAGAACTCCGAACACCATGCCAATGTCTCTGTGAATGTTGGTTGAAGTCCCTCCTCTCTTACCTTGTTTCGTAAATACCATATCCGCCAGCAGCATAAGATGAAAAAAGAAAAGTCCTCAGGCCTGTTTTCCTGCACCAAGGTCTCCAACATCTCCCCAACAGTTAATTCCTAGCTAACCATCCTTGCTGCTTTCCAACAAATCCCTTCTGCCTTTGCACATCTTAGGAACAAGTGATTTGCATCTTCGGGATCGTTCATGCACAACACACAGCGAGGGTCCACGACAATGTCCCTGTGAGACAAATTTAGCAATGTTGGGAGGGCATTCTTAAATAGTCTCCATCCAAAAATTTTGACCTTACTTGGGAGTTTCATCCGCCATATTGCCCTATAACAACCCGAAGAGGTTTGGTTGTCCTCATCAAAGGATAATAATCTGTAGCCCGACTTGACCGTGTAGAAGCCGTTTGGTTCATGCTTCCAAAATATACGATCCTCCACATTCCCATAAGGGGAATCCGATTAACCATTTGCCATGAAGATTCACCAGCGGCCGCCACCACCCGGTCCTTGTTCCATGAATTTGTATCGCCGTTAATAAAGTAACTGACCCACACATCTTCTTTGATTGATGACGGAAGAGTTCCTACTTTCTCAATTGTCGAATCGAGCCAGCAATCTGCAAAAAACTTAACGTGCTTCCCATCTCCAATTATCCATTTGCAGCCCGTTTGAATCACATCACGCGCCTTCAGAACACTTTTCCAGGTATAAGAATCGGATGGCCTCGCCTTACACGTCCAAATGTTTGAGTTTGGGAAGTATCTAGCCTTGAAAACGTTGTAGCATAAAGATGTGTTAGTTGATACTAACCTCCATACCTGCTTAGCCAGAAGAGCATAATTGAATTTATGGAGATCCATGAATCCAATATCACCCGATCGCTTCAGCTTACACATGTCCTTCCATGCCACCCAGCTTAGTTTTCTTTTTCCATTCTTCTCTCCCCACCAAAATTTGCTTATCATCCCATTAATGTCATTACAAAAGGATTTGGGCAGTAAAAAGATACTCATAGTATATGAAGGAATAGCCTGCGCAACTGCCTTGATTAGCACCTCTTTTTCACCCCACGAGAGCAACTTTCCTTTCCATCCCTGCAATCGAATCCAGATGTGTTCTTTAAGGCCCTTGAATATTTCAGCTTTGGATCTTCCAAGCCAGGCCGGTAGGCCAAGATATTGTTGGAAATCATGTCCCGCAAACCCAAGAAGTTGGATCATCTACCTCCTTGCATAACAATCCACATTATTGCTGAAGAAAACCGCAATTTTGTCAACATTTACCATTTGGCCCGAGGACGCCGCATATTGATCAAGAATGTCCAAAAGATTCCTTATGTCTGTCTCGTCTGCTCTAAGGAAGATAATCGCATCATCCGCAAATAGCAGATGAGTAATGGTTGGGCCCTGAGGTTGGATTCTCATACCATGAATTGCACCACTAGCGGCAGCAGAAGAAATCAGTGCAGACAGCCCCTCTGCGCATAGAAGAAAAAGGTATGAAGAAAGCGAATCTCCCTACCTTAACCCCCTTTGAGGTTGGAAGTATGAAGATTTGAAGTCGTTTACATTAACTCTGTACCTGACCGTCGTAATGCAGCTCATGATCCAATTGATCCACCCCAAGCTGAAGTTCATAGTCTCCATCATCCTTTTGAGGAAGTTCCAATCAACCCGGTCATAGGTCTTTGACATATCTAACTTAATAGTCATCTCTTGCTTTCGCCCTTTCTTGCGTTTCCGAAGTGAATGTATTGCTTCATAAGCTATCAACAATTTTAAATACAATAAGTATAGTAGATTATGATTTTATGATCATGTGGGCCTATTTAAACATTATTGCACCTGAATATTTCTGTATATATATATATATATATAATTCATACTCGAATTTGGATGAATTTTTTATATGTGGAACTCACCCAATCCTCTGGGTAAAGTCATTGAAATCTAACATACCAATACTTGAACTAAGTCTCACCCCTGCTTTTATATAAAAGGTTTTTTTCATCTTTTCCATTAAAAATAATAGAAGTCATGTAAGTTTATTCACAGAATGAACTTTGAGAATTAAAATGTAAAAGATGTAAAGTTATGAAGTTTAAAAAATAAATATATAAACCTCGGAGTTTAACATGTCAATATTCAAACTTAAAGAGACCAAAATGGAAAACGATACCATGAAAAATTTTTGAAACAAGAAAAATGACATAATACAATAATGGTGATAATGAAAAATAAAAAGAACAAAGTTAAAATACGTAGGGCACTTGTATGAAAAGTTATTAAGAAATGATTGAAAAGTATATAATTATATAGAAATATATGATAAAATAATTAAAAAATAGAATAATCGTCGAGAATAAAAAGTTTCAAATTGAAAAATTTTAAATGGACAAGTTTCATGGAAATTTATCAATTTAAAACTTTTCAATCTCCACACTAATCTATTTTTTAATTATTTCTTTGTATCTTCATATATAACTACTATATTTTTAAAATTATTTCTTCATACTGCTTATGCAACTAACTTATCTATTTTAACTTTATTTTCTTTATTTCTTATCATTGCCTTTATTGTATTATAACTCTGCTTCTATGTAACTTCGCTTCTATGTAACTAGATTGCATAGAAATAGGGCTATGTAACTATTTCAATTTTTTAGATTTTAATTTTTGATAAAAATTTAATCTATTTATTATATTTAACATTATTTATTTATCTAGGAGAGCAAGTTTCATCTCGATCAAATACGTTTGTGGATCCACAATTTTGAAAAATATATATTCATGTGTAAATTATCAAAAACACTTAGGGTGTATTTGGTAATGAATAAAACTTTTGATAAAAAGTTTTGGAGAGTAAAAGTTGTCAAATGATGTGATATAATAGCGATAATGATGAATAGTAAAGAGGATAAAATTAAAATAAATAAGTTAGTTATGTTGATAGTTGTGTAGAAATGATTGAAAAATAGGGTAGTTGTACAGGAAGGTATACAAAATGATTAAAAAATATAATAGTTGTGGAGAGTAAAAAGTTTTAAATTGAAAAGTTTTAACTCGACATTTTCTATCAATTGTCAAATACACCCTTAAATTTATTTACACATATATTAGAATATAGCAATACTTTTTAAAAATCATTTATCCATGTAGAAATGATTTGTAAATAGTTTAGATATTGAAAATATAACTTTAAAAATGATATTTAATATTAAACGATTTTATTATATTGATTTTCAATGAGGCTCATGCACAGTGATATTAAATAAATAAAAAGATTTTCGAAATACCATATATAATGCTAAATATAATAGATGAAGTAGATTTTCCACTCACTCATATTATATCACTTCTTACATTTCAACAAGTTATACACCAACCAATAAAAAAAAATTATACACCAAAGATTTTTCTTTAAAGGTTTTATTAAATGCCAATTCTTGTTTGAACACACCCAATAGGAACCGATCGCCTCCCAGGTCTCTGGCGTGGTTACTTCATTTATTAGGTAAATTTTGTCTATGTATATTTTTTATTTATATACATATACTATGGTATCTAATTTTACAATCAAGAACCTTTACCATCCTCACACCATGGAGGACCTTTATAACCCTCACTTCACGGGGATATTTTTGTAAATACACTCACCCAGGAGAATATATAAAATCTTCACTTTTCAGAGGGGAAATAAGAATTAATTCACTCACAGCCGTAAGG
This sequence comes from Annona squamosa, assembly GCA_035584095.1. NCBI lineage: Eukaryota > Viridiplantae > Streptophyta > Magnoliopsida > Magnoliales > Annonaceae > Annona > Annona squamosa. The sequence goes on along the minus strand of JAXCLR010000050.1, from coordinate 25,833,106 downwards.
AATCGAACACATACGCTGTGGTTGTGTCTGTGACCAGGGAAGCATCACCGCTGCTGGCTATTTTGTCCATGTATTGAACTAACTACTTCGATCGAATCATACGGTTGAACCGTGACTGCTCGTTTGCCTCTAGTCTAGTTCCAATTGTCTATGAGGGTGTGCTGGGGAAGAGGAAAACTTTTATAGAAATGTTTTGATGTCAAAGTTTTTAAAATAAGAAAAGAAAAAATATTGTGATATAATATGGATAATGATAATAAATAAAAAGAATAAAATTAAAATAGATAGATTAGTTGTATAGATAGTCGTGCAGAAATGATTGAAAATATAATAGTATGTATAGGAATATGTAAAGAAATAATTAAAAAATTAAGTAACCGTAGATAGTAAAAAGTTTTATCTTTTATAAAATATACCTAAATTGTTAAAAATGAATTTGATAAAAAAAATTATATCTTCCAAAACAAAATCATTTGAGAGCCGCTACATAATATTAAGTCCCAATCCATTACACATGAGTGCAAAAAGTTGTTTTTTTTATCTTTTTTAAAATTTTTTGTATAACTATTAATCTAGGTGTATTTAACATATGTATCAAATTTTTACTATTTTTAAATATTTTTAGATTTTTTATTTTTGAAAATCAGTGAAATTTTCATAATTTATGAATTATAAAAATATCACTGATTTTAAAAAATCAAAAAAATCTAAAAGTCTTTTAAAATAGTAAAAATTGATACACATGCTAAATACATATAGTTTAACGATTGTATAAAAAAATTTAAAAAAAATTTAAAAAATGGATAAAATGCGCTCGGGTGCACCGAGTCCCTAATGTTAAAGAGTGAACGTATGTACTAAGTTTCAAACGTTGTATTTGTTTTTTTTTTCTTTTTTCTTTTTTTTTTTTTTTGGTTGCTTCCGACACAGTTTCGACCAGGTAACGAGCATATCTTTGTTTTACAAAATTGCAAATGCCACATAAAATTACATGCGTACCCTTTCAGTTGGGAATCTTGGGATTTGTTGAAAGGCAGGTTTTTTTTTTTCATGAAATGACAAAAATGTACCATCTGAGATATACAATAGAAATAAAATTTATTATTTGTAACAATAATTTTTGTTGCAAGTGTTATAAAAGTTATTAAAATAATAAATATATTTGTTGTGGAGAAAATTTGATAGGACTTTTAATCTCATCCTTTCTAAATTCCTGTAAAAGAGAATTATGAAGAAGAAAAGGAAATGTGAAGATCTCCCTTTTATATTGAAATTTGATACAAAGTTTAATTAAATTGCTTACAATAAAAATGCAACAATTTAATCTATAGTATTCTGTCCGATCTATGGCAATTTCTTCGAAATGAATGGAATTTCTCATAACTCTTTTGTAGAGTATGGACTTAGCTTTAACATATATTTTTCTCTCCTTTATGCTTCAAATCTTTGCCTTTTATAATCACCAACTTTGGACTAACTGCTGTGTTAGTGAGCTTGAATCGTGATGGGTGGATAATGGCTTGAGTAATGGTGGATGATTATTGTAATTTCCAATTATTTACACGCCATGTCATACGACACAAAAAACATATTAAGCATAAGCTACGTGATTTAGGACGTATTTAATTATGAAAATAAAATTTTATTTATCAACAATATCAATGCAATAATAATACATAAACAGATGGTTTAACTATTAAAATAATAACAATACTAATCAATTTAATGTTAAAAAGGATATTTCATCATTTCATCAAAAAAATTCAACTAATGTTAATAAGACCCTACGAGAAGGGATACCTACGGTTTCAAGCAAACACGGTAAGATGTTTTGGAATTTTGAAACCATGAGTGTGTTTAGCATTGGGTAATAGTTTTTTTTTTTTTTTTTTTTTCCCTACTTTTCCACGTACTTCTTTGTATGACATAAGTAATATATTTAACTATCATACTTTTCAATTATTTCTTTATATCTTTTTATGTAACTATTCTATTTCAACTTATTTCTTTACTTCTAGGGCTACACTTCTAATAACTCGTAATTACTACCTCTGTCATATCAAATTACTTTCTCACTTTTTTCAAAATTTCCCCCAAAATTCTGTCCCCTGAAACTACGAGGAAGGTATGGATGCAACGTTTTCAATAATATGTGATCTTTGCAATGAAATTTTTTTGATAAAAAATTTATAATTAGTTTGGATCTACCAAAATGTTTTTTTCCCCAAGAATCATGTTACCTGTTGCATTAAATCATGGAGTTTCACTGGAAGACAGTCCATCAAAATACTTCAAAGAAAGATATTAGTATATTAATTTCATGAGCAATACTGCAAATAAATACGTGAATAAATTACTTTTACATGGTTGCAAATGCCTTTTTTCAAGAACCATGCACTCGGTTGCATTGAGTCATTGACTTTCACTGAAAGACACTCGAAACCATCAAATACTTTTAAGAAAAAAGATATTATTAATCAAATTACAATAGCAATAATGCAAATAAAGATACGAATGATTAATTTTGCATGGTTATATAAATGAAATTATCCTAAAGAATCAAATAAAATCAAATCACAATCTTTCGGTTGCCAACAAAAATCCAGTTTCCATGTTCTTCACGAATTCAAATTCGGCAATAAATTTTTATAGCGAATTAGATGAGGGAGGGTAAAAGATGGAGATTATAAAAAGAAAGCGTAAATTTTCTGTTTTTGAAAAATTGCAAGCACAGTAGAAGGCACCATCATTCAGGAATGAAACGACACAGATTAAAAAGCTACTTTCGGAGAAACTATAAAGGTTATAGTCGAGAATATATGTATATATATTGCGATTAAAATGAAAAGAGGTTTTTACTCCTGTCTCACATGGATAAGATCCGAAGGGCTACTCGTGCGTATAAGAGACTTAACAAAATTGCAATTTGTATCCGGACAACTTGGGCAATTTTGAAAGAAAAGGAGGGCATTTCAAATTTTCAAAATTTGAAGCGTTAAATAATTACAGGTTAGAGAGAAATGACATCCAGTTATCGACAGCCTGGAACAGGCCCTATGAACGAGACAAAAGAGTTAAAAGTCCCATAATTTTCTCCACACGCACATGATGACAGGCTGGGGCAGAAAAGAACACCAACCTACTATGTCAACGGCAACAGCAAGATTGTCTTGGTCATCCTAAAATAACAATTTCAGATTGGTCCAGTATTCAACAAACAAGTTTGAGATGATGTATTGGGAAAATATGCATAGCCAGGTTGACATCCAACTTTACACCTAAAACAATCCACAAATTAAAGTCTGGGTGAGCAGGTGAACTGGAAGCAGCAGTTGGAGTAGTGGGTCGGGTAAGGTGTGTTTGGTGGCTCCCTCTTTGTTCTTGAGACAAAGATAAGCTTTTATTAAGCATTTTGTCTCAATAGGTACGCAAGAAACATGTTCATAGGATTGTAGTTGTTACAATCAGCATCAAATCAGATCTTTAAAGGAAATAAATAAATATTCTAGTCAGGTCTCTGCAGCTTGTGGGCAGAAATTATTCGCAGCAAAATCTGAACAATGCTAAGAATCACAAATTTTGCAATCAGGAAGAATGCTAGAATCGGACACCTCTATTAGACGCTGAAAGACCAGGTGAAAACGATGTTTTCTTATCTGTTGCTGAGAACTCCTATGCATAAAGCCGAACTCATGATACTGAACAGGCTAAGCAACTACACAGCAGTTGACTGTTCTGATTCATCAAAAGTGCAGGAGAAACATTTAGAGAAGGCAAATCTACGCCATTTCAGGATTTAGATTCATTTTTTAAAATTATTTTTTCACTTTTGTGGGCTCTGGGCTCTGGGAAACTATGTGAATGTTTGAAGCTGAGTTGTCACATCCTTACTGCGTGTATGGAAAGAAGATTACTTTACATAAAAAACGGTATAAAGACTGAAACAGGGACTCAAAGAAGAACCTGCTGTAAACCAGTAGTAGCAATGCATTCTTGACCTCTGGCAGTGGCAGGAACCAAAAGTTGTAATTTAATAATATCATTCAACCCAGTATTTCCTATCCTTGTTGTGTTTATTGAATCTCAACCAGTCACCACGGTATATCACCAGAATTCACTGACAGCATCAAAAATTTCATAACCTCACAGCCATTTCTTTTGCCGAACTTTTAGTCCATCCATTACCAACAATTTATAGACACAGAACATGGTGAAGATCGCATTCTAGCCATTTGTTCAAAAATAAGCCTACCACCAAGGTAAATGACCAAATATAATTCTGAAAAAACACTTAGAATCCCCTTGAACAATAATCAGATCCCACTGATCATTATTCTCAATTTATTCCATTGACAAACATAGAAATGCAACTAAGTCACCTTGTGCCCAAGTAGGCTGAGAATTCCAGCCCTGGGATGAGACAGACCAGGGTTTGAATTGAAACAACTACAAATATTATGCTGACTGAGTGAGTGTATGACAATCCAGTGAACACCTGAGAAGCAGTAGACACAAACTGAATTAAAGCACGAAGGCAGGATTTGTCCTATGATTTGCAGATACCACACATGACAGAAACATATGGTCGATGCTGGGAGAAGAGGACAGCACAGTAAATTTCCTTCACTATCGAAAAGCAGCTCCCCTACTGGCTCTTCAACTTCAACTTGGGAGAGGCAGAGTCTCCACTTCTCCGTAGCATCCAAGACTCGGTAATCAAGCAGAAGAAAGTTATAAATGATTGCAATATCATCCACTTCATAATCTTCCTAAGCCACCACCCTATCAAAACCAACAAAGCAATATGGTTGCAACAAAGGAGAATCTTCTACACAATTGTATCTCTAATCACAGAGATCTGCCCCACCATAGAATATTGTGTATTGTATTATTTATGACTTGAGAGACATATGGTACATCCACTCCATTTCCTACTAACCTTGTTACTTGCTCTTCCTATATCACTACTCTGCTACATAACCTAAACCAACTCACATCAAACTTATTACAAGTGTCCTTCAAACTTTCGCCAAATCCCCCTACCATTTGCCGTGTTAATGTTCATCATTTTTGAGAATATCCAAGCTTGCTACTGTGTAACAGTTATCAGCAAGCTGATGACTGGATCAAACTTCATCAACAGCCAATATCCACCGTAGGCCCTACCTTCTGAAAGGTATTCTACCTTCCACTGAGGTCTATGCAGAGATGTTATGCAAGAAGCATAATAAAAGATGAAAGTAAATATTCAATGTGGAAGCAAGAAAATTGCTTGTCCTGGAAAAAAAGAAAAATGAAAAACAAAAAATGAAGAGGGAAACATGATAATCACGATGGAAGGAGGCATCTGGAACTCTCGTTTTAGTTTCAAATTTTAGCTAAGAGAAGTGTCTGTGCATCCTGGATTATCCCTTCAGGGTTGAAGATGCGTTGCAAAACTAACATGAAGCGTCTTTGACAATGATACATCAAACTAAAGGACCGTCTAGTTCATTCATCATAACAAGTTTATTACATTCTGTAAAGGACAGATAACAGAGAAATAACAGAATTCCTAAAATGGAGTGGAAAGAATCATTATATCAAGATAAACGATAAAAGAAAACAATGAGATGGATACACAACGAGATTAGTAATCAGTCAAGGAACAATGAGACATCTATCCAACCTACAAACTACATGAGTGAGGTTAGCAATTGATCAATGACCATAACAAAGGACATACAAACCGTACGAAACAGAATGAACAATGACAATGTAATTGAAGCGATGAAAATCGCTTACACTAGCCCTTCAGCTCACATCTTTAAGCCTCTTTATCAAAGCATCCAGAGATTTTTTCTTTGGATTCGGCTTCAGTCCCCTCCCTCCAAAGCTCCCAAACAGCCTGTCTGAAGAATCACGGAATTTTTCAGAGATTATCACCACCTTCCTATAATCCAAAGCATTATAACTCTTCTCCCTTATCACAGGATTGAGGAAATTCTCTGGGTGGTTGCTCATTAGCAGGTTGATCAGTTGCCTTGACTCTGCTATTGCTTGCTTCAATTGATTGGCTTCAGCATCCGATTCTAAAAACAGCTGAGCTTGGTTCTCTGCAAACGATTCCAGCATCCGTATGTCAGCATCGAACCCAATGACAGCGTTCCCATTAAACCTCTTTACAGAATCCCCGAGGAAAATGCCCATGATCTTCTCAGATATATGAGAGAGAACACCATGCAGAACTCGCTTGAGCAATTCAATCGGCAGTATCTGCTGAGCAGTTGAAACGACCGTCTCCAAATAGATAATCACCTCATTCGCATACTCATTCCCATTCAAGGGCGGCTCATCGGCCATCCAATTCACATTCTCCGTCAGCACCATGAACTCATCCACCTTGGCTCGAAGCAATGCACCGAGATGCTCCTCGGCTGCATCCCTGGCATTCTTGAGGGGGAACTGCCTTTTCCCCCTGTCCGCCATCCGCAATGGAATCCCGGAAAGCTGCGCAGCATGCTTGAAGAAGAAATCACAAGCTCGCTCCAAAACCGCCATGTTAGCAGCCATCTGCATCGCCTGCGACACGTGATGCACTGACGATCCTATCAGCTTTAGCAATGCGCTGTCCAACACATCTCCCAGCAACCGATCCAGATACTTCTTCACAACATCGTAGAAATCAAGTTGCCCACCATACGACATGTAGCTCACGGAATCCGCGATGAATGCTCGCACTATTCTGCAGCAATCTGGAACAGTTGAGGAGAAAGGAGCAACGAAAGGGAATGCAGGCACGATGTCAGATGTTTGTAACTGGAAAGACAGCACATTCATTGAGTATTCGTATTCCTTCTTCATCAACATCTGCTCAAACTTTTCTGCTGCCAGTATTTGTGCAATCTGCTTCCGGCAATCTGAAAGCAGGAGCTCATGGTATTTGTCCCTGTGCTTGCTCAGGACGTCCAGCAGGGCGTCGACGGGATATCCATACCGGCGCAAGGTGACACCGAGCAAGCTAACGTAGTCCTTGATGAGAAGCAGGTGGTTTGCCGTCTGCATTCTCGAGAACTGATCTTCGAGAACGGAGCACATCTTGCTCACAGCAATCTCCCACAGATTTTCAACTTCCATCTTCGAGATCAGCCCGCCGCCCGTCCTCACAATCCGATCTTCAACTATGAAAAAGCCGGCAATCTGGGCGAAGAACGTCTGGTGCGATTCCAGGAACGGAGTCATGGACGAGACCTGGAAATCCGACGTCAGCTGCAGCTTCCGATTCTCGAAGTAGTACTGCTTGAATCCGTCCTGGAGGCCCAGCGTCTGATGTATGTGGTAAGCCCGGTAGAGCGGCGTGAGATCAAATCCCATCCGTCCAAATTTTTCCCTGTCCTCCTCTGCCGCTATATCCGCGTCGCCGCCAGCGTCATCGTCCTCCTCCGTATGCAGCGTGTAGACGCAATCCCGCAGGCTAAGCCGGCTCTGCTCCTCTGCCTGTCGCTGCTTTATCCGCAAATCCTCCTCCCGCTGCCGAGCCGACGACGCCTGCCCGATAGCCAGCTGGCCGAGATTCCTGCTTACGACGCGGATCTGCACAAGCCAATCCCCGAACTCCTTGTTCGTCTGCCGCTCGACGTGCTGCCGGATGGCCGGAATCTGGCGCTCGAGCATCCGCCGCAGCGTCGTGGAAGGCGTTTTCTCCGCATCGCGCTCGATCGCGTCGACGAGTTTGAGCGCCAGGTAGAAATGGCCGTCGACGAGGTGGGAATTGGAACGGGAGCAGAAGTCGACGATGCGTACGCAGCGGCGGACGGCGTCGATGGCGAGGGAGGCGTTGCGGGCGATGCTGCGGGCTTCGATGAAGGCGTCGAGGGAGGAGAGGAGGGGGCCGGCGACCGACTGGAGGAGGGAGTTAGAGTGGGAGAGGGATGATTTGAGGGAGTCGACGTCGGAGAGTAGGGATCGAAGGTCGTCGACGGCCAGGATGAAGTCCTGGTAGTGGGCCCGGCAGAGGTCTTCGATTTCTGACTCCTTGGCGCGAGCGAAGGAGCGGAGGTGGTGGAGGAGCGTTTCCGGGTGGCCGGCGGCGAAGGCCTTGCGGACAAAGGGGCCCAAATCGTCGCCGTTGCAGATGGCAGAGGAGAGGAGGAGGTGCTCCTGCTTCTCGGACGAATCAGGGCCGTCGGAAGGGGCGGGGGCAACTTTTCGGCGGCTTTTTGAGGAGGGTTACTGCATGGACACAGTAGCGAGTGAGCATTTCCTTTTCGATTTTCAAAAATCACCTTCCAGAAATCATTTGCTGTTGAGAGAACTGATCACCTGCTGTAAAAACCCATCTGCTGCTGCACACCCTCTTTTTTTTGGTGAAAAATATATCTCTTCACCTATCTTCTTCCATTCATCTCAGTCACTTCTCTTCTATCTTCCTAAACCCAAATCAATGGCTCCAAAACCCAAACCTCCCAAGTGAGCCGTCTCAAAACCATCCCTCAAACCTATTCCCAGACAATCTACATCTCAAACCGATGATGAAGTGCCCAGGAGACAACGCACATCATCAAAGCAAGCCCAAGAAGAACCATCTACTTCCACTGGCCGCTGAGTGCGTTTTCAGACAGAAACACCATCAACTACAGCAGGTCGTGAGGAACAAGCCCAAACCTCAGAAAGTACTCAGTCGGGGGCACGAAGAAGAGGAAATATTGCCGCGAAAGCTCAAGTACTAAAGATACTGACTACATATTTCAAAACAGAGCTTCAGCACAGTCGGTTCTATAAGCACTTCTATGAACAGAAGGTATTCATCCTTAAGATCATTGATTTCAAGTTTCTCAAAGATGATGGGTCGGATATAGAAGATCTTTTGGAATTTCATGGTTGGACCAAGCTACTAAAGGAAGATGAAAGGGTCTATCCAGATCTAACTAGGATCTTCTATTACCTATGAGATGAGGAATGCTACAGCAGCTTTGTAAAAGGAGTTAGCATGTTCTTTGGAAGTAGAGTAACTCCAAGTTTGGAAGGATCTATGATAAATATCGGGCAGATACTTGAGGTACCACATGTAGATGAGCCGCTTCCTGCAAATATTTCACTTGATCAGATATACAATCAGCTCAC
>JAXCLR010000050.1:25788052-25823904 GCA_035584095.1 Annona squamosa | reverse complement strand
AAAAATGAGAATTGTCTAGTGCATTGGGAGTGAAGATTTGGGGAATGAAAAACCTCCAAAATCTATACCTCCAAAATTTATACCACTATTGGAAAATGAACATAGTGATGAATTATAGCAGCCTAACCAGGCACGATTCACCACAACTAAAACATAAAAAATAATAACTATTTGTGCCTAGTAATTCAGGTAGTTGAAAGGAAGAAGATTGAATTAAAAAAATTATAAATCTGCCAAGAAAGAAGAATGCAGCAACGTCATGGCCGGAGAGGAAGAGGGAGAGAGATCGCGGCGCCGTGGGAGCAGCGTCGTGGCCGGAGAGGGAGAGGGAGAGAGATTGCGCCGCTATCTGGAGAGAGAGATCCGGCGAGGGAGAGAGGTCCCTGCCCTGGCGGAATGGGAGAGAGAGATCCAGCGAGGAAGAGAGGTCCCTGCCCCGGCGGAATGGGAGAGAGAGATCCGGAGATTCTGAGAGAGATCCGGTCAGGAATGGAGGTCGCGGGAGCAGAGCGGGAGCAGGAGATCGGGTGGGAGAGAGACTGATTTGCTTTTGCCGTACCCGTCAGTTTTTTTTTTGAATTTTTTCTCTGCGAAACGGTTTAGCGCGCAAGGATGACGATGCAAATTTCCCATCTGACGGCGCACGTTCATCGCGCCCGATCCAACGGCGCTACATGCAGTGTACGGGCAGCGGGCGTAGAAACGGGGACTTCGCCCAGGCGGATAGAATCACAACTCAATAAGTAAATGACTATATTGAAAATTATGAAGGTATTTGGGAATGAATAAAATTTTTGATAAAAAATTTTGAAGAATAAAAGTTGTCACGTGATGTGATATAATAGGGGTAATGATGAGGAGTAAAAAAGATAAAGTTAAAATAGATAGGTTAGTTGTATAGTTAATTGTGTAAAAATGATTGAAAAGTAGAGTAGTTTGCGTTGAAATATGTAAAAAAATAATTAAAAATAGAAAAGTTGTAGATAATGAAAAATTTTAGATTGAAAAGTTTTTGTTATTGCCAAACACCCCCTATATTGAAAATTAAAAGAGTTGTATTGTTAATTGAAAAATTATATTGGGAATGATGATACAAATTCAATCCAAAAATCCTGTAATATTCGACATGTGTAATTGCGCCCTCTCCATTATGCGTGTTGCAAGCCGTTAAAGATTTTCGAATCGAATTTATATCAATACAACTTTTTAATTTCTAAGACGATTTTTTAAATTTCTAATATAGTTTTACTTATTTTCAATACAACTTTACTCATTCCCAAAATACATCATTATATTTCCGTCCCAGATATCATTTTAATCCAAGAGTCTTGTATGGTTTGGATCCAAACGATGCCCACAAATACTTTTTTCCACTTAAAATTATTATTTTAATATGGATTATATGTAGGAGTGTAAATAGGGTTAGTCTCAACCCGAATCTAACTAATCTAATTCAATTGATAGTATGATCAAGTTACGCATTTTGGAAACAATAAATTAGATACTTTGATTTAAAATAACCTAATTTCAAGAGTAGGTTGGTTTGAATAAGATGATTGTCAATCCACCCAATCCAATTTCATATATTAATATAAAATATAATAAATTATTAAAAAATAGTCATACATTAACACATAATATATAGTAATTAACTAGATACTACTTCTTTGAAATAATATTATTTAGCAATTATATTATTGTGGAAGTCATATATTGGAAATATTCGTAGAAAATGATTAATGTTTATTCTTTTATATAAATTTACATATTAAAATCAATTTAATGAAGCAAAATATTTTTACATATTATATATTTATTAATCTGATTTCTAACCCAAATTGAACCAATTTTTACAGGGTCAAAATAGAGTTGAGTTAATGTGTAAAAAATAAGATTGAAAGTAAAGTTAGGTTAAGATTTTATAATGTAAGTTGGGAGTGGATTTGCCTCAAACCAAGCTAACTCAACTCGATTTACACCCCCTAAGTGAATGGTCGCTATTTAAAAAAGGCTTAATTTAAGAGTACAACTTGGTCTAAGTACTCATGAATCAGCCCATTGAATATCCTAAATGGGGTAGGTTGGGCTGATTCGATTTTATACTGCCCATCAGTTCAATTTCAGTTATAAAATATCTGTTGAAATTCAGGTAAGGTCGGTTCTAAGGCAATTTAGGTAAGGTAGGTTCTAAGGCTTAGGTATCCAAAATTGACCTTGATTTCATATATCTATATAATATATAATTGATATATAATATTAAATAATATATCAGGATGCTTAATGCCTACTCTATCCATCAAATTGACTAAAATGTCATTCAACCATTCAAAACCTCACTTGTCATCCCATTGTTGTGGCTCACCTACTTGAAACCCTAGGCTAACGAAAAAAGGTCACTGGCGGCTAGCAGCTACAGGCTTCTCATCTCTCTCTCCTTTAGCCTTACCAGAGGCCGCAACCCTTGATTTTTAAGCTAAGATCCTGTCTAGATTTCATCTCCGCCCCTCTCAAGTCTCATTCCCAAATTTGGCAAAATCCCTATCATAAGCCCCTTTCAATTATGAATGCAATTTAGGTAGGATACCCTCCGACTCGATCCTAAATAGGGTAGGATATGATAGAAAATTTTTTCCATAGGTAAAAGTAGGATAGAAATCATTACCCCAATATCCTAAATAGGATCAGGGTAAGGTACACACGTTAGGTACCTGGATCCAGTCTGGATAGATACTCACATGAGTACCTAATATATAAATAATTATAAATATTATATATAAATAAATATATAATAATTTCTATCCCTTATTTACCAATAAACTATTATCGGTTTGATTTTCTTATTTATTTTTTATAAATTGTACAGGGTTTGTATTTGTAATAACGAATGATCATAACATAAATGCGGATAATGATGTTAATGTGATTATTATATAAATAATAATATTATAAAGAATGTAAAGATAGATATAAATAACAACAAAATAAAATTAATTATAAAGTGTAAAGTCTAAAATGTAAATGAGTATTGCTTTATATTATTTAAAACTATACAGAACAAAAAATATTTTTTAAAGTGTTATCATGGTTGTTATAGGAACCAATTTAGAACTAGAACTAGAACTAGAACTGATCCTATAGATAATAGATAAGATAAGGTAGCCTTTTTGGAAATAGAGTATAGATAAGATAGACTACTACTTAAATCGAAACAACCCGAGTTGCACCCCTATTATCAATATTTCATCCCTAACCCTAGAAATTCCTAAGGCATACATCATTAAGCGAGAATCTATTCACTTCAACAAGATCATAGAGATACTAAAGAGACTCAACTACGAACTCGGCCTTGAACATTGTGATCCTATCATTGTTGATTTAAAAGGTCTACGTGGGCATTTGCAAGGGTGTCACCACTAGCCAGCTTGATGAACTTGCAGCTGTTATGATAGCTAATTAACTCGATTGTGACTCTATATGTTTTTATTTGGTGTTTTTCATGGCTTCTGGAACTAAAACCAGAACCAGAACTGACCCTATAGGTAATGAGTAAGGTAGGGTAGGCTTTTTGAAAATAGATTATGGGTAGGAGAGACTACTACCTAAATCAAACTTACCTGAGTTACACGCCTACTTTCAATATCTCATCCCTAACCCCAGCAATTCCCAAGACATACATCGTTAGGAGAGAATCCGTTCACTTCAACAAGATCATAGCGCAACTAAAGAGACTCAACCACTAACTCGGCCTTGAACATTGTGATCCTATTATTGTTGAGTAAAAGGTCTGCGTTGGCATCTGCGAGGGCATCACCACCAGCTAGCTCGATGAACTTGCAGCTGTCATGATAGCTAATTAACTTGATTATGCATCTGCAAGTTTTTATTTGGTGTTTTTCATGACTTCTGGGTTAGTTAGAGATCAGTTTTTAGTTTTGTTTGACATGTATTACTTGTTTTACTTCGAAATTTATCCAGCTTATTGCAAAAATTGTCGTTCTAAGGGTATGCTTGTTAAAAGAGAAATTTTTCACCTAAACCTTTTTAATTTAAAATTTTTCATTTTCTATAACTATACTATTTTTGAATTATTTCTTCACATATTTCTATACAAACAACCATACGTTTCAATTATTTCTATACAATTATTTATATAACTAAGTTATCTATTTTAACTTTATTCTCTTTATTCCTCATTATTACTCATATCATATTATATTATTTTCTATCATTTCAAAAACTTTTACACAGAAAATTTAACAAAAGTTTTATCACTTTCCAAACGCATGACAAATATACATAAGAGAACAAGGAAATCATTTTCAGAGACACGAGTGTTTTTTTTGCTTGGCATTTCCTTTGGTTAAGTTCTTATAGTCAGGTTATTAAAATGCGTCCTACGCGCTCTATTTTCAAGATTACGAGAATGTATAATTAAGGCTCAAAGGCTCCTTTAGTTTCTGACAATGTTCATGAAATAATTACGAAGGCAATAACTTATTTATCATTATGCAAAATGGCTTAGAACTCATGTTGCATATGTGCTATACTTATGGTTGAAGAATTCGACCACTTGACAATTGGTTGTTGGTACTTTTAGATTACAAATGACATTTAAATGCAAGTGTGAGTATTTGTCCATATATTTCTATGGATCTACTTCTTGGGAATGAAATGATGCAAAAGGATTTTCATTGTATGAGTGGCCCATTGTTGGATGAGTGGAAATTTTGATTAAAAAGCTTTTTAGACATTTTTGAAATTTGAAACGCTTTTTTATAAAATTGCCTAAATACAAGAAAATGTTTTTGAATTCTAATTTTATTCATGTTTGAACTTTAATTTTAATTCATCAAATTTATAATCTAATTTGAGTTATAGTAGTTTGGATTACCATGAGGTTGAACTTAGAGTCACTGTGATAAATATTTTTTATTTGAGTTGTGGTAAATTTGGGTTGTTATTATATTTTCATACATAAGATTTTTAACTGCGATGTTGATATGTTTATTCAATGGATGTTTGGACAATTTATATTTATCAACATGTTTATAGTCTACGTATAATAAACTTTATATTGGATATTTGTTTATTAATATGTTGATACGCTATCTGTATGTTTATATTAGATGTTTATCAATAATTTATATTAAAGAAGTGATCTTCTTAGCATGGGCTAAGCAAATGTCTCACTTAGCTTATATCAAAAAAATCATTTATAACATTTTTTTATTTTTTCTTTATACACTTGCTTATCTACATGAATTTAATGTATAAACTAACTTTTATCATTTTTGGATATATGTATATGTTTTTTGAGATTTTTAAAGATATGAATATGTTTAAATACATATATACATATAGACGTTTAAAATTTTCAAAATATATATACATATATCCAAAAATAGAAATACTTGATTTATATGTTAAATACACTTAGGTAAACAAGCTTATAAAAAAGTATTATAAATGAGTTTTTTGATGTAGGCTAAGCGAGATATTTACTTAGCCGAGGCTAATAGGATCATTCTTCTTTATATTATTAAACTTTTATTTTATAGTAAAATAGATTTAACATGCACTGGCCTTACATTTATAAGCTAAGGGGAAACCTCACTTTATCAATAGATTAAATGCAACATATTGTTATTGTTACTATGAAACAAATTATAATAAATTATATGTAATAGATTGAAATAGATTACTTCATTGCATGTAGCAAATTATGTAGTGTAGCTAGGCAGCTGTGCGAATTAATTACTAACTCATACTAGACTAATTATATAGTTTATTTATACAAATTTATATTAATAGATGAAGTATATTGCATATTATTTTTGAAACCGATTTAGAACCGAAAATAAAATTGACTTGTTCTTGAAAAATAGGTAGAGTAAAGCAAAAACCAACTTGATATAAAATAGAGTAAGGCAGAAAATTTTTAAAATAAAATAAGGATAATGTAGACTCCTACTCAGATCAAGTTGCACCCTTGGGGTTTATCTAAGATATACTCATGTGTGTACTAGATCAAAATTTGTCTAATTCTAAGTCCATTTTTTAGAATTTTTTATTTGACCTTATTTTTATACTCATTTTGTAAAATAGGTATTAAGAAAAATTTCAGATTAGTTTTGGGCCAATTTCGAGACAACGGGTTTGATAAAAATTGTTGGTTAGGTATGATGATTTTGAGAATTTATACACATATCAAGTATAAAGATGCGTTTATGCTAAATTTAAATATTATGCTCCAATATTTTACTAATTAATAAAAATAAACATCACTACTAAAACCAAACATAGAGTAAATATTGTATAACTTTATTAAAATAGATTTATCTCATTTCGAATGGATTTTATCATTTAAAAAATATTTTCATAAAAATAATAGTATTCCTTATGAGTATTTTCCAAATATTAGAAAAATTCCAAATATGCATAAAAGTTATACGTATATGCGCAAATGCCTCTTATTGATTCTTATATTGTTGGTATAATTAATTATAAATAATGTAAAAATTTTGAAAGAAAATGAAAAAAGATTTTTAAATATGCTAGTAATTTTTAATAAATGAATATATGCAGGATGAGTTAGAACTCTTTTAGTTGGAACATTGTTCACCTAGCCTGACCTTATTTTTGAATTTGAGTCAACATTTTTTATTCATTCCTATACCATATTAAAAAATTATAAACTGAATTTTACCATTTTTGAAAACACGCATATATTTATTTTATATTTTAATAAAAAAATATATTTTTTTGGCCCATTCAAGCCTCAATTTTAAATATACCCACTATATTTTAAAATTTTGAAATATACTCACCAAATTTACCTTTAATTTCAAAAAGTTCATTCTATTACATGTCGTTGCCGTTAGATAAGTTAACCCTGGTCAACTTGATTATCGGTTAAATCTTTATAAATGCCCACAATACCTTGATGTAAAATAGAAAAAAGTGAGCCATAAAATAAATAAATAAATCATCATCATTATAAGTCATTTCCCACCTAAGTGAGGTCGGCTGCATGGATTCTGTTACGCCATTCTTGGCAATTTAAGACTAAATTTTCTGTAATTTGTGATATTTTAAAATCTTGTTTAATTACTTTTATCCATTTTTTTAGGTCTTTCCCTCCGTCATTCTCGTATCAACTTCTACTCGGATAGACTCTGTTTTCCTAACCGGTGCTACTTCAGGCCTTCTTTAAATATGACTAAATCATTTTAATCTATTTTCTCTTATTTTATCATAAATTGGTCTCACTTTTAAGTTTTCTCGAATTATTTCATTCCTAATTTTATTTTTTTTTATTTTACCACTCATCTACCTTAACATTCTGATTTCCGCTACGCTCATTTTTTGTACATGTTGTTCTTTAACTGTCAAACATTCTGCCCCATAAAGTATAGTAGGTCTAATCGTAGTCTTATAAAAAAATTATTTTAATTTAATTGGAACTCAATGGTCACATAAAATTCCTGACGCACTTCTCTATTTCTTCCAACTTGCTTGAATTTTATGTATTATACCTTTCTCAATTTTCCCATTCTCTTGAATTATTGATTCTAAGTACCGAAAATGATTAGTTCTTGTTACTACTTGATCTAAAATCTTAATTGGTTTCTCATCCGAGTTCTCATTATTATTAAAATTACATTTTATATATTCAGTTTTAGTGCGACTAATTCTAAAACTATTATATTCTAAAGCATCTACCCACCTATTCAATTTAAAATTTAGTTCTTCTTTAGTTTCATTTATTAGAACAATGTCATCTGCAAATAACATATACTAAAGTATTTCTTCTTGGAGATGTCTAGTAATTTTATCTATTACTAAGAAAAAAAATAAGGACTCAAGGCTGAGTTTTGATGAAGACTTATTTTAACTGGGAAGACGTTAGTATCTCCACTAATGGTCCTCACATTCATAACAGCCCCCTTATACATATCTTTAATAATATTAATGTATCTGTCATTAATTCTTTTTTTTCTCATCACTTGCCATATTAACTTCTTGGTACTTGATCATAAGATTTTTCTAAATCAATAAAAATCATGTGTAAGTTTTTTTTCTTCCAATACTTTTCAAATAGTTGACTAAGTAAGAAAATAGCTTCAGTAGTTCCTAGCATAAAATCAAATTGATTTTCTAATACATTAGTTTCCCGTCTTAGTCTATGTTTAATTACTCTTTTCTATAATTTTATAGTAAGACTCTTTAATTTTATTCCACGATAATTTGCACAATTTTGAATATTTTCCTTATTTTTATAGATTGGAACTATAATGTTTTTCCTCCGTTCACTTGGCATTAACTTTGTTTTCATAATCTTATTTAAAAAATTTGTAAACCATGTTGCACCTATATCTCCCATGTACTTTCATGCTTCAATTGGTATATTATTTGGGCCTAAGGCTTTTCCTATTTTCATATTCCTTAGGGCTTCCTTTACTTCAGATATTCGAATTTTTGGGAAATAACTGATATTCTTATTTTCTTCTCTATTTAAACTAACATCAAATGTTAAAAGTTCACGTGGGGTATCATTTAGTAAACTATAAAAATAAATTTTCCATCTTTCCTTAATATCATCATCTTTGATTAGAACTCTTTGGTCATCTCTTTTAATACATCTAACATGTGTTAAATCTTTACCCTTATTTTCTCTTAATTTAGCCAACTTAAAAATATCTTTTTCACCTTGTCTAGTTCCTAATCTGTCATATAAGTTCTCATAAGCTTTGTGTTTAGCATCGCTAATAATTTTTTTAGTAGCTTTTTTTGATAGTTTGTCTTGTTGTAAGTTTATATCATTTTTATTTTTCTGTCATGTTTTAAACTTTTCTTGTTTAGCATTTATAGCTTTTTGAATATCTTCATTACACCACCAAGTTTCTCCATGTGAGGATCTACGATTTTTATATATACCTACAATACTTTGTCCTACTTTTTTTATGTTAGTTGTCATTTTATCTCACATTGATTCTACTTCATCATTTTATGTGTCCCATTTTCTTTTTCTATCATTCTTTTACTAAAAAGTTTTATGTTATTTCCCTTTAAATTCAACCATTTAATTTTTAAAATTATATTGCTTTTAGTTTTTGTTGACTCTTTTTGTGTATATATATTCATCATTAATAATTTATGCTGCATAGCTAAGCTCTCACCTAGATAACTTTACAATTAATACAAATGGATCTATCCAATTTTCTTATAAGGAAGAAATTTATTTAGCTAGAATTGGTCTCACTCTTAAAAGTTATCAAATGTTCATCTCGTTTTTGAAATAAGGTATTTGCTATAACCAAATCATATACTATAGCAAAGTCCAAAATGACATTCTCCATTTCATTCCTTATTCCAAAGTCGAAACCTCCATGACTTCTTACATATCCTACATTCTCCTTTCCTACATGTTCATTTAAATTTCCACCTATCACAACCTTTTCTTAGTTAGATGTCCTTTGCATAACACTATCTAAGTCACCGCAAAATTGTTTATTAATTCTATTATCTAATCCTACTTGTGGTGCATAAGCACAAATCACATTTAAGACCTCTACACTTAATATAAGTTTTATTTGAATAATTCTATCATTTACTCTATTGACGTCTATAACTTTATTTATGAATTTGTTATCTACTATTATCCCTACATCATTTCTATTACCATCCTTTCCTATATACCATAATTTGAATCCATTAATCTCTTTAGCCTTCTCTCATTTCCATCTAGTCTCTTGAAGACATGCTATATTAATTTTTCTCCTTCTCATAACATCTACTCCTTCCATACTTTTTCCTGAACCACATTCTCCCCTAAACCACGTCCATAAAGGCATGGGAACCTTTGCCGACTTTTCACCACAATCGGACGTTGGTTGTGGCGCGTCGCTTCCGGAGAGATACCCTAGCAACTCATGCCCATTTCTCACTATATTCGGGCTCCGATATAGCCCGTCGCTTTTAGGGAAACGCCCTAGCAACCCTTGCTCATTTCTCATTACAGCCGAGCTCCGCTGAGCGCGTCGCTTACAGGGGATACCCTAGCATTAACAACTTTTAATATATTTTCAAAATTCATAAGAAATGTGGTGGTAATTTTTAATAGCACCGGCTGCCAACATGACATGCCAACCCTCGCTTTTTTCTGGGCTTGGGACAGGTAGTAAGATAGAAACTCTTACGGGCAAGGTTAAAATAAATAAATAAATAAATAACAAAGAAAAATATGAGTAGTTGTCGAAAGCAACCGTTGCGAGAGAGAATTCACCTCAGCAACAACGCTCCCACACCTGGCAACCGTCAAGCAGAATCCAGGGATGGAAGTTCCTTTTCTTCCACCCACCATTTTTTTTCTTTTTGAGTAACCTACAATCTGCTGCCCATCAACGCCGACGAATGGAAACTGAGTTGCCTGAAGAAAATCTAGATCTGATGTGAGCTGCTACTGATTTGCTCACAATGCTAGCACCAATTTCTCTCTGAGAACCGGCAAATGACAACAACTTCATCATCCAGCCTCATCGCCAATTACAACAAGGCAGTCAACTCAGAACCAATCTGTGCATCCTCACAGCTCTAACGAATCCAACAATCTCAACCCTACAATCTTACAATTTCTACCTTAATTTCCACGCCACAAGAGAAGGAGAACGGCTGCTCTGTCAAACGCAATTCGTATAGCGGCGAGGTTGGCATCGGAGTTCTCCAAACCAGCTATATGATCATTTTAGTAATTTGGCATATAAGCTAACAGTGTGTTGCACATTCAAGATTAAATGGACAACAACGTGTATATTTGAAATTTTGTAACATAAGAATATATTTGGAATTAATATCTAATGTTAGTTGGTATATTTGGGATAAGCATATTTACAAATGATATTTAAAATGTTCAATCGCATTTTTAGGGCTATCGTGCCTTCCACCATCAAATGGGATGTGAGGAAGACGAGGAATGACCTTTGTTATGAAAATTTAAAAAATAAATTTTAAATAAAGATTAATATTAAAAATGGAAAAGTACAGCTTTATGTTTTGAAGAATAATAAATGTCTTTCATACTATTATAGATATGAAATTATATACTATTTAAATATAAATTTTTAGCTATATGGAAGCCAATTTTAATTTATATTAGGGCTTTGAGCATATTTTTCATTTCACAGGAGGCTAATAACCCCATCAAGATATTATAACATCTCGATATAAATGAAATCATAGATGAAATACATGAATATATTTGAATTTATAAAAGTTCATAAAAATTAGTAGAATTAAAAATAAAATTTATATATATATATATATGAATTTTGCCTAAAATTATATTCAGAGTTAAACAGGCTATCTTGTAATCCTATCGACGTGCCATCCAATGCTTTGGAAAAACCTTTTTTTGCTTTATCACTAAAAAGCCCCGATGTTTGCATGCGTTGGCCGTTTGTGGTGAGTGAAATGAAGGCACACTGTAGCTGGAATTGGCAAGGTTGGCAAGACGAGAGGAACATTGTTTTTTTTTTTTTTTCCTCTCTTATTGACTATTCTTTTGTCATTTACATCCATTCGTTCGCAAATGGCAATGATAGAACCCTTGTTGTACACCACTTGGATGCTATTCTGCCTCATGGCCGGCCCAGTTCCATTGCAATATATCGTAATGCTACAAAAAGCTTTCATGGGGAGTATAACGATTGCTCAACATAATTATAATGGCACAGTTCAAACAAATAGAGCGATATCTTTATAAAATTATTTAGATCGACTTCTCGGATTATCTTTGATGAAATTTTAGCCCCTAACTGTATTTGACATGTCTATTTAGCATCTGCCTTTGACCTCGATGCAAGGTCCATGAATACTTGAATTCCCTTAAGATCTACATAAACAAACGAATACGTGATCAAGTAGCTATATATATTTGCTTTATTATTCAACATCAATAAGTAATCATTCAATTTTAACATTATTTTATATATTTTGAAATGCTATAGTAGCCATATATTTTTTCCTTTATTATTCAACATCAAAAAACAATTATTCAATTTTTAATGGTATTTAAATATTGGTTTAACTGATTCAAGACATTTTATATTTTTTTGAAAACCTTATAAAATATATCCATAATAATGTCACCCTTGATATAGATTTATTTTACAAGTTATCCGAGGCCCAAATTAAAATAATCCTAATAAAATTTAAGTGATATTATACGTCTATTTGGTAGAATTTCTTTTACTACTTCCTCCACATGTATTTTGATATAAATTTGTCTTAATTACCTAAACCGTCTTACGTTTTCTTTTATTATTACCTATTATATTTTAGTTATTTTTCTTCATCTTTTCATGTAAATATTCGAATTTTTATTTTTTATTCTTAACCATTATATTTACTTTGTCACTTCACGCTCTCGCTTTTAAAAATATGTTCAAAACTTTTTCATTTTTTTTTACCTCTTGTCAAACGGATTACTAAAATAAAATCCATTAGCGACGGGTAACATGCGAAGCGGAAAAAAAAAAAAAAAAAAAAAAAAAAAAAAAAGTGTACCACGTGCCTAGTTAGTAGCCAAGACATGTGGCAGGAAAGACTGATCCTGCTCTACCATTGTCGGGCCACGCGATGGACGTCTCAGATTCGCCGACGACATGCTCCACAAGATGAACTGGCCTGACGGCCCGCTTCATCTCCGGCGTTTTCATGGACGGCTGGATTTCGCATCTCCGCTTTCCACGTCATCCAGGTGGGCCCAGCTGGAGTTGAGCTCGTAGGGGCTGAAGGACAGCGTTTTGACGACCCTTGGGATGCTGAGCTGGCGCGCGACGCTGAGGGGCAGACTC
This sequence comes from Annona squamosa, assembly GCA_035584095.1. Taxonomy (NCBI): domain Eukaryota; kingdom Viridiplantae; phylum Streptophyta; class Magnoliopsida; order Magnoliales; family Annonaceae; genus Annona; species Annona squamosa. Next base: position 25,811,050 of record JAXCLR010000050.1, on the reverse strand, counting down.
CTCCCCTTTTCCAGGTTCCAGTTCTTCCTCTCTCCCTCCCCGTGATTATCTTCTTCATCATCCTCGCGCGCGAGCATTTCCACTCCTTTCACTAGGTGGGCCGAGCCTTCTGCTTCTTCCTTCTCTTCTTGAGCTCCTTTGGTTGTGGGCCGTCTCCTCTTGTAAATGGCATAGAGGACGAGCTGCGCCGTCCCAAGCACGAAGCCGATCGAGTTGGGAACCTGCGCACGTGCGGGGACTCTTCAGGAATTAGGGTAAAATCTAATAGGTTGCTAACTTCAAGTAAGACCATTTTCCACAAACATGACTTTATTAGCTTGTCTGATTTAAGAAAAATAAATATTAGCATTTTTAAGAGTGGTATTTTAGGGAACTCAAAAAGCATTTACTTGTGGTGAAGACACTGTTCTAAAGTATTCAAGGGGCTTAAATGAGACATGAGAATGAAATATATAATGTGTATAAAAAAAGTAAAGAATTATATTAATACTGAGAAATTGTACCCAAAATGAAAAATCCAATTAAAACTTTTTGAATACTTTGGAACCTACTCCAAAATTTCAAGAACTGATAATGAAAAAATCTTAATGAGTAATAAATCTGTGCTATGTTACATGAAGACAGAGCAATTGTTATTTTAATTACAACTTTTTCTATTGATATTGCTTGTAATAAAAAATTTATTTCTTTCTTAAATGAAAGCACTCTCTTATTATGCCCCCAAAAAGTAAAATAGAAAAAGCGACGATACAAAATTTGATAATGCCAACTAGAAGACAAATAGTGACAAAATGGATATAATTAATCGTTAAGAAGCTTTTAAAAATAAATGAGAAAAAGATAAAGTTGTTGAATATAAATACGGTTAATAGCATCTCATGATGAAGAGAGTGGGAAAATGGGGAGGCTGATGATGATGACATAGGAAATTTACTCCAACGTAGTAGTCTTTGACGAGGACTGCATAGATGGTCCAAACCCCACCATTGAGGAAGAGGAAAAACGAGAGAGAGAAAGGCATGAACTCCACGCTCTTCGTAATTATCACTGTTCTCTGTTTACACAACACCACAAACCCATGAATCTCAATTGGAAGTTTGGATGCATACCAACACTTGTAGTCTATACAAGCCATAATCAAACTATTTGCAAATATTTCTCACAATGGTCAATACCCATTTGAATTTTTAACAAGAAGAAGAAGAAAGTTATAAGTACGAGGGAGAGAGAGATGTTTTGTGTGTAAGAAGGACACTTCGAATTAATAAATATCGGGCTCAAAATCTAAAAATCGACTGCTATTGATCCGATATACTCATCAGAAAATGCCCCTCCCAAAATTGCTAGAAAATCATATATAAAAGTCATCTCACCATTGTTTGCTGGTGAATTAAAAAGCTTAGCCAAGCCTACGCATAATTAAGTGAATAAAGAAATGGTTGGTTAATTACCATGGCTGCCATCGGAGCAGCATACATGCCTAATGTTAAGGCAGCTCCCAGAAATCCGGCCACCGTGAGTCGTAGGTTTGAGGGTATGGCAAAAAGGGTGATAGCAATCACAGCTCCCAAAAATATCACGTCAAGGATGATAACCAACTTGATTGTCTTAATCTGAAAAAAAAAAAAAAAAAAAAGATAGATAGATAGCCATGATGATGATGATGATTATGATAATTTCAACAGATAGGTTCTTATGAGGTGGAATTGATTAATTATAAATTTTTAATATGATCATGTGTCAATGATTTTATTCCACATCTATACGAATGTTAAAATTCAGACAGTCTTCGGGGAAATTTCAATTTTTTGTTGCAAACAACTTTTTCTGTGACAAACATGGGTCTCCATGATTCAAGGAGAGGTTTTGAAATTTAACCCATCTATTATATCAACCTTTAACAAATGAATGGAAAACTCTGTTTGTGTGGCTTCCATCTCAATCCACAGTATTCCAAGACTTACTTCATACCTAAAGCCACCTGATTTTAGTGCAGTGGGTCGCCCAACTCAGAACAATTCCAACCACAACCAACATGTCAGTTCGCATGCATCATAGATAAACATATCATAATTTTTTTCCGATGTAGACACATCATGATTTCTTATGTACATATATATATGTGGCTTTAAAATTTTTGGAATTTGTTGTAACTTGCAAGAGACAGAAAGACAGACCTTGGTTTCTTTGGGTGCAAAAATGATGAAAAGGGTAACATAAGTAGCTTGCAAGGCAGCACCAACTGCATTGACTGTTAGAATAAGCAAACCGTCCGGTTTCAGTATTCCGTAAAATGACCACAACGACGTGCTCAGCAGCGTGCACACATACGGCAACCCCTTGAAATTCTCTGTGGATCTCTTCTTCACCACTCTTTTAAACGTACCACTACAGTGATTCATTAGAACCACCAGCAAAGTTAAACGAAATGTATACACCATCGCTACTCTTTACTTAAAAATGACAGAATGGAATATTACTTACATTGGAGAAGTAAAAACTAATATGGAGATTATATTGCCTGCATCGACAAAAATATCCCGTGCATCAATAAATGTATGGGAAAGGTAAGAAAGAAGAGAGACACCCATCAATGGACATGCTATATTATTCAGACATACCCAAAATTCCTATGATGAAGCTTAGGCTCGCCATGGCTGAGATGAGCCAAAGATGATAGGAACCGGTATGCAACTGCCTGTAGGAAGATGGCGGTGAGGGAGTGCCTTTTGAGGAAGAGGGTCGCTGCACGTGTGACACTTGTATAGTTGTTGCATGTGTTTGTGGCCTTTGGTCCGCCCATTTATTATTTATATTTTCCGATTTTGGTTTTTCTTTATGGGTTCTGGTGCATGTTCCCCTGCCTCCCTTGCTGTGAGTTTGTAGCCGGCAATGCCACTCTGGTGCTTGGCTTTTGAAATTTTTTAAATTTTTAAAAGCATTTAAAAAATATTTATAGTCATTAGCAAAATAAATAATTTATTGACATAGAGACTGCTGATCCCTTCCAGATTCGAAGCGCGAACCAACTTACGTTTACTTTGTGCTATATATATATAATTACTTCAATTTTGAATGTATGTGTTTCAAAATCATAATACACACAGCTAAAAATTTAAAAATGTATATTAAAATTTTAATATTGTCTGAAAAGTGAATACATATTAAAACTTAAAAGTGTAAATTTTTTTAATATATTTGATTTTTAATATTAAAATGGATGAATATTATACATAATTTAAATTTTAAAAAATTTTAAAATTAAAAAAATTCATGGACAACGAAATGGCTCGGTTTGTGTGATGACGTTACCAACGGCCGAGATGCATCTAAACATTACATCGGTTGATGTTTTGATGGGAACTTTAAACTTTTCAAATCAAAATTTTTTAATTTAAAATTTTTTATTCTCCATAAATATTTTATTTTTTAATTATTTCTTCAAATATTTCTATATAATTACTTACTTTTTAATCATTTTTATAATTAAATTATTTATTTAACTTTATCTTCTTTACTGCTAACTATTAATCATATCATATTAAAAAAAATTTATTTAAAAAACTTTTACACTAAAAAATTTTCTTCTAAAGTTTTTTTTCAGTCCCTAAAACACTCTTTAGTGACATTTACTACACACTCAATTATTTAGCAATCCTACCATCTTATTTATTACAACTTTATTTTTTCATTTCATAGGGTGTTCAGATCTTCACGGAAGAGAAAAGTTGAAACTGTACGAGATTCGCGCCCTTTTCGTGCCAGTATGACACGTGCACTTCGTGCGTGGCGGTGACAAAGTATGGGGTGACCACCCACCCACCAGTCTGCACACTTGTCCGGTTGTCCAATGCAGTGGAATTCGTCGTTACTCTTTTTGATAGCTGATGTGCAGCCGGTATTTTAGCCCCGCCAGCAATGTTGTTATTAATGATATTTTAATTTTAATTATTTTTTACATTTTAAAATTCTTTTCCGTTTTCATTTAAGCACCATTAACAGGGTAAAAGGTTATCTTTCTTTTGCACTTCTCAAAATTATATATCTTAAATATTTAGCTACTTAATTTTTTATGCTAATCATTTTCTACAACAATTATCTTATTCCCTAGCGTTTTATTCATATCATATCATATCACATCACACTTAAAGTGCATTTTTGATTTACTGCTTCATTTTACATCCCATACTATTCTGGAAAATACAAATATGTTACTTTTTAATCATCTTGATACAATTATTTATATAATTAATCTTAACTTTATTCCCTTTAATCTTTATTCTTATCTTTATCATATTACATCATCTCCTAATTAAAAAACTTTTACATCAAAAATTTTTATTTGAAAATTTTATTACTTACCAAGTACACCTAATTAATAAAACTTTTTATTCTCCTTTGTACCGTTTTTGGGTAAGCTTAGTTGGTCGGGCAAAAAAGAAAACAACAAGGTGAAAAAAATATTTTTGAAAATCATGAAAATGATGCATATAAAGAGACAAAGGATATGTTTTGTAACCAATAAAATTTTTAACAAAAAAGTTTTGAAGAATAAAAGTTATCCAATGATGTGATATGATAAGAATAATGATGAGTAGTAAAGAGGATAAAATTAAAATAGATAGGTTAGTCATGTGGATAGTTGTGTAGAAATGATTAAAAAGTAAAGTAGTTGTATAAAAAAATATGAAAAAAAATAAGATAGTTATGAAAAGTGAAAAAGTTTTAGATTAAAAAGTTTTTAACTGACCTTTTCTATTAATGGCCAAACTGATCAAAAGTAAAAAATAAAAATAATTAAACCATAAAGATTAAAAAACGGAAAAAGAAGGATAGCTCAGTTACATACAAAAGGTGTTGTACTTTATTTTCGTACTAATTGGACTCGTCGACTACCGTAGCGGTAATAATTAAGAATAAGCATGTTGGTTGCATCAGAAAGAAAAGAAAGCGCACGTTGGAAAAGTGATACGTGGCAGCATTTGGGCTGCGGAGAGCGACTGATGGAAACACCGTCCACTGCAGTTGACTGAGACATGGATAAAAGAAAAATTACTATATAATAGATGAATGGTTGTGCACTCATCTATTTTTGGAAAATAAGGTCCGCTGTCGGTTGGTAATCTTGACCGTCCATCTATTCTTTCTCATAATTATGCATTAGAGCGTATCAAATATCTCCACAATCGGTTATCCTTAATCCAGAAATCAGCGTTCTGGATTATGGAAGACTGCCATTGTCATTTTATTTTTATTTTTATTTTTATCGAGAATTGGGAAATTCGCGGAAAGGTGTAAATGGTTGCCAAAATCAGAGGCAAGGCAGTTTAATCTACTTCTCTTATTTTAAATATACATATATAATTTTCTTTCTACGAGAACACCTTGTACTTTAGAACATGATTGTAATTTCTTTTTAATGTTTAAATTATTTAAGACTTTTAGTACAGCAATAAAAAGGTTTAAACTCTTAAGTACAGCTATAAAAGGATAATATAAAATCAATTAGGAAACGAACTTATCGATTGTTCACATAGTGGTCATGATGTCGTTATGGTAACTGATGGAGTGGCAATTTTTGTAACCACCATTTTATCCTCTTTAAATGATTAGCTAACCAGTAAGTCATCAGTGAAGTCATTCCATAAGGCATTTCCGTGTGAAAAGTTTGAGACGCATTAAATAGATTTCTTGCTTCCGTCTACTTTCATAAGGGACATGTAATTTTATTTACGCATTTAATTAAAATTCTACATTAGTATTAGAGCCAGTATATTCTGCATCTTGGCTTTATTGTTGGGATGTGATAATATGCATATATATTAAAATTTATTTAGTGTGGTATGAAATAACTCTATTTTGAATAACACGCATCTGCACGTGTTTTTTGGGCATGAGATGGCGTAATTTTTCGATGGCCGTGAATTAAAATTCTGCATTATCTTGATAATATAACATTTTTTTTATTTATCCGTGATCATATCAAAAATATATGCATGCCGTGTCCTATTTTGATCATTGAATTTTTCCGAGTATGATGAACGGATTGGATTTCCAATTCATGATTATCTATGATCGTACCATTATTTTTTGAGGGGCATCCATCTGGTCCACAACCACTATTGCATTTTTTCTTTTGAAATTTAAAAGTTCTGGTGATTATAATCAATATGCGAACACTGGATTTGTGCGCAGATAATTATTTTTTAAATTCTAAGCATAGCTCAGTTAATTTGCGTCTTGGCGTGGGTACTAGATAGATGATCATTTATGTTGACATCTTAAATAAATATTTTTTTTTAAAAAAAAAGGCGTTATTTTATGTCTTATTTCACTTGTGACTATTTTTTGATGTTGTTTTCTAATGTTTGTCACTTTACCATATTGCCAACAAATCATGAATAATGCAACCGTCTATAATTGAGAAATACATGTACTAAAGAAAGACTATTTTATTTAAATATTTGATTGTATTCATTAGTCAACCAATATGCCAATCTATGTCATTTATTTATATAATTGATCATAATTGTAGTTACAATAGAATAAAAAAGATAGTCAAGTTTAACCTTGCGACCTATTAAGTATACTTCGGATGTGTTTGGGAATGGTAAAACTTTTGATGAAAAGTTTTGAAGAGTAAAAGTTGTCAAATAATGTGATATGATAGAAGTAATGATGAGTAGTAAAGATGATAAAGTTAAAATAGATAAATTAATTATGTGGGTAATTATGTAGAAATGATTGAAAAGTAGGATAGTTGTATAGTAAAATGTGAAAAAATAATTAAAAAAATGATAGTTGTGGAGAGTAAAAAGTTTTAGACTGAAAAGTTTTAACTTACACTTTTTAACCACTGCCGAACATACCCTTAGATTAATGTAACAAAATATGTCTAGGACATAACGAGATATTTTATTTTTTTGGCTTGTAACTATTATATTATCTCTAGCTAACTGGTGCATAGCTTTGAAGTCTTAACTTACAGGTTTACTAGCTGATTGCACAACATATTTGCCAAAATAAAAAGTAAACGGAAATGATGATACTTTATTTGAGTAAGAGGATTCGAACCTCATTATGTGCGAGTAAGAGATATTCACTTACTGCACATGATGTAATTATGGTAATTGATGGAGTGGTAGTGTTTGCAACTGCCATCTTATCATCTTTAAATTAATACGTTAGAAGATGAATTTAAATTCTTTTACACAATCTCTAATGACGCGTGATCTCATGCAACAGGCCACATGAGATCAGACCTCATCCCTAATAAAATTCAATTTTGAAATAAAATAAAGAAAACTAAGTGGCTAAAAAATATAAACAGAAATTAAAATTATTTCATGAAAATTAATAAAATTTACAATTAACCTCTATGAATTCTAACATGCATTTTGCAATTGTTGTTGATGAATTTGTATTTTTTGGAAGTGTTTCGCAATAAATAAGTTATCAGTATTATCAAATTTATCTTTCTTATTATCAAATAACCGGGGCTGGTCCTATGCGTCTACAAGTTCCTGAAACTTCATCTGCCCTTCGCTCCATCGTTTGCAGCAGTTTTTAAATCACGCGGCAAAGCTCATCGCTGTCCGATCGACTGTTAAGGGATTTTTTTTATTATTATTGGAAACTGTTAAGGGATTTTCAAGAAGCGGGAAAAAAAAAACTGTTAAGGGATTTTTTACACAATAGTCCCTGAAGCGTGTCTTACTGGGGCGGTAAGAATCGGGGAAAAAAAACTTTTGCACTTTGAAAATTGAGTTTTTAAATTGCCATACATATGTAAAAGGTTTGTCCGAATTTCATTCTATAAAAGAATTCCTTACTCTATAATACCTTTTATCTTATTATCTTTCAATGTTTAAAAAGCCTTTTGTTATTCAACTTCTATGATTCAAAGCTTGAAGTGACCAAGATAGCATATCAATTCTCTACAAATATAGAAGCAAGCTTGATTGTTATTGATCTTACTATAGCATATCAATTCTCTACAAAGATAGAAGCAAGCTTGATTGTTATTGATCTAACAAATCGGAAAGATTTTTTTTTTTTTTATCAAGAAAAGATGAAGAAAGAATGCTGCTTTCCCCTCTCAAAATCTTTTATACATTTTACACGGTGCTAATATATCATTAGCAGCTAAATTTCTCGTTTCAAAATATCAAGGGAGGCAAAAGCTCAAGCATGAGAATAGGAGAAGAAAGCTTTAACGTGGCAGAATTATATTGATTATCTGTTGCTTGCACCAGAGGAACTGGACTCATAAATGATGTTCTAATTTCTAATAAAAGAAAATCCGCATATATTGGCGGTTGGAACTAACCCTTTATAACTCCTGCCAAATTTGCCAATATGATGACTTCAGCAGTGACGACAGAGAGTGATTGTGTGGCTAATTCAAAGAAGAAATTATATGCCGACGTATATAGGAACTGAAAGTGGAAGATCAACATCATGGGGAAAAAAAACATTGAAGAGATGGCATGACACTAATCAAACAGGGTCTATTGGGTTTGGCATAATATAGGAAAGGGGGTGAATAGCCAACCCTTCTGCACGCCCATTTAAGGTTGATGGATCATTTTACCTATCCATAACAAAAATATTCTTCTCATCCTTACTTAGAAATTAATAAAAGCAGCATATCGCATCATGCTTCTACTCTTTAAAAATTCCTTCTCTCCATCCCTTTCTCAACTCCCAATGGAAGAAAAAGCTCAGCTATTTTGTGGTTTTTTTTTTTTTTTTTTGTGTGTGTGTGTGCGTGGAGAAAACCATCTATTTTGTGTCTATCTCCGACTTTTGATTACATCACTTTTCGCTTGTGGCAGGTAGCATTTTCTTACTTTCCTAATCAAATCAAACACAGCAGACGCACAGCTCTTCAAATTTCTAACTGGTGGGTACCATTTTTATCCTTACATCATAAGAGAAGAGAAAGGAAATGGTTATCACATGGGTGCTTGTATTGTCCTCTATTTCACATGCATGTTTGAAGACAAGCACAGAGTCATGAAACTACCTGCTTCATACCTTTATCAGCTCAGGTCTCATATCAGCACAGACCATAAAAGCTCCCTTACTATGCTGATTATATAAATTAAAATCACCTATATTTCTAGAGATGCACAGATATTTTATTCACCTTTTTCGTGGACTAGATGAGGATGGCCTTCATCAAATGTCAAAAAGGCCACCCCCATGATGAAAGAATAGTGTTTAACAATAAGAAGTTGACGTGTTTTATAGCCGGGATTTTGCTTCTGGACCCATGCGGCACTGCACCAGTAAAATAGAATAACAAATAAGTAAGAATATCAGAGAGAAACACAACCCAGTCAAAATTTATTAAAGCAAAGGTCAAAGAACGTATTCCAGTAGCGCATGTCAATGCTATGTGCAAATCAGGGCTGGATTTAAATAAAACATCCTGGTCCTCACATGTTATTTCCAGTATAAAAATTATTAGCCAGCTTTCTCTGCAATCATTGATCATTTTCTTGGTTGTATTTTTTGCTGACCTCAGGATAGGAAATGTGCACAGCAAATTCTTAACGTGAATTTCCCAAATTACAGTAAATTGGCTCACACTTTGAGGGAGATGACATATACAATTGAACTAGTAGGACACTAGACAACGGGAATTCATTCTTTCGTCATCCAAGAATTGAGATATTGGACCATCAAACATCCTAGATTGGTTTATCTACCTAATTGATGACAACTTGTATGTGTCTCAATAATTGTTTTTTATGGATCTAGCAGACACTAGGAATGAAAAAACCTTTTTTTTCTCACCAGAGAATTGCCTTGGGCAGCTTTTTCAGCTAAGTATGCACAAGGCTTGTAGAAATCACCGTATTTCTTCATCCATGCCTCAAGTCTTGAATGGATGTAGTCAGCTCCAAAGGCATCAGCCCAAAACATAATCCCTCCCCTGAACAAAGTACCAAATCTGTAACTAAGGGCTCTCATTTTTTAAAACAGTAATAACCTTTCCTCTTTTCTCTTTTTGGCCCAAAAAAAAAAAAAAAAAAAGCAGACCTGTATGGAGGGAACCCCATGCCCATTACAGAAGCAATATCAAGGTCAGATGGCTTGACTGCAATACCCTCAGAAAGGACACGGCATGCCTCATTCACAACAGGGAAGAAGATCATTTCCACTATGTCTTCATCTGACAACTTAGTCAACTGCATGCAAGGTCATGCAAACAAAGAAAAGCTGTAAGCATTCACAGGTGGACTTGGAAAAAGGAAAAAAAAAAAAAGGGATTCATGAGTTTGATTTTAGCTGGTATCTCATCACTATCACAACAGACCATCCCAGGCTATCCCAGGCACCTGGCAAAGTGGAAATGGTTTCGATAAGAGAATCTTAAACTCAAATGAAAGGACTTTTGTGCTACAATCAATTGATATGTGAATCAGTGAATGGGAACAAAGAACTTGTACACGATGTGCATTCAATCAAAAAAAACATGGGAGTGCTTGTAACTTTGTCAAAACAAAACAAAACACAAAAACAAAAAAAAACTTTTGTCCATTTAAATTCATTAAACCATGTCAACTTGAGGCCGTGTCTTCCACTAGGATGGGTTCAGTGGTGGAGACTAGATTTCGGAATATTTTTCAGAACCTAAAAGGGGGGAATCTCAATTTTCAAAAGTTCTGGTCCTTCAGCTGGACATAGCTCCACCTACGGCTGAGTTTCAGACAGAAAGACTTCATAGGTTTCAAAACCATAATTGTTTCGAATGATACATGGAAACAAGCAAAGATCCATTCACAAGGGAGTCATCTTGGACAAATATAAGCAGGTCCAGACTGGCATTCCAGGCCTGCAAATTTGCACTTGGAACGTTGGAGGCTATGGAATTAATAATTGCATCTCAATCCTATGCTCCCTGAAGCCCTTTTATTTTTGATTTTTTGGAACGCGTATGTGGTCCCAAGCTTAAAATTTTCAAATACGCAATTTTTTACATTTTGTATTTTTAATATTTCTTTTGAAATATGAAAATGAAAAAAATCCAGTGTTCATGATCAAAAAAACTTAAAAATTAAAAAAGAACTCCTGGGAGCATAGGATCGAGATCTTAACTTGATAATTGATGTGAATCACCTCCACTTAACCACACTGGCATCCTAAATGCAGAGACCTTACTTACTTGATAGTCCTCACCCATCAGAATACTATATTTTCTCCCTCCGTTTATCTTACAACCACACTCCAGATAGTCACCATCATATGATTTAAAAATCAGCACCCCTTGTCGTGCATAGCAACATAAGATATAATTATTATCGGCAATATTCAACAAGATTGAACTTTAACATCACAGCCAGGAAAAGTAAGAACAGGAGAACAGGGCACAAAGCGGCCAGATTCAATGTTTGAATCATATAAACTGCAAGCCTGTAACAAGTTACAGAAAAAGGGCATTTGCTTTTTATTTTGCATGCACGTGGCTTATTCTTGCAAAGCTTGAGTCTAATGGTAAGTGGTGCATGCCAATTCTCTCACCAATCTTAGGCAGAGGGTTAATAATCATGAGAAGAGAAAGAGGGAAAACCTCGGGATCAGCAGTAACTCCAGCAATGCTCCTTGACTTCTCAATGTATTTTTTTAGTTCAGGATCTGGACTCGCTTTACGCCTATTGTCATATACATAGAAACCTTTCTGAGTAGCTTCACCTAAGAAAAGTGCCATGAACAAAGGTAACTGGTCAATGTTTACAATGTCAGCAGACCTTATGCTGACAAAACACTGATAAATAATAGAATAAGGGTTGCACTACACAGGTTATTTGAAGATGCAGACTTGCTCCTACCTGCTCTCTTATCATCAATCATGATTGGAATTAGAGCAGATTTGTAGCATCTCTCAGGAAAATTCTCGATGAATTGCAAAGCAGTTGCCACTGCTACCCCAAAACCAACCAGATCAACCATTCTGCAAATCAAGTAAAGATTATATGGGATCCATTTCTATTTTCTACTGCATGTCAACCATACTAAAAGCAAAACTGCTATGAATAGCTGCTTCACTGCATCTTGAATGCATAAATATCTTTCTTGTCCCAGAAAAATCAGGATGTGGCAATTGGATGCTCTAATTGTTTGATATTCAGTTATTTTTTGTACACAGCTGCCTATCAAAATGTTTATTATTAGTCAGTAGATGCTCAACATGAAAATGGCAGTCCAATTGACTGACATTTCCAAAATAGTACATATTTGCTATTAATCAATAACCTGCACTTCTTGAAACTTCTAAAAGAGCTAACAGCATCCCTTGAGATAAATTATTCTTGAGCATTTAATATTCTGGGCAATTATCCCGTGCACTTGGCTGCATGGACATCTTCTCATTGGTGTTTGTTTTATTTTAAATTTTTTCTACAAATCTAAAATCATTTATGTTAACATCATTTGTTTTATGAAGTCACTAAAAAACACTTCCATTGGAAACTTATACTTTGTAGAAATTAGCATCTTTTGAAGGTGAATATATAACAATTGATGTATAGTATTAGTGATACTAGGATATAAAACTTTTCAATACATGTGATTTTTGGAATCGTAAATAAGTGCATATGGATAAACATGATAAATGGTTTAGATTCAGAAAAACCATTTTAAAAGAAAAAAGAGCCTGTATGGATATTTCCATGCAGCTAGGTGTATTGAATCATTGTGCTTCTATGCAGCTGGGTGTATTGAATCATTGTGCTTCTATTTTTATTCCATGAAACTTGACATGCACGCATAGAGACATTTTGATTCCATATAAACACTGGATGATATTTTATTAAGAAAATGATTTCTAGAGCATTGCATGATGGTTAATGGTCATGAATTCAAATACCTGAATGGGCCCATTGGCATTCCAAATTTGGTAACTGCACGATCAATCTGATAGACATCTAAGCCATGGTCAACCAATAAGAATGCTGACTGTGGATAAGGAAAGAACATCCGGTTCACAGCAAAGCCAGTGCAGTTTCCGACCACTATAGGTGTTTTACGGATCTTCTTCCCAACATCTAACAAGTCCACAATCACTTGGGGTGATGTCTTCTGGGTCCGAACTATTTCTAAGAGTGGCATAACATGAGCAGGGCTGAAAGATAGACCTGTGTTAGTGAAAATAGAATTGAAAGTGGAAGGAAAAAAAGGTCACATAAGGTTATGCAAACCATTAGTAATGCATGCACCACCATTGATCCACCACAAAACCAAGTGTCTAAATCCTCCCTGAGCATGAATGATGTCTTTTGCTATCCATTTAAATGCCAAATGTCAAATGTGTAGGATCATTCCATCACAGTGAACCAGAAGGTGGTCAATCAATTGTTGGAGCCACTGAAAGAAATGGTATTTAACTTGTCCACATTAAGCTGTTCTTGACAATATACACACCTAAAAAAATGTGCCCCAACAATCCGATCATGAGACTTGGTCTTCTCTCCTATCAAATTCAGGTCAATTGTGGAAGTATTACTCGAAAGGATGCAGTGTGGTGGACAATACTTCTCCAAATCACCAAAAATGTGTTGCTTCAAAGACACATTTTCAATAACAGCCTGTTTCAATAAATGAGTAACCAAAAATTAAAGATAAAAGCCTCAGATAAAAAAAATTTTGAAAAAAGCAAGAAACAATATAAACTGATCATAGAAACTTACCTCAATAACCAAGTCCACGTCTCTAAAGTTGTCATAGTTGAGAACTCCCGTGAGAAGAGAAAGGGTTCTCCCAAACTTCTCCTCGGTCATTTTTCCTTTCTTGACTCGACTTTGCAAATTTGCTGTAAGGAGGGGACAAACAATTGGGGAAAAAAAATATTTTTTTAAAAAACCACAACAAAAACTGGAAGATATAAGTCCCTCTTAACTCCTATCCTTGTCAATAACTATAGAAAGATGGGCAATGTGTTGAAAATAAATAATACATGTAGAAAGAAAAGGTGCTGTCGATAACTGCGTAACGCTGGTCCACGAAACAACAAAGGTCCAAGAGACCTGTAACATGACAAGTGATATCAAGCTCACCTTTGACCCTTCCAATTCCAGCCTCTAAGAACTTCTCATTTACTTCCTTCAGGATTACAGGATAATTACCCAAAACCAATGCAGTAGCTATTCCAGAACCCATTAATCCTCCACCAAGAACAGCAATTTTTTTTATTTTTCTTGGCACCAAACCTACGTCAGTTACCCCAGGAACCTGTATAATGAAGGCACCAACAAACTTAGATGCATATTTCTGTAAACTATGCAAGCACTCATGCAATAAGCATAAACGAGAAGAGCACCACCAGCTTAGGAAATATAAATAGAAGTTTTATCCAAGATTAAGATTAATCCAAGTGACTGATGAAAGTGAATCGAATTCAATTTAGTCAGATATAAAAATTCACTCTCAAACAATGCAAAAGGATATTCACCCACTTAGCCACAACAATGTCATTCCATCAACCAATTGAAGCAACGTCCAAGACCCTGGGGATACACAATCTTTTGGAAGACTATGATACAAAAGTAGAATGTTGATATAAATTTTAAGGACAATAACTGCCCTCCTCAAATGTTATTTCATCTGAAGTTGTTTCTAAAATCATATATGTCGCTTCTCTCCTTAGGAAAGGAACAAAATCCTTGCACATTGTCCGACCTCAAAGAAAGTAATAAAGCTTTAGAGAGGTTTCTATCCTACACTTCCTGATGAGATTATGGGTGCAACTCACGGACATGAAGCTCAGGTTCACCTCAACCTTAATCCCAACTCTATTTACAAAAGTTAAACCCTAACCCTAAACTTATTTGCAGAACTTAACCCTTAACCATGTTTGTGAAAATTAGTTTGGTTTAGAATTTGGGTTGAAAAATTTTCATTTGATTTAACAGTAACAAGTTTAAAATTTCATATGACTATACAATAACCACAAATCATGTGAGCAAAAAAAAATGCATAGCCTAGCTAATTTTTCAAAAAAAAAAATAATATATGTTTATTTCTAGAAAAAATTTAACCTTTCAAAATAAAAGATAAAGGAAAAAAATTAATAAACCTAAATACATGACAAGCATGTATTCAAACATAAATACATGTAATATAAAATACATAAATATGAAAAATATTATTTAGGTATTATGTATATAATATAATTTTATATTAAATAGAAAAATAGAAAAACAAGCTCAAATTCCTCGGGTTCAAGTTTGTTGGAGCCCTAACTCTAACCATAGTTACAACTAGGTTTGGGCTCAACCCGAGTTGCACGCCTCAGTGAGATCATATATTGAATCAGTTTGTGTTTGCTATCAATTTGAAGTGAAGCATAAAATCCATGAAAGTTTAGAATTTCTTGTGCATAAAAGATTTCTAAGCAGTTGGTGAACCACAGACTGGAAATAATTCATGCATAATGATTCCCCTTCAAGAAGAGAATAGGATCACTCAAGAGTCAAAACTGGGCAACATTAAAAAAAAAAAAAAAAAAAAAAAAAAAAAAAAAAAAAAAAAAATCAAAACTGGGAAGATAAAAATATTAGAATAACTCATCAACATAAGATTTGTCCATGTCATTCAAGTGAACATGCAAACATATATTTGTGCACATATTCATGCATGCCAGGTGCTCACAGGCAAGATTCGGTAGACATCCAAACCTTTGAGGTTGCACGTTGTGCAAAGAAAATGTTGATCAAGCTTCGGGAGGTATCAGAGACAAGAACTTCTTGAAAAGCTTCGATCTCCTGCTAATGCATCCATCCATAAATAAACTATAGCTTGAGATTATATTGAAGATAACTAAAATGGTAGTACCTTCCAAAGTCCAACTCGGGGTCCTGAAACAATACCCTCCTCAATAGCATCAATGCAAGCCAATGGATGTTGGAGATTGGGAGCTCGTTTTCGAGTCTGTGCTCTTGCAAACTTGAGTATTTCCCTAGCCTCCTCAAGGGGCTCTAACCTATCATTTCTGTATAAACTAATGATCCATGGTCTTCTGCGCTCAACAATATCTAAAGCCCAACGACGAGCAGTCATTACTAATTCATCTGGGGAAACAATGGCATCAACAAGACCCAGAGCATGAGCTTCATCTGCCTTTATTGGTTTTGACAGCTGTACAGTGAAGAAGGCTTCGAGTTGGAAAATTTTCTTTTATTGATGATAAAGTTGAATTGCTCTTATGAAATAGGAACATGGTTAAGTATAGCAAACATTAAAGCTCACCAACATCATTTCAAGGGCCTTGGAAAGTCCAACAAGGCGTGGGAGCCGCTGAGTCCCTGAGACAAAATAAGGTATTTTTATAAGAAGAGTAAAATGTTAGATTTTAAAATTTTCAGAGAGACGTGGTACAACAATGAAGAAACGCAAAACTACCTTGCACATAAGCACAATGGGGAAGTGGCAAGATTAAGCACACCACCTAAATTTCGTTTAAGGAAGAGATAAATTGCCTGAAATCTGGAGGCACCCAGAACCAGAGTATATGGTACACAACATGCGTCAGATACATTCTCAGGATGTTTATAAACAGAAGTTCTATAATCTGGGCATGGTCATATGCTCACAAGTGGAGCTTTATTATTCATGAACTGTTACGCTCGAAGGTCATCATGATCATTGTTACCAATGACAGACAATCTGGGGTTGCTCAAGGTCCTTTTCCTCTAAAAATAAGCATGGAATAAGAAGGTACTTCACAGGCACAATGTATCTTCCAATGCGGTTTACAATGTTTGTTTCACTTTCCCTCATTTTATTACCTGCCAACTATAGATTGTCTTGAGTTATATTATCTCTAGTTTTATCTTTTATTATTTTACAGCTCATCCGTCTCGATATCCTGATTGCAGTTAAGACTCATTTTAGCCAACCCCACCTAGGTGGGAAATGACTTATAATGATGAGTTAAGACTCATTTTGATCGGCAAGATATCTAAATATGAAAAATGTAAGGTTAATGCTAGAGTTAGTAGATGTCATATCGGGGGTTGAAAAAAAAAATTTTTTTTTCTAGAACTAGTTTTCTCTTATGGCCAACCAGGCTAGCCCTAGTACAAAAACTTCCATTCTCTCTCATGCCTATTAAGACCAAAGAGGGCCTACCTTTTTCCATTCTATTTCTTTTGCTGTTCTGCAATTCTCAAAACTATCACAACATCAAAAATTACGCCCAAAAGTCACAAACATCAAGATTTCCAATATATAAACCACAAAGTGTAGCCAAACACAATTGTGAAATGGAAAATGTGACTCCACATTTTCATGATATGTGGCACAATCAAATTCACCAAAGACAAAGAATGCATTCCTTCACAATGAAATAATTTTTACAAAGCGCTTCAAGCAAAACTAGTGCATGGAGTTGATAAGTAAATTGGTCACCAAGAAAGTATATGGTAAAAGGTAAATCCTTGCAATAAAAAAAGCAAAAAATGTGTCTTCTTGGGTGTGCATTTGGGAAGTGTGAAAAAAATGGTGGAAAAAATTTGGAATTGGACGTGTGATGTGATATGATATTGGTAATAGTTAAGAGTAAAAGGAAAAAATTTTAAATACATAAGATAGTTATATGGAAAGATGTGAAGAAATGATTGGAAAGTAGGGTAATTATATGAAAAGATGTATAGAAAGTTGATGGAAAAAACTTTTCTTGGAAAACCATTTTTTCCTAGTTGCCAAACACCCCCCTTGGTTGAAGAATGCCCAAACGGAACCCACAAAAAGTCCCCTTTATTTAGCTTTTGTTGTAAATTATGAAGTCTTAAGGTACTCAACATCAATGATGCTTGACTTTATCAGAAAAATATATCTTGGACTTTTTAGGCATGCTTTGTAGTGGAATAATCATCAAGGCTACTGTTTTCAACAAAATAAAGATGTACCCCCATCTCATATTTAAGAATAAGCTGAGATGGAACAAGAATGAAAGAGAAAAAAGATCCATGGAACTAAACTGTGGTATTGGATGCTAAACAGTGACTGGGTGCCAGCATACCTCCAAATCCAGGAATAAGTCCAAGTTGAAGCTCAGGCAGACCAAATTGTGCAGTAGGGGTAGAAATCCGTGCATGGCAAACCTGAAGCGGAGAGCAGAATATATCAACTAAAGGTATTTCAATTATCAACAGAATACAGGATATGCACTATAAGAGTGTGAGTGTGCATATTTGTGTGCATGTGCACTTGTCTATGTTGATGAGAGAGAGAGAGAGAAAGAGAGAGAGAGTGAGAGAGATGTGTGGATACCATTGCAATCTCCAGTCCACCACCAAGTGCAATACCATCAATAGCTGCAACTGAAGGTTTCCCTGCAGCTGAGGTAAAATAATAATAATAATAATAATAATAAAACAAAAAAATAAAAAAATAAAGTTAAAAGGTCAATTTCAGCACCAATAAAAACATCATTGACACTGCGATTGAAAATATATCCATCTACACACCTTCTAACCTGTCGGTTAAAACATCTACTGATACATAGCCAGGCTTTTGCTGAACCCCTGTGTATGCATGTCAAAAATCTTAATGCAACCAAAGTGTCAACAAACTATTGAACACAAAACACATGAAATATGAGTCATACTCTGTCCTCCTTGACTAAAGGAAGTGATGTCAAAACCTCCAGAAAATTTTCCTCTGGAACCTGCTCAAACAATTGAAGTTGTAAGCCTCCCACTAGTTCAATTGTTTTATTAACAACACCAGAGAACAAAATGAAATAAAAACAGTTATCTTTACCAGTAACAACAATTGCTCTCACATCATCTTGTCGAAGAGCTTGCTCATAGCACTCGTGTAAGCTCTCCAGCACTGAAAAAGAAGGTAAACTAATTAAGTTTGTGTGAATATAAAAATAAATGTCTTTCATTGGTAAAACTTTTTCATCCACTTGTAATAGTTTAACAGTTCAGCCAAATATAACACACAATATTTTTAGAGGCATCATCCTATTAGCCTAGGCTTACTTAGCCCACACCAATAAACTTATTTTTAATTATTTTATGCTTTTTCCATAAACTTATTAATTTAGTTATATTTAATATATAAATCAAGTTTTACCATTTTTGGATTAATGCATATATTTTTTGGATTTTTAACGATAAGGGCATTTTAGCCATTTTTTTAATGGCTGAAGATTATTAAAATAACTCCGTGTTTAAAATTTTTTTTTAAATATATACACATCTCCAAAAATAGTAAAATTTAGTTTATATATTAAACGCACTTAAATTAACAAGTTATGAAAAAACAGAAAAAAAAATTAAATAGGTTTTTGGCACATGCTAGGTACGTCATTACTTAAACTAGACTAACAAGATCATGCTTCATATTTTCATGTAACATTTATAGTATGATAATTTATTTGGTGATGATTTGTTATATAGTATATATAATTATTTGTCGATGATTTGAGGTAGGATATGATGCCTCCAACTAATGAAAAGGGGGAAGAAGTTGGAAGGAGGTAGAAGGGAAAGAAGAGACAAAGGGAGAGAAAACAAAATGAATTACAGAAAAGAGAGCTTTAACAACAGTAGAGAACAAAGAAACAATTTTAACTTAAATAACAAGTCATTATTGTATATCTCATAATTGTTGTCCCAACTCTAATACAAAGTATTACATATACAATATAAGAAAAACTCTAATGGAATCCTAATCGTTAACTACTTAAATATAAAAAAAATGATAATCTGAACTAGAAATCAAGTTGATCTCTGATTAGATTACCTGACTACATCAAACCCCATATTTAAACAACTAAAGGACTAGAAGACTGATTCCGTGTGGTCAACTACGGTGCAAGCCATGCAGTCGACTGCTGAGATCAGCCTATGTTTTCTAAAATACTTTTATGGGTCACACTTAGATATGTTCACATAAATTGTTTATGATTTTTTGGACATGTCTAACTTATCTTTTTTCAAAATAAAGAAGGATGCATAAGAATTGCTCTTTTATTTTGAAAAAAAAAAAAAAAACCTAATCCAGACATGTTGAAAAAAATTTAAAATAGAAACGTATCTAAGTGTGGCACATAAAAATATAAAAAAATTTTAAAAAAGAACATCAATTGACCCTGGTAGTTGGCCACATGGCTTGAACATGGAATCAAAGTCCATGATTAAAACTATAAATAAAATATCCCTAAAAATATGAAATGCAAATAACACCTACATTTATTCATCACCTCATCATGCGTCTCCAGTTCTCCATCAATGACTTCACTCTTATACCTCATTTTCAGCCAATCCATAGATTGGGTTCCATATTATCTCTCTTCAGATCCACTTGGGATCGCCCATGTGCATCATTTTTTTCTACTAGTGTTAATTCCATCACTAGAAACAATGAATAAAAGAAAATGGCACAATGCGGCATTGATGCTGGTACTTTACTGTGCCTTCATGCATATTAAATTTTGGTGGTTATCATGTGTACATGCCAACACAGATGTAACATGCTAATTTTTCCAAGATGGTGAAAACAGACGCACTCGCTGATAATAAAGGATTTTAGGGAAATTCACCAGAATTCGTGTATTTCAAATTATTTTTAGGAACTAATAATTTCTGCTCTTGATCATCAGTTAAATTCTATAAAGCATGTTTCATCATCTCACTTTTCATGCATTATATCTATTCACCTCATAACACAACCAAATGCTAATTTCCTTATCACCTAAAAGATTCGTGGGGAGGTCTACACTGATTTTCATACAACATAGTGATACACAGATTCCATTCTTCTCACACATTAACCACATCGAAAGTACAGGCCGAACATGCTGGAAGCAAAATAGGAATTCAGCAGCAAATTTGTGTTTGTAAGTATACCACCACTGCATGCATCATTCATCAAGCTTTCTAATTACTTTTAATCCACTAGAGTAAAAACCACAATGAATTTATGAAAGGATTCATCTGACGAAATGTAAACAATTTTCATAGTAAGCAATCAATAAGTTTAGATTTTCTCTTTTCCCTTTGTAAGAGACTTCAGATTGGATTTGCTTTGTTATAACTAAATGATTTTTCTTCTTCTTGCCTTCCCCTTTCTTTTTCTTTTTTTTTTGGCTCCTCCATGTTATTACTGATTGGCATCATTCTTGAAATGCAACTATGCAACAGCAGCATTTGAACAGATCCATGATTGCTCACATGTTTCAACTGCTACCAACATTTCCCCTGGTTCTGGTTAAACAAGTAGGAAAGGTTCCAAAGAATTGCCACAGATAAAACACATACATGGGATGGACTATTTTGAAGATATAGACATAGTTTAGCAAAAACAGAGTGTTTGAACAAGAAGCTGGGATTGTGCAAACTGGGCTCAGGTACCATGATGCAACCGTCACTAAAAAGGGATTACATTAAGGGTCTGTTTGGCAATTGCTAAAACTCGGGAGACAAATTTTGGATGCAAAAACTGTCGCATCCGGCGTACCGACTGCAGTCATGCAGTTAATGCGCTTGCCATTCATGCGCTGGTTTTTGCCTTTTGTTGACCGGAGACTGCCTATTGTGACCATTCGTGTGCAAAATTCGTGGTGATATGCGATTTCATATCAAGGCCGCAGGCATGATGGATGAATCCGTATGCTCAGCAGCAGCTTTGGTGGCGAGGGAAAGGCTGAAATGACGGGATTTTGCAGTTTCATCCCCTGGCGTGAAAAGTTTTGGCCGGAGACTTGAGTTATGCGGATTGCCAAACAGACCCTAAAGGTATTTGTGGTCTAGAGGCTGGATTAAAATTAATGGTAGATGAGTGAATCTATCCCTCGGGGGGAGGGCTCCCATAGGGCCAGTGTCGCTAAAGCGAGGCACTAAAGTAAGCTGTCGAGAACATTAGCCATCTGAAAGTTTCGGGGCAAGAGAATAGCAAACCCATCCACTCCACCCAGAAACAAAGCTAAATAGGGAGCCTGTGCTAATTCGATGGAAACAGATGAAATTGGGAATATGGATTAATTTGAAGGTCTTCGGTGGCAGTGAAATTCAATGTTGGGCTATTGAATTCTATCGAATAAAACCCATTTGGCATTTGCCGTAAATAAAAAAAGAGAAATCCAAACAAGATAAAAGAAACCCAAAACAATTTCTTAGACAAAAGAGAAACATAGATGAGAATTGAAGTTTCCATACCATCAAAAGACAATGAATTAACAGGAGGATGCGTAATGGTCAGCACAGCTACACCATCTTCTCCAACCTCCATTTCTGCCTTCCCATTATTACTGCTGCTTCCCATCTCTCCCGCCCTTCTTCCTTCTTCCTTTCCTCTTCCGTCTCAGAAACAGAAACAGAGTTTCTAGCTATTCTCAGGCCGGTCCCGCAATTGCATAATTACATTAATCGACGGAGCACAAAAGGGTCCAACGCTTTCCAATAGCTTTCGATGCATCCACTGTACCAACGACCCTCCCATCCACCAATGGACCTTTTTCGTTTAGGTGATTGAATTCTGAATGAAAATTTTTTGGCTTAAAAATTATTGAAATAACAGGTAATAATGTGATATCAGATGAGAACAGTGAGGAGTGAAGATGGGTTACTTGTCCTAGTCGTTAGGTAGGAACGATTGAAAAATAAAATTATTATACAAAAAATACAATTAATTAATTAAAATTAATTAAAATAAGATAATTATCTAGAATAAAAAATTTTGACTTCAAAAGTTTATTTATAACTTTTTAATATCAAACATACCCTTCATATAACCGGATTGACTGTTTACATTTCAATATTTAAAATTTGAAAAAAAATTCATATTTAGGGTGTGTTTGGTAATATTTAAAACTTTTGATGAAAAGTTTTGGAGATTAAAAATTGTCAAATGATATGCTATGATAGTAGTAAAGAGGATAAAGTTAAAATAGATAGGTTAGTTGTGTAGAAATGATTGAAAAGTAGGATAGTTATATAGAAAAATACGAAAAAATAATTAAAAAATATAATAGTTGTA
>JAXCLR010000050.1:25754933-25783009 GCA_035584095.1 Annona squamosa | reverse complement strand
GTTATCGGGGACTTCAATGAAGTAACGGATCACTCTGAATACTCTAGCGAGAGACTCCGGCCTCAGACACAGATTGACCGCTTTCGTGATGTCTTGGACCAATGCAATCTTATTGATTTGGGCTGTAATGGTGCGCCAATGACATGGACAAATAACAGAAGGGGTCGAGATAGAGTCGAAGCGAGATTGGATAGAGGCCTGTCTAATCTATCCTGGCTAAACCGGTTCCCTTATGCATAAATTTGCAATTTACAGGCTCCGACTTCCGATCATTGCCCGTTATTGCTTCTTCTTGAACCCAACTATGAGAGGAGGAAACCGCCAAGGTCTTTTCGATACGAATTATTCTGGAACAGAGATGACGAAGCTACTAGGATTGTGAACCAAGTATGGGAGTCTCAGCCTTTGTTGGACATGACTATTGAGAAGGAGATTGGCTGGAAAGCGGAGCGGACTGCATCGGAACTTTCACGCTGGAATCGGTGGAGTAGGGGTAACATCAGAAGGAGAATCGAACTAAACCAAAGGATGGTCGATAGCCTTTCTCGAGAAAATCCAAGTGACCACAGAGATGCAACTCTGCAAAAACTAAAGCTCCAGATAAATCTTTTACTGGAGGATGAAGAGCAACTATGGAGGATGCATGCCAAGACCCATTGGCTTCGGGAAGGTGATAGGAACACAGGCTTCTTCCATCGGGTTGCATCCAACAGATGTCGTGCCAATACTATCGAGGTGTTAAGGGGGCAGGATGGCGAGTGGGTCCGGGGGCAGGACAAACTTTTGGATTTGGCGGTAAGGCACTTTAATGAGGTTTTCTCATCTTCTTCTCCTCCCGTGGCGCCTTGGGTGGAGTCTGTCATTACTAGAAGAATCTCTAATGTTCAAAGGCAATGGCTAATCAGACCCGTTCTGAATGAGGAGGTGTTCATGATGGTCAAAAGCATGGGACCTACTAAGGCACCTGGTCCCAACGGGCTGTCAGCCGGGTTTTACCACTGACATTGGATTACTGTGGGGAATCATGTTACTAAATGGTGCAAGACTTTCTTTGAGGCGAGGGACCCGGATCATTTGCGGAGGCTTATTGGGACTCTTAATACCACAACTCTTATCCTAATTCCCAAAATGGCGGATGCCCATTACCTTTCTCATTTCTGGCCGATCAGTTTGTGTAATGTGATATACAAGATCCTTGCAAAAGTACTTGCTAATCGCCTTAAGACGGTTCTTCAGGGAATCATTGGGGAAGAGCAGAGCGCCTTCGTCCCGGGTCGGTTGATCACGGACAACATGCTTATTGCATATGAGGCAATCCACTCCATCCGTAGGAGGAAGGTGGGACTAAAGAAGGAAATGGCGATCAAGTTAGATATGTCTAAAGCCTACGACAGAGTGGAATGGAACTTTCTCAAACAGGTATTGACAGCTATGAACTTTTGTCCCATGTGGGTCAATTGGATTATTTGCTGCATTTCTTCTATATCTTACAGGGTGAATATCAACAGATTCAAATCTTCACTCTTCCAACCCCAGAGGGGGCTGTGTCAAGGGGATCCCTTATCCCCATATCTCTTTTTGTTATGTGCGGAGGGACTTTCGGGCTTTATTCATCAAGCTATTGCTAACAAGACCATCCATGGAATCAAAATCAATGCCATTGGACCGACGATCTCCCATCTTCTTTTCGCCGACGATGCTATTATCTTTCTCAAGGCGACTGAACCAAATGTTAGGGGCCTTCTTGATGTGTTGCACCGTTATGCTCGTTGCTCGGGTTAGATGATCAATGTGGACAAAACGGCTGTTTTCTTCAGTCCAAACACAGATGATCATTCCAGATCTCATTTACTTCAGCTCTTGGGCTTTGATGGGCAGGATCTGAACCAATACTTGGGGCTTCCCGCGTGGTTTGGGAGATCAAAATTGGCTTTCTTCAAGGGCATTAAGGATCGTATCTGGAAGCGAATTCAAGGATGGAAAAGCAAGCTGCTGTCAGGAGGAGGGAAGGAGGTATTAATCAAGGCAGTGGCTCAGGCCATTCCGTCATATGCGATGAGTATCTTTTTAATGCCTAAATCTTTTTGCAATCAGGTCAATGCCATGTTCAGCAAATTCTGGTGGGGTGAGAAGAACGGGAAGAGAAAGTTGAGCTGGGTGGCATGGAAAGACATGTGCAAGCCCAAATGTAGCGGGGGGATGGGGTTCAGGGACCTCTTTAAGTTCAATTGCGCTCTTCTTGCCAAGCAAGTCTGGAGACTGATCACATTTCCTAATTCTCTTTGTCACAGTGTCCTGAAGGCCAGATACTTCCCGAACTCTGACATTTGGCATTGTGTTGAGAAACCAGCGGACTCCTTCACTTGGAGGAGCATTTTGAAAGCGAGAGATGTGATCCTGACGGGATGCAGATGGCGGATCGGTAACGGGGAGCGGGTGAGGGTGTTCTTCGACAATTGGATGCAAAACAAAGTTTATAAGGCCAGACCTCTCCCTTCCTCTATGCCGGATGATATGACCGTCAACCATCTATTCGACGGGGCTACAAATACATGGAATAGGGATCGCGTGGTTGCGACATTGGGTGAGAACTGCTGGGCGGAAGTCAATTCGATTCCCCTTCCCAGGGTAGCTGTCGATGATTGCATGTTTTGGGTTCATGAACCCAATGGGTCTTATTCTGTCAGGTCTGCTTATAGGATGCTATGTGGTGGGTCCGATACACAGATTTAGGTCGGCATATTTCGTGCAATCTGGCGTTTGCAGCTCCCATCAAAAGTTGTCATTTTTGGGTGGAGATTGGTCAAGGATGTTCTCCCTACCTTACTAAACCTCAATCGCCGAGGTATCGTCATGGACTTGCGATGTGTTTTTTGCAGGGAAGAAATTGAAGATGTAAATCATCTTTTTATCAGGTGCGCGGCGACCAGGGATATATGCAGATGCGTGTTGCGGGGGGACCCACTTGGGCTATCGGTTGTGGAGGCTGTTGACGCTTGTGTTCGTGACAAGCGGCGCGATGATCTGACCCTCTTCATTCTGTGTTGTTGGCGAATCTGGTTCCTTCGCAACAGGTTTCGTGAGGATGGGGTCCTACCACAATTTGCTGGGACTATCGCATGGTGCAGAGATTATCTTAATCAACACAGATCGGCGCTTTTGGTGCCACACCCGGGGCTGAGCTGTGGTGCCTTGGTAACTAGATGGACTAAACCCCCTGGAGGATTTGTTAAGATTAATATGGATTGTCGATGTCTTGCGGATCGACATGGATTTGCTTGTGTTGCAGTTATCAGAGATTCAAAGGGCTCCTTTATTGCTGCTAGGGGATGGAAGGGGTCTGGAGCATGTGATCCTCTATTCATTGAGGCAACCGCTTTTCTTCTGGGAATCAAATGGGTCATTCAACAAAACTTCTGGAGGACGCAATTTGAAACTGATTCGCTTGTGCTCTACAGGTTCTTGTCCAACTGTGACCTTATTTCTTCCCCGGTGGGAATCATCATTGAGGAGATTCGTTCGTTTTTATCTTCATCAGAGTTTTTTTCTGTTCATCATGTGTTAAGGCAGAGAAACATAGTTGCGCACTCCCTAGCTGATTTGGTATCCGCCTCGTGTGAGGTTAATCATCTGTGGTGGGGTGTTCCACCCCAAGTTATTATTGGGAAATTTTGTATAGACAATTTTTTGAAAATGAATTCAGCGAATTCCGCTGTCCTTTCTTTCTCTCAAATTGAGAGATTGTAGGGGCAGAGGCTATCCTTCCATAAAAAAAAAATATCATTAAATGCACCTGCAGTTGTATAAACTTATCCGGTTCTAAAATTCGATGGTAGACACACCACGTCGCAAAATGGGACTTTATGCGACATGTCGCGTAAAATTAGATCCGTAAATTATTATTGATTTGATTGATTTATTTATTTATTAATAAATTATATCGAGTTTGTATTTATAATAACAGATAATCATGATATGAATGCAGATGATGATGTTAATGTGATTATTAATATGACCAATAAGGCTACAAAGAAGGTGAAAATAGATGTAAATTATAAAAAATGAAATTAATTATAAATTATAAAGTTCAAAATGTAAATAAGTACTATTTTATATAATACAAATAATAATTTTTTACATGTCATCATTGGTGATGTATGAACTAATTTGGAACTTCCAGATTGACCCTATGTATAATGTATAACTTCCAAATTGACCCTATATACAATGTATATGGTACAATATAGCCGGAACTGACCTTATAAGCGGCCAAGGTAGATTATTTGAAAATAGAATATGATTGGGGTAAACTATACTCGAACTAAACGGACCTGAGTCACACCCCTAGTTGACAATAACTCACTTGAACACACATCTTCCCTCCTCGATGAAGAATTTTACTCGTGTTCTCTATTGAAAAAGTTGAGATTTTTATAATTTCTCCCTAGAGTTTTTATAGATTTTCCCTTGGCAAAGGGATGTTTAGAGAACAATTCCTTCTAAGCGTGAGGGTCATGAATCTATTACATTATAATATAAAAGTTGTTATATTATATAAATAATAATTAAAAAAATTGTCCCTATCAAACTTGCATTAGACTAAGGCTTCGTTACAAGTCTGGAACGTAATGAATGAGAGAAAAAGATGGGAAACCTATTTCTCATTAATTTTTAATTATTTTACCTACCTCAACTATTATACTATTCTATTTTATTCATATATTATAATCATTTTTCATACAATTAATGTATTTATTTTCATTTTATGTTTATCATGTGGCATTACTTTTATAGTTTTCAAAATTGTTTAACTTTCTCACTTTTCACTTACATTCCCAAACAAATCCTTATTTCACGATATACAATTGTTTTCCTTTGAATATTATATATCTTTTGTAAAACATATAACAATATCTAAACCGTATATTTTCAAGGATATAAATAATTACTTATCTATTTATTAATTAATATATTCAACGAATGTGTTTTGAAAATTTATCAATTATCTCGTTAACTAATTTCCTTTTGAGTGTGAATTATACGTGAAATTATAGTTTTCAAAAAGATTGTTTTAAAGAACCAATTTATAATTGGAAATGAATATTATTTTAGAAAACCAATTCAATATTTTGATATGGAAACCAACCCAATCTTGAAAAAGATTGTCATGATAAGCTTCGCTACTTCACATTGATTTAGCATAAATAGTAAGATAAAAGTTTTTCAAAAATAAGGTAAAAGGAATGTTAACCCCCACCAAAATTACATCCTTACTGTCATTGTTATCCCAAAGATCATATAATTATCAATGATGACATGTGAAAAAAAATAAGGGCAGTTACTATGCTAAGCTTCCAAAGCTTTTAGACTATTTTGGGCAAAAGAAAATATGAAGCTATAGACATGGATTAATTGGCAATCGTAACTCTAATCTAAATTTAGAATATGTTTGTAAAAATGCCGTATGATCTTTTACGATCGAATGCATAGGGGTAGTTATACGTCCAATCCAAAAATATATATTTTTTAATTTTTTTAATTTTTTCATAGACAAGTAAATTTAAGTGTATTAAATTTATAAACCGAGTTTTACTATTTTTGAATATTTTGAAGAATTTGTTTTGAACTTTAAACATAATGACATTTCTGCACTTATGTGTACAAAAAAAATTTTAAAAATATGTTTTTAGGTTGAACACATTGCTGCCCTCATGCATCCAGCCGTAAAAGATAATGACTTTGTAAAGATATAAAGAATAAGGAAAGTGAAAACAAAAAAATTGTTGAAAAGTGAAAGAGAAATATCTAATAAAATAGGAGTAGAATGAATATAAAGCATAAATTAATTGGACGAGTGGAGAGAAAAATGCAAAAAAAAATGATTATAATATAAAAATAATATACAAAGTACTCAGTGATAAAAGGCCAACCTTGACAGGGTAGAAGACAAAACTATGACCAATCCTCTCTTCTTATAATTAGAGACATTTTTTTGATTTTGTACTTTGTCGTTGCTTATGTTAATTTTTTGAAGTTTTTCTAAGATTTTAAAATATAAGCCAAGCTCATTTTCTGAAAAATTTACAAATATATTTACATATTTTGATCATAATTATAAATATATTTATATAGTTTCATAAATTATAAATTTTTATCACATAATTTGTCCATGATTGCAAATATAGCTATACTGTTGTGCTTCTATTACGATATTGTTATGACGTGAATATATTTGTAAATACATACAAAGTATACTAGTACATTTGTAAATACTCGCGTAATTTGTATACATGTGCAAAGATACTTATGCCATAACATCGTAACGATGGAGCCGTAACAATATATGTATATTTATAATTATAATCAAACTACATAAGAGTTATTCGCAATTTTTAAACACATGTAAATATATTTATATTTATAATCAAATTACACAAATCTATTTATAAATTACTCCTTTTCCTGAAAAACCTTCTAGCATTGTCAATTCTCTCCTGGCCTCTGTTCTCTATATTGCCTTTGCCAAATTGGCTTTGTCAACAACTACAATTTATCATATTTATAATTATAATTAAACTACATGAGTCTATTTATAAACTACTCCTTTTCCTCATAAACCTTGGAGTGTTGTTAATTCTCTCTTAGCCTCTATTCTCTATATTGCCTTTACCAATTTGGCTCTGTCAACAACTACAATTTAATGAATTTATCATATTAAACAATATAATTAATGCATTCGCAATAGCTGTGTATTATATACAATCAAATTAAAATGATTTTTTAAAATCATACAAACATTAAAAGAAAAATATTACTTATTTATAATTTCGATCTAAAAATATTTAAAAATAAAAATCTAGTTGTACCCGTTCCAGATAAACGAAGACCCAACTCCTTTTATAGCCCATTTCTACGATCATTATTTGCTTTTGATTTTAAGTTTTATGCTGGTTTGGATTCAAAATGTTAAAAAAATAAAAATTAAAAGTTGTACTCGATTTCATTGATGTAAAACTCGTGTTTTCATTATAATTTATATATATATATAATCATTACTTGCTAGTAATTTCAATTTTACAATTTATTGCTATATCCCCGTCAGTTCCTTTTGATTTCGATATATTTATTGGATCATTGCTGGTGCTTCATTCGATCGGATTTATTCCCGAATTCTATCTATGGCTTCGATTATTTTTATTTTTTAATTATCTCAACACAAAGGTTGATTGCTATACAGCCACCACTCACATATATGATAATTGATAAGAAGAATCCCACTAATAAAACAAATATAAGAAAATAATTAAAAATGGGAAAGCCAAATATTCTTCGATCTTCATTCTTCAGTCTTCACCCATTAATTAATAATTAATTAAAATATTCTACCGACAGCTCTGGCTTGCAACCACCATATGACCGTGCTATTCTCTCATCATTTATAACTCGCTATCAGCAAACTCCTGCTCAATCCATGCCATTGGAATTTTCGTTTCGACGGTTCAAAACATAACTCGGAGAATCCTGTGCTATGCAAAAATCCTTTTATAGAATGGCTTGGGCAGAACTTTTCCCTCGTGTGTACATTAAGTGGCGACAGACGCAGTCAGCAATAAGCTTTTGTCCCCACCATTTGCTGCATGAACGGTGCCCATTCCTTCCCTCACTTCAACGGTCGGGATCATCTACTAGGAAAATCTAGCACCAACGACCGTTCGATCATCGGACTGGACAGTATGGGCGGGTATGCCTGAAAGGCTGAAACACTTCAGATCAACAGATCATATAGAGCCTTATATATATATACATATATATAAAAGAAAGAGAAAGAGAAATTATAGACAGCGAGATTCGGAGGTATTCACGGTTGTATCTGTAACAAATGGTGCAGGCTAAAGCTCAAAGCTAACCATTCGCTGAGAACGTGACAATTTGGCCCGCGTGTAATAGATCCACCGTCCATCATTGGTAAAACCTGGATGTTGAAAACGCATCTCAGGTGGCCTTCCGGAGTTGAGGACATGGTCTTGCGTCCGCTCCTGATTCTACGCGCGCGCGCGCGCGACGGCGGCAACAAACTCGTAGCCGAATACGGTCCAGATTTCTTTTGACGCGTCTGGAAATGACCCGAGAGCTACGCGAGATCTCCAAGCGCTTTCTCAAAGGTAATGATGTGACGGAGCAGAATCAGCCGCAACGCGACCGTAGACCGAGGTTGTTCCGGTGAGATGGCCCCCTTGTAGATCGAGCTCGATCTGCTCATTCTTTAAAAAAAATAGTCTGTGCTATCATTTTCTGCCGTTCGTCATAACTTCAATATCATGGATGGGCCACGTTTAGAGATTGTTTGGGAACGTGAGTCCGGTAAGGGTGAAACGTGGGAGGGTCAAGGTATTATCCTCTCAATTTATCTGCGAATCATTTAATAATTTACCAACTTTATTTTTCAAATTTACCTTTATATTCTAATTATTTCTTCTAACTAACTTATTTATTTCACTTTTATCCATATTATTTCAAAATAATTACGCATTTTTAAAAATATTTCTTTTTAATTTCCACCTGTCCCAATTCCACCAAAATCAACGGCACCGATCATGCCCTTTGGTTGGACACTTGAACGAGATGAAAAGTCTCGGTAAGTCCCATTTTTCCACGAGTACGGTGAGGGGAGTACGTCGCACAAACAGTGGATGTGGACGGGCCTACCGTATAATTTTTTCCGCTCTTTCGCCAGAGCAAAAGGCAGTTGTTCCCAGCAACGTCCGCCACAGGCAGAACGAGCGAGAGATGAGTCAGACGGAAGAGAGCAGGAAAGGGCTCTTCTCCAAGCACTCCTCCGATGACCGGAAGCCCGCGGGAGCACCGATGAATGGTGCTCCTCAACAACCTCCTCCTCCCCTTCCCGTAACTGGAGCTGCTGCCGCTGCTGCTTCTCCTGGAGCAGCTCTGAAGAAGGTCATCGTCAAAAGCGCGGACATGAAAGAGGAGATGCAAAAAGACGCCGTCGAATGCGCTCTATCTGTTCGCATCTTTTCCCCATCCTTCCCTCTGCGTCTGCGACTGTTTATGTTTCTCCCTTTGCATTCTTCCTGATGCGGTTGGCTTTTGCGTTCTCTTTCAGGCTGTCGAAAAGCACAACGTAGAGAAGGACATTGCTGAGTACATTAAGAAGGAGTTCGATCGGAAGTACGGCGCCACCTGGCATTGCATCGTCGGCCGCAATTTCGGTAATTTTCTACGGGTTTTTCGTGATTTCGGTTTTCGTGGTAGTATCTTGGTGGAAAGCATTTGAATCTGACACATGTTTGTGGAATTGATTCAGTGAGTGAAAAACCTCTGGTACATGGTCGTAGTGTTGGCATTTTAGTGTCTTCCCCCTTATTATCAAGTCTGCATGCAGCCCACATTGTATGATCAGACCGTCTAGCGCTGTTTTAGTGAGCTGAAGCAGTGCGAAGTAATCAAACGTGACTTGTTTTAGGCATTGTTTTCTTCAGAGTGGAATCGTTGTATTTCTTGAGTTGGAAGTTCTAATCAGTATGGCTTAACTGAGAGGAAGGTTTGGATGTCAGAGAATTTTGGCATTTTGAAGGACACTTTAAGATGACTTAAACTTCTTTCCCTAATTTGTGTTTAGGAGTAGTGTTAGTATTGATGATGAGTTTGTTGTATGTAGAAGAGAACTGTTGCAGGAGTTACTTAGAGAAGTAATTAAATGCCTTGAAAGTGACCCGCAGTGTTGGCTCTATATTGCTTAAAATGTAGAAATTTATTTCTTAGGTGTATTACTGAAGAGATCTTGTGGAGCTATCTTGTCTGTACTGTCTTTTCCTTAGACTAAGGCCTCGTCTGGGCGCGCATATGAGAGCTGCTATTGCTTATGAGATTATGCAAGCTTTTTGCTGAAGCAGGTTTCTCAAGCTTCCGCCTTGGTGCTTTTACAGGTTAAAAATGGTCAAAAAAATGCGACTCAATGTAAAAGCTATAACAACTTTGCGAAATGAATTTTCATAACATCATGTTGGTTCTTCGGAAAAGTGCACAAGTGCTCTGGATAGGCTCTGCTAAATGGAGCCTAGGGCTCACATCACTTTATCTTTGGTGCTTTATCCTGCATATCATTGTCTCAATTGGGATATTTCCAGCATCTTGTAATTGATTGGAGGCCTTATTCGGTAACGATTTGGGGGTGGCTATGCACAATAGCTTTTTGATTGATAGTGAGGCTTAGCAGCCTTATAATTTTCCAATAGGTGCAGCCGTGAAAGCTGTCACCACTGTGACTTGGAGGTTATGAGTTTGAGCTGTGGAAACCACCTTTCGCTTTTCAACACATGGTTGTGTATAGAACCAAAAAAGTGTTTTGGCCCTTCCCTGGACCGGTGGACCTTGCCATGAGGGAGCTTAATGCAATAGGCTGCCCTTTTTTAGATAGATACTGCAGGTGGGCAAGGTTTTAGTACTAGTAAAGTGATGCATTTATTAACCTTCCTGAATACATCCCTGCAACAAGTGGACTTGATATTTGCACGATAACTGCATATTTTGGTGAAGGCAAAACGAAACAACTCTGACAAGTTCCTAGCTGTGGGGTTAAGAGTTAAGAGTCTAAGACACTTATGATTAGAGGTATTCTAATAGCTGAGAATTTTATCCCTAGTAGATTTCTTGGGCTTTCTTTTCGTGGAAAATTTTTCCGCACAAGAAAAGTTTTCACATGGCAGTTTGATGTTTGATGTTTTCTTTCCAGGCTTTCATTATGTTGGAGAAAATAATTATGAAATTTGTGTTTTTTAAAAATTGAATGAGTGGTATGTAACGAATTGAATTGTGCAAATAGATTTATTCCCAAAAACATGGCAAGTGATATGCTGTTTAAGCTTTTGTAATGATGGGAGAATGGTTTGTGCTTTTTTGAATATTGCACTACCCATATGCATTTCTGCTCTTCGCATCACCTATGGCCTATAAATAAAGTCTTTTAGTTTGCTTGTGTAAAAAGAATTATGAAAAGCATCTTATTTTGGTTTGTTAAAGCTGGATGTGTTAGCATGGAAATGCACTGGTTCACATAATGATTTTTTTCAAGATAGTCATTGACCTCTGCTTACCTCTATAAATCATTCAAAAGTGATCTTCAAGATCTGCAAATTTCCTGCAGAATTGCCCTTATTTAGTTGAATACAGGAGAATAAAATTTTCATGCATGACAATCATTTGCTTATCATCATCATCATAAGCCATTTCCCACCTAGGTGGGGACAATCATTGCCAAGCTTGGAAAAAAGTTTCTATTTTACTGCCGGTCCCAAGCCCAGAAAAAAGCGAGGGTTGACATGTCGGGCTGGCAGCCGGTGCTATTAAAAATCACTGCCACATCTCTTATGAATTCTGACAATCATTTGCTTATCTGCATGTAAAATGAGGCCTGCAATTTTCCAACAGAATTGGCAGTAGCTGAATAAAGGGGAACAAAAGTTTCATACATGATAATCATTTTGCTTATTATGCAAGTGATGTGGTGCTTTGGAGGTTGTTTTCTTTGATTTTCTTTGTTGTGCATATTTCTCATGAGAATTAACAAGGATATTGTCAAAGAGGACAGCAAAATTATAGCTCTTGTTGAAGTCTTCGTGTCAGACCCATTTAAGGCGGGGCATTGATTGTGATAATTAAATCCACATTGACAAGGTCTGTTTCCATAATCAATTACAGTAGACGGCTGAGGAAGTACTCTTTGGCCTAATGAACTTATAAGCAGTTTAGTTTCCCTAAAATAAGTCATATTGGAAGCATGCCAAATTGCTGCTGTTGTCAGATCGATGGCTTCAAAAATCCTGTACAAAAATGCATTGAGTATCTTATCATCATTTTAATGCCTCGGAAAATGTTATCCTCTTATCCGCTATACCTCTAATGGTGCTGCTATTGCCAAAGTACTGGGGATTTCCTGGGTTGTAATTATGGCCCTTAGATTACATCCATTCAGTAGGAATCTTCTCCAAAATCCAGTTTAGGTTGACCAGAAACTGCTTTTGACTTTCCTCACTATGGGTCCATCTGTGCCTCCCTGGTTTCATTTGGTTTTATTGTACAGTGTATATATCTGGGCACTCAAAGTGAGGTCTTGTCATTCCTACGAAATGATTACATCTCCCTCAATTTCATACTGTTTGTCTTCTCATTTCATTAGTGTGGAGGTTAACCCGGAAAGAAGTCTCCTGTCCAGCTTGGAAACATTCAGAGAAGCTATTGGAACTGATGAGTCTCAAATTTCACGAATGTACTCAGTGTAGGAAAAATATGGTTGACTGATACTCATATTTCTAGCATATTCTATGAACATTCTGCATGAATTTTTTCCTTTGATCAAGATAATCCATGATTGTGGACTGTTGTTATATCTCTTTGTAAAAGGCAGGAAGTCAGAATTGATTTTCCTTTTCCATTCCACAAGAGTGGTCCATGGGTCCTCCAAACAAATTATTAACAGGAAGGATATGTGAATGTTGAGACTTTGTTGAAGTGCACTATCTACTTTGAATTCTTTTTTCTTTTTGGGGATCCATTCTACATTACACATCAAAGCTAGCATCTGCTAGTTAGGATTATTTTGGTCATGTTAGATTTTTTTGATAGAAAAATAGTTTATGATAAAATATCTTGTAATGGTTTTATCAAATTTACATTTTAATTATTTTACTATGCTTTGTATTTCTTTTGCTTTATGAATGTGTACAATTTTTCTACATTTGTCCATAAAAGCGTTGATGGTAAAATGTACCTTTAAAGTTTATCATCCTCTGCCTTTCTTTAGTATGATGTTGACTAATGACAAGCCAATTAAAACAAATTGAGGAAATCCATCTCATAGTAACAGATTTATTCAGCATTGATGTGTAGTTGGAAATGTAGTTTTAAAATTTTCTTTGTATATGATCCAGTCCCTGTGTACTTTCCACCGGAAAATTTAATTCCATTATTTCACAGGCACAAGAAAAATTACTAGAATAAAGCTCCATCTTCACCACTTCCATCACTGTCTGTACTCTCTTATGAAACAAAGAATATATAGAAGAAAATAGCATTTTTCTCTCTTCCGAAAAAGTTTTTGTTTCATTTTATACATGAAACGCACAAACAAAAGAATCAAAGATGAAACTGCATTGTCTCAATGGGGAAAAAATCTAATTTAAATGCTGTGCGGCTCATCAGAGAGAGAGGGGTGCTGATGCCTCTGTTTGGCAGTGCATCCTTGCTGTTGGGTCAACCATTGATTTATTGTTTGCTGGTGTTGTTACTTGCCAAGGGTTGCTAGGGTAGAGGTGGTAAGAGGAGGAGCGTGTAAGCAGGTTGTGAAGTGAGTTCAGGATGTTTACATGGGAAAGTATTTTTCGTAAGTTGAGTGGTGTGAAAAATATTGGTGGTAAAATCGTAGGCTTGGAAAACATTTTTCTATATAGATACAGTGAATGAGAAACCTTGCCTTGTCTGTTCACACATATTTATGTGTTTTACTGATAATTTTGCAACATTTTTTTTTTTTTTTTTTTTTTTTTTTTTTTTTTGGGATTTTGGTCCTTGTAGCAGAGCCCACCTAGGGATGATGATGATTTGGTTTTGGTCCTTGTTTGACTAACCTGACAATGGGTAAGGTTACATTGTATTTGGATCAAAGTTTTTAGGCAACTTGACCCAAATTCAACCCCATCAAGCAAAATGCTGGAAAAAAAAAAGAACAAAAGACTAGGCATAGTTATAAGTGCCATTGGTTATTATTATTATTTTTTGATTGAATTTTCTACAATGCTACATTGTAAAATTTTGACAAGCCCTTGGAGAAATTATGAATGGAGTGGAGGAGGATAGAGTAAATTCCTTTTAAAAATGCACGGCTTCAAATATGTGCTCAGGTTTTTACCGATGTAATATCAGTTCTGTTAAAATTTGATTTTTGCTAATCTGTTGACTTTTCATGTTATCTATACTTGGCCAGCTTCCCAACAGTTCCTTGCAGTCATAATTGTAAGGACCTTATAATTAATGACAGTCAGCCATATGAACATCAAGTTGTTTGAGAAGACTTTCTTCCTTGGCCAGCTTTTCCCCATATGCCCTTTTATCCCACCTTCAAATTCGTGATTGTAATTTTTCCGAAAGTGAGGTCGAGGCATTCCATTCCGTGAGCATTTTTTGTCATTCATCTACTTTAGAATGGCCGGGCCTTATGTCTGTCCTTTTAGTGGCAGCTAGATGTGGGTCTTTCTTGACGAGTGGCCTAGACATAAGGAAACATGTGACGGAGCTAAGCAGATGTTTCTCCCAAGCCAGATTTAAGTTATTATCATTGCTTACTTTCTCTTCGCTTATTCTGTGTGTAGGTTCTTATGTGACTCACGAGACAAACCACTTTGTCTACTTCTATTTGGATCAAAAAGCAATCTTGTTATTTAAGTCCGGTTGATGGACAATCTCAGAGATGGGCAAGAAACTTGCACCGATACAAATCTCATGCTTTTGTGGTGCCTGTACTGTATTCGTTGAAACCATTGGCACGCAAGGTCTACAAAGACATTTCCTGTACTTGTTTGGTCTGTATATTTCGTCTAAGATAATTACTACAAAATGCAGTTGAGATTGCTCGAGGTTTCCGTTTTCAGGTGCTGCCAAGAGATTGTCTTTGTTTTTCCATCTCCTTCCTGCACTCCGGCAGTTCACTGGTCAGATTCACAACCAAATCCAACAAAGGTTGCTCCAACATGCATTGGCAGTATTATTGTTGTCAATGCTGTTTCTATGTTATCCTCCAATTTGGCTCCACGAGAAGAATGTGTAGAAATGATTGAAAAGTAGGGTAGTTGTATAAGAAGATGTGAAAAAATGATTAAAAAATATGATAGTTGTGGAGAGTGAAAAGTTTTAACTTAATATTTTCTATCAATTGCCAAACGCACCCCTGGTAATATTTATTTAATTAAAATATAAAAATTACCTTGATTAGATACCTTGGGAAAACTTTGGACCGGGATCTGGTTCCTTTGAAGCGGAAACCTTTTCTTTTAATTCTGTAAGTATAAAGTTTCAGTTACTTTTCGTATAATTTTCAGGCAATTTAGGCAACTGGTAAGGTAAAAAAGTGTAGGAATGTGGGAAATGAAAAATGGAATATTTTAAAAATTATGTAATTGATAGGAAAAGAGATAAAAGTGAAAAAATAAAAAATTTAGGTGGCAAAATTATGCCTTAAAAAATGTGCACTTGTACAATTCCCATGGGTTGTTTCCCCGCTCCTAGATACTTTACGGATTGAAATTTAGAATTGTTGAAAGATACTTTTAAGGAATGAAATTTAGAATTGTTGAAAGATACTTTTAAGGAATGAAATTTAGAATTGTTGAAAGAAGACTTAAGGTTTGAGCATGAAACTAATTAATTTAGTACTTAATCGTTTGTTCTTTTCTAAACGGGCTTTCTTTGATCTTCATCCTCACTAGATCTAACGTAGGTTAGGTTCTTAAGCCTCCGTTGAACTTAATGGACGTTAAGGGAGAATTTCTAGGCTGTTATTTGGGCTTCATTCGCCAACGATACTGGCCTTCTGGGCAAAAGAGAGATGTTTGCACTCTTTTCTGCGCAATTTTCCAAATTAAATTATTCTTTAAAAACTTGCACAAAAGCAAAAGCACACTGTGCTAGCAAGCGACTGTTTTAATTGGTCGGGCAGGTTTGCTTATCCAAAAGTGCGTTCTTCCTTCCATCAACAAAAAAGTGCGTACTGCCTCTTTTTTCTTTTTTTATGGTACGTTTTATCATCTCAATTGGTTTTTACAAACAAGGCCATAAGACATTCTTACAATATTCAAATATCATTCTAAAATATCTTATCAATATTTTACTTTTAGCTTACAGTTTCTCCTCATCTTTTAACCAGTGGACGCTCCCGTCAGAAATCTGGAGAGACGGACGGCATTACCTATGCTTAAAATCATCTGTTGTGCATCACTAGAAAATTTTGCTGCTTGAAATCTGCTGATATACATGGTATGAAAGTTTTGTAGCCACGAAGATTCGAAACGAAGTCATCATGTACTTGGGTGAAAGCGGGTGCCTCGTTGGCGCGTACTGCCTCTTTATGTGCCCAGCCAAATGCGGCCTCAATCAATTCTACTTTCGATTGGGCAGCTTGATCCGGATCCCAATATGCTATTAGCCTTTCAGCTGGGCTGCTAGAGTGGTTGGATCTCATCCATGGTTCCGGCATGATCGGTCGGGTTGGGAGGATGAAAAATTATATATATAAAAAAATAATAAAATGGAAAAGAAATTACGGGGATTAGGGATCATGTAAGCGGGAGGAAGAAAAAAAAATGAAAATGGAAAGAAAATTATTGGGAAGGAAAGAAAAGGGAAAAAAATGAAAATGGCCAGGAAATTATGGGGATCATGCAATAAAT
Source organism: Annona squamosa (assembly GCA_035584095.1). Taxonomy (NCBI): domain Eukaryota; kingdom Viridiplantae; phylum Streptophyta; class Magnoliopsida; order Magnoliales; family Annonaceae; genus Annona; species Annona squamosa. The sequence goes on along the minus strand of JAXCLR010000050.1, from coordinate 25,766,555 downwards.
AAAGTGAAAAATTAAAATAAATAAAAATATTATGCTAATGATTATTTTAGACCGGTCCAAAAACATATATATTTTTTCAAAACGGTTAATCTAGTTATATTTAATTTATAAACCAATTTCTACCAAAAACATATATATCAATTTTCTTTTGCAAAACAGTTAATTTGGTTATATTTATATTTAATTTATAAACCAATTTCTACCAATTTTGGAGATGTATATATATTTATTTTGAATTTTTAAACATAAGGCTATTTTAGTCATGTTTCAAAAATTTAAAATGACTAAAACACGCATATGTTTCAAAATTTAAGATAAATATATAAACATCTTCAAAATTAGTAAAAATTGATTATAGATTAAACATAACTCAAATAAAAATTTTGTAAAAAAATAAAAAAATGTGTTTTAGACCGGTTTGAAGTGACTGAAATAATCAGGCTTCAAATATAATTGAAAAATTAAAATAAATAAGAGATGCAACTGTTATGATCTATATAAAAATAAATTATCTACAATTTTTTTCAATATATTTGAAGTGTTGCACAGGGTAATGATCTAATATTTTACCGTAAGCAATGAGGCTTCATGCGCACCTTTGGTTTTAAATTCTAAAATGTATTCTTAAAATCTAGACTATTTATCATATTTAATACACCTTGTTTATCATGCTACAAAAAAAATAATTTCTTTTGAGAGTGAATATAGAATTGTTAGAATTTCTAAATGTATAGTATAAGTATAGTATATAAAGTTTTATAATACATGTAATTTTTGAAATTATAAATAAATACATATAGATAAAAAATATTTTAAAATAAAAAAACCAATTGTAAACACGGAACCTTTATGCTTATGGTAAGTATTGGATTATTATCTATGCATATATACATCAGTAATGTATTATATTTGATAAAGATATTATTTAAAATAAAAATAGCCAGTTGGTTGCTCATGCTCATTATCCATTGAAAATACAGACAATAACGAGAAATCGGATCTAAAAATTAAAATCGATACCCTAATTTTTGGGATATAGTTGACTTTTTAAAAGATCAATACATATGATGAATAAAAATCCTTTCGTATGATTAATATATATATTTTTTTATCAAAAAAAAATCCTCTCGACAAAAATAAACATGTATTAATCATACGAACTTGCCTTGATCATGTCCATAATCACAAATTATTACAATGAACAAAAGTCATAGTTGTTTACATCTTAACTTTGATTTGGACAACTAAATAAAGCTTGATAAACAGAACCGAATAAGAGCCGGAATGCTACATCAGTCATCTAAATCCTCAGGATCTGAAAATTACACAGACAGGGGTAAGTTCAATAGAACTTAGGTATTGCCCTGCAATTACGAATCTAATAATTTAAAGAAAATTTCTTATTTACATTGTTTGTTTGGTTTCTTATATATCTCTAAACTCTATTTCCATATAGATTCTGCTTGGAAACATCACTCCTTAAACTATCTTAAAGATTTAATACTCTAAAATGATCCTTAAGATACATCTTTATCTTTTAAGGTCGGGTTTCTGGATCTATTTGGGTTAATCAAACCCTTCCGTTGAATTAAAAACCTTAAAATTAGCTGGAAACTAGTCTTGGATAATATCGATCAGACTTTAGGAGCTCAATTTTTTCGATTCAAAATCGGACGGACGACAACTTTCCACGTGTTCGCCAGATTTCCTTCGCCGGCGGCGCCAATTGATGTTACTCTAGCCTGGACATAATGCTCAGGCGTCCGACGACTGGTCCAGCAGCCTTGGCCACAAGGGCTTCACGTAATGGGCCATTAGATGTGGGCTTCAATCACCGTCGTCTCGTCACCGTCCACCACGGTCGTTGTCGCCCCAATTGGGCCTAAACTGGGCCGGCCTGTAGCTTGACCCAACTCCCTCGTCAGGGTCGTCTATGACCAGAACTGGACACGGGGGCTTGTTTGTAAAATTCCCCTCTTTTGCAGGACCTCCTGGACAACACTTTTGCAAAACCATATATTAGAGTCTTTTTGTAAAAAATTTCAAAACTTATAAAATAGCCAGAGAATAACCAGAAACCCTTGGATGACTGACGGCTTGGAATAAAGGTTATATGTTTTAATAATTTCTCAATATAACTCTTTAATAAATAACTTCTGTGCATTTAATTATTCTCAGAGAAATAAATCAAATCCACTTAATTAGCATCCCACCAATAAAGTGTTTTCAACTTAATTTTATTTTTTGAGTTTCCTACAATATCCCAACTATTTTTTAGATTATAAATTTAGTTATGCAAATAGTACAATTTTAACTTATGGGCACCTTTGGAAAACCTTAAAACTTTTCCAATTTAAAAATTTTAATCTAGACTTTTCACTCTCTACAATTACTTTATTTTTAAGGGCAATTTACATATACACCTACATGGTTTGATACTAATTGCAGATATACCCACGTAATTTCACGAATTGTATATTACCCCCACATAATTTCACAGAAATTTAGTATTACCCCAATGCTGTTAACCGCCATTAATATATGTTGTTATATTTTCAAAAATGATGAAAATGCCCTCGTCTATAGTTTCACGAATTGCATATCACACCATATAGTTACACTAAAATTGCATATACCCCCATGAAGATGAGGATATTTTCGTCATTTTTGAAAATATAACGATAGTTAACATTGTGGGGGTGATACGCAATATTGGTGAAACTATGTGTTGATAATATGCAATTCGTGAAACTACGTGGGTATATCTGCAATATTGGTGAAACTATGTAGGTATATATGCAAATTATCCATTTTTAATTATTTCTTTACGTATTCTTATACAATTATCTTACTTTTCAATTATTTCTATACAACTACTTATACACTCAATTTATCTATTTTAATTTTATTCTCTTTACTCCTTATCATTATACTTATTATATCGCATCATCTTATCAAATATCATGTACAGTATAAAAGATTCTGCAGAAGTAGGAGCAAATCTAGGATCTTTGGCGAGTCGTGGTAATCATATGTTAAGTTGTTATATTATTATTTAAGAGGGGGCAACCATGCAAAAAGAAACAGTATTTTGGAATCTTTTTAACACCTTTTAGTAAAATTGTATAGTATTTAAAATTTCAATGGACATTCGCACCCACTGACCTTCATGTAGATCCGCCTATGTATAGAATCATTAAAACGACATTGAACCGCAGAATCAATTTAGGCATGATGTACGATAACCTTTCTTTTTATCAAATGAGGGAAAATATTTCTCAAATAAATTAATATATATTAATTTCTAATTAATTGCATGATGCAACTCTAACATAATTATTAAATAAAATACTTCCTTTATATAATTATGGTTGTCAATCTACCATATCAATTTCTACATGAGATATTTATGCAAATAATATTTCTTTCTATGCAATTAAAATAGATATATTATAAATTAGTTGCTTGTTACGACTTTAACATAACATATTGTCATCATGTCTAACATATAAATTGGCAGAACCCACTTACTTCTAATTTTGCAGTTTGTTCTTCCAGATTTGATAAAAGCTTTGCAGGATAGCAAGAATGTCTTCCTATAACTAGGCTCTTTCTGTTTCTCCGTGGTTCTCTTTGAGTTCCCTAACCATGTATTTATGAATTCTCTCCATGCGTATCTTAGGGGACTCAGCCATCAAAAAGTCTTTGTACAGGAAGGTTCTTCCATGGTGAGGAGAGTTGAAGAACTATCCTAAAGAATTATTTGGATTAAAGTTATCTTGACTTAATTCAAAATTTAAGTTTATCTTATGGGCCCATAGGATTTAGTGAAATAGTCAACAACACTTGATTATCGACCAAAAATTTATCAGTTAATGGCCACATCCTGGTTTTACTAATCAAATTAAAATTTTATTCCCTTTATTACAAATACTGTAATGAAAGTAATTGCCAAAATTAATTCCTCCAGAGATGCAATTTCCAAGGAATTGGAATTCATAAAAATTACGTGAATAATTGATCTTCCAGACTAAGGTGGGCCATCAAGAAATCAAGCCAACTTCTTGTGTGAGAAAATTAAAGCAGAAAGAATGTTGCGTTCCAGCTCATTACACTGGAGGAGTTATAAGCAGTGGAGAGGCACTCAACCAATCCAGCCGATGAGAGTAAAGCCTGCTGGAGATTTTAGAGCCACAGCCTAAAAGTGCTCAGCAAAATATCCAAGCTAGCTAAATATCTGCATTCCTCCTTTCATGTTTTCCCATAGAATCCCAAGGAAGTGCAGCACAATTGCCCCCATCTGTCCAAAACGCATTCCATCAATGACTTTCGCAATCTTGATATCCCCCTTTCTCGCAACTCATCCAGACTTCGATGGATAATTTAGTAGAGCCCACTATGCACGCTGGATGATTTTGCCTCGACAAGACGCCATTTTCAGCTCCCATCGCCAGCTGAGCAGCAAACAACTCATGTATCCTTTGATAGAGACTTTAGTGCTGCTGCATGACCCATCCCAAATCAAAAGAAAACCTACGATTATAAGCTTTCCATGTTCTTCCAAAAATGAAATTTAAAAAAAAGAAGGTAATATTGTTACGTTACTATAAAAAATTGGGGTTAATTAGAACTGTCCAATCAGTGTGATTATGATTTGTCTTTTTATGAATTATTGGGTCATAACTGTGTGCATGCCATGTGTGGTGTGGATAGACTTTGAGATAACTTAGAAAAATAGGAGTGACGTAGAGGAGATGAAACCTATGGCTTTATAGCAATGGTTGCCTTCAAACGGTAATTTTCAGATGCATGAAACAGTGGGTATTCATTACAGAATTTTTCACTGTCAGAAGAGCATACATAGCTAGACCCTGTAATTTTCGAAGGTTAATAAATTAGGATCATGAAATGGTGGTGGGGGTGGAAGAGCACATTTATATATATGTGTGTGTGTTTAAGACATGGCCTCATCCAAAACCAGCTGCACCCGGTATAGGCCGGTATCCGGGAAATTATATTTACAGTATTGCCATATCATGCCATGCCATAATACAGCTGGTGTTCAGTGAAAGATAATCCTGTTCGGTGTCATCATCAATGATTACTAATTCTAACTAAAATAATAATCCATGTTTTAATTCCACTGACAATGTAGAAAAAACACAGCTTCCAATTAAAATTATAATCTGGATTGAAAATGCAACAAAAGAACGAGAATATATTTGAATAACTTCCGTAGAGTGATGATAGTAAAACAGGCTTTTCGACCGAGAAGTAAAGAGATATTATATTAAAAATATAAGAAATGATAAGACAAATAAGGTTGTTAAGAATGTTTAAAGTCATTAAAATAACACACAAGCCAACAAATATTCTTATTGTATACGTAAGCCGCATCAAGACAGCAGCCCTCGATGAATAATTATTTTAGAAGAAGACAATCCTAGGATTACTAAGTAATAGGAAAGAGACTAACTGAGTCGTGCTCACTTGGTGGCCATAGTAGTAATAGTGCTTTTACGGAGCTGTGGTCAGGGGTTCCAATCCCATGTTGGGATTTCGGTCCGGAAAATGTTGTGGGAGCTGTGGTCTCCCTTTGGCTTAGTGGAAGTTGTGTCTTCCTAATTCTTTGGTGGAGCTGTGTCTCCAAATTTCTTTGGTGGAGTTATGTATCTCCGTATTTGTAAGAAGTCTCAGAATTTCAATGTAATATGTGTTGGTGTGTTGAGATTTATGTAAATATAATCATTAAAAAAAAAGTACTAGGAAAGAGAGGGCATTTTAAAAACAATGATTCCATGGGCCGGGTGTATTGACAAATAATGGAATCTTTTGTCCGATTATAAATAGCTAGCAAGAGAGGTTTTGCCTTTGTCATGGATAAATTCGATTCTCACTGAAAAAATAAAAAAATAAATAAAATTTAGGACGATAGATCATCTAGCAAAATAAAAATATTAAATTCTTAATTAAGCTTTAGATTCTCTAACGTACAGATGGCATGCACTTTGGCTACACTGCATAAACCAAAATTGCTGAGAAGCAACGAAGGAAAACTAAAATTTGGAGGAAATAGAACTGAGCTCTGCTCGGTTGCTCACAACGGTGGCACAAAGGGACGTGCGTCTGCAGCCGTGCATGGTTCGGATCTCTAGCAGCAGATTTCCGTCAGATTTTAATTGGAGCACGTGGATTCCACTAAAAAAGGGCTGCTAAATAGACAAGAGTTTTGCAGTTTCTTTATTGATATTTTAGAGCCCATGGTCTTACTATTGACATTTGTAAAAATTGTCTCTGTGGTCTTATTTTTGACATTTGTAAAAATTATCTCAAAACTTGGCTGTAAGATATATTGAGATATAATGTATAAATATTTAATAGAAAAAATTTCGGGGAAATAGTAAGAGAAAAAGCTGGAGGTGATGGGATTCATCAATCAAGTAATGCGGGGACATTTTCTATCATGGTTTAATTAAAAAATCAGCTGTTCAAATTTTTTTATAATAGAAAACCTGGGAAAACTCACACCCATCTATGAACTTTCACAAAAATGTCTTTTTCGTTTCTACTTTTGAGAAGTGGGGGATACATGCTTCTTCACTTCAGCAATATATATGCTCCTTTCTTATCACGATTCAGACGTATCTACAATTTGTTGACAGATATCATATCATTACCCAGAAGTTCATGGTTATGGTCCTACCTGTCGACATAATCTTATCATTTAATCGTCAATACTCCCATTGAAATTTTGATAGTTTGATTTCTCGTTTCTTAAACTGAACATTTCTTGTAGGCGCTTTTAGACGGGGGACGTTCAATCACGTCATCAGCCAACTCAAACGACGCAACATATGGTGAGATGCTTAATCGCGTGTCAGGCAAACAGACCCCACTAGAAGCGAAACACGTAAAGCTGGGGTTGTAACTCAAAGCGGGTTGGTTTGGTTGGTTATTGGTCTATCCTATTCGCACCCAATCTCTACCTGTAGATTGTTTTAGTTTCAGCTTGAAGTCAGTTCTTCCAATATAAAACATGCAACATTGAAATTATCAGCTTGTTTCGTTTTATAAAGAAAATATTAGAGGTTGAGAAGAGAATATGACAAGATATATATATATATATATATGTCATATTTGCACGAAAATATATATTTATATATAGAGTATGAATAATGTTTAAATTTGTTTATATATATATATATATTAAAATGTAATAATACTTTTTAAAATCATTTATTCATGCAAGAATTATAGTTTAAATGGTTTTAGATATTTATAACAAAACTTTAAAATTGATATTTAATGATAAATTATTTTACTATATTGATTTTACACATTTGTAAATCAGACTTATATAAAGAATTTCTATAATAACGTAAATGATTTTAAACACAATAGAAAAAATGAAATTTTCATTAAGCATCAAAGATGTAAAAATAGATGAGATTCTATTGAAGAAGGATTTCCAAATATATATATATATATATATATATAGGGATTAAAAAATAGACATACATATGAGTTTTAAAGATAAACATATGATCTATAAAAATAATGGTCCTGCTTTTATGTAACTCATTTTCTACGTAATCCTCTCCTTTTTTAAAATCTTGATGGTTGTGGAAAAATCTACTTTATCAATTGTATTTAGCATTATTTACAATATCTTAAAAACTCTTTTACTTTTTCAATTTTACTATATATGGGTCCAATTTGTAATTGTATAAAATCAGCACAATAAAATAGTTCAATGCTAAAATATCGATTTTAAAGTAGTTTTTCCATGTGTAAACTATCTAAAATGTCACTACTACGTGGATACATGATTTTATAAAATATTATTATATTTTAATACATGTGTGAATGGATTTAAGCATTTTTCACAATTTACACATGAATATATATGGGCTCCGCTTCTATGTAACCAAATTACATAAAAGCAATCCCATATAATCCCCTTAAATTATAAGATTTTGATACTTGACAGAAAATTCAATTCATTTATTATATTTAATATCATTTATTTAGTTACGATATGAAGTTTCATTCAAATCTAATATATGATGGGCCACATTTGCTCAAAAATAAATATATTCATGTACAAATTATGAAAAATATTCAGATTTGTTTACACATGTATTAAAATATAATAATTCTGTATAGAATCATTTATCTATGTATTCGTGGTATTTTAGATGGTTTAGACATTGAAAAAATTACATTAAAGTTGATATTTTAACATTGAACCATTTTATTATGTTGATTTTACACATTTATAGATGAGACCAGTATGTGGCAAAATTAAATAAATAAAGAGATTTTTAAGATACTAGAAATGATGTTAAATACAATGGACGGAATGAATTTTTCATTGGCCATCAAGATTTTAAAAATGAAGGGTGTTACATAGAAAAAGGATTTCATAGAAGCAAGACTAAGTGCAGCGCAACTATACCATAATCGCATCGTAATTATGGTGTAGTTGCATTAAAATGGGCCCCACAAGATCATAAAAGTATAATCTACTCCACAAATTGTATTTAGAATGATGTATTATATTACTATACTAATTTCATCCTAATTAGATATGTACATAGTCTCCATTTGAATATGGTACAAATTCAACGTAATAAAATAATTTGATATAAATAACAACTTTAAAGTAATTTTTTCAAAAGGTAAACGATTTACCATGAAATTTATATATGAATAAACGATTGTATAAAATTTTATTACACTCTAATACATGTGCAACCCTGTTTGGGCAAATGTACTACTGTTATGGTGCAGTTGTATTACATCATAATAAATCTCACATGTATATATATATATATATTTAAACAAATATGACCCATGCACATACTTGATTTGGATGAAACTCGGTCTTTTAGATAAACAAGTAACATTAAATATAATAAATAGATTAAATTTTAAATCAATTGCCAAAAACTTAAAAAGTAAAAGAGTTACAAAGGACTGCAACGGAGCCCTATAAATAGTAGCATGTATGAAAATCCATATTCATATGATATAAGATACCTCTTAAGTTGGTTCTAAAATCCATCAATAGAACCTACTCTAACATAATTGAAGATATAAATAATTCTTTGTACCATACCCTATTCTTTGCTCGGAAATATATATTCATATATAGAGTGTGAAGAATGCTTAGATTAGTGTATACATATATATATATATATATTAAAATGTAATAATACTTTTTAAAATCATTTATTCACTTAAAATTATAGTTTAAATGGTTTAGATATTTATAATATAACTTTAAAATTGATATTTAATAATAAATTATTTTACTATACTGTTTTTATACATTTGTAAATGAGACTTATATAAAATGATATTGGATAAATTAAAGAATTTCTATAATAATGTAAATGATTTTAAACACAATAGAAAAAATAAAATTTTCATTAAGCATCAGAGATGTAAAAATAGATGAGATTTTATAGAAGAAGGATTTCCAAAAACAAAAATAGATATATATATATATATATATATATATATATAGGGAATTAAAAATAGACATACATTTGAGTTTTAAAGATATACATATGATCCATATAAATAATGGTCCAACTTTTATGAAACCCATTTTCTATGTAACCCCCTTCTTTTTTGAAATTCCAATGGTTGAGGGAAAATCTACTTCTTCCATTGTATTTAACATTATTTCTATATCTTGAAAACTATTATGCTTTTTCAATTTTACTATATATGGGTCCTATTTGTAAATGTTTAAAATCAACGTAATAAAATAGTTAAATGACAAAATATCAATTTTAAAGTAGTTTTTCACATGTAAACAATCTAAAATGTCACTACTATGTGGACAAATAATTTTGTAAAGTATTATTATATTTTAATACGTGTATAAATGAATCTAAGCATTTTTCACAATTTACACATGAATATATACGAGTTCTACTTCTATGTAACCAAGTTACATAAAAGCGAACCCATATAACCCCCTTTAAATTTTAAGATTTTGATATTTGACAGAAAATTCAATTCATTCATTGTATTTGACATTATTTATTTAGTCATGATACCAAGTTTCATCCAAATCTAATATGTGCATAGACTGCATTTGCTCAAAAATAAGTATATTCATGTATAAATTATGAAAAATATTTAGATCCATTCACGTATCCATTAAAATATAATAATTCTTTAAAGAATAATGTATCTATATATTAGTGATATTTTAGATAATTTAGACATTGAGAAACTATATTAAAGTTGATATTTTAACATTGAATCATTTTATTAAAAAAATTAATTTTACACATTTACAGATGACACTAGTACATAGTGAAATTAAATAAATAGAAGAATTTTTAAGATACTAAAAATGATGTTAAATACAGTAGATGGAATGAATTTTTCTTCAGCTATCAAGATTTTAAAAATAGAGGGAGTTACATAAAAAAGGATTTGATAGAAGCAGGACCAGGTGTGACATAACTATACTGTAACTACATCGTAATTATGGTGCAGTTGCATCAAAATGGGCCCCACATGATCATAAAATTATAATCTACTTCACAAATTGTATTTAGAATGATATATTCTATTACCATACCAATTTTTATCCTAATTAGATATGTGTATGGTCTCTATCTGAAAATTGTATAAATTCAACATAACAAAATAGTTTGATGTAAATAACAACTTTAAAATAATTTTTTCAACATGTAAATGATTTGTTATAAAATTTATATATGAATAAATGATTATATAAGTTTGATTGCATTCTAATACGTGTAGAGCCCTTTTTAGGCAAATGTACCATTGGTCTGATGCAATGAACAGATCTTATATATATATATTTAAACAAATGTAACCCATGCACATGATTGATTTGAATGAAACTTAGTTTTCTAAATAAACAAGTGATATTAAATATAATGAATAGATTAAATTTTAAATCAGTAATTAAAAACTTAAAAAGTAAAAGAGTTATATAGGAGTGCAGCGGAGCCCAATAAATAATAGCATATATGAAAATCTATATTCATATGATATTCGATACCTCTTAAGTTGGTTCTAAAATCCATCAATAGAACCTACTCTATTATAATTGAAGATATAAATAATTCTCTATACCATACCCTATTCTATTGGGTAGCTTTAGCTTTTTTTTTTCTTTCTAAAAACCGATCTTACTCAATGGCATGTTGATTGCACGGACCCTCATGAGTACTCTAAAGTAACATCCAATAGTCGAGCATCGTAATTGATTTTTCGTTTTTTCAAAATATATGCATAATTGTGTTTTAACACGTAAAATTTACCATTGTGAGAAAAACCCCATAACTTTTAAATCCTTGCAAAATGACATTGTAAATTTCTCTAAAATTCTGAAAGTTCCAAGTCTGAGACTCTAAGGAGACTATTATTCTTCTTTTGTTGAGTTGAACAGGAAAATGATAAGCATGTATGGTTTATTTTTAAGAATTGGACCAAAATATAAATATACATATTTCGAGGGCTTATTATGCAAAAATCCCCACACAGATGGGAGTGCGGCTACGTAGTAACATGGATCCATCGCAACGCACAGTTGAAGCCCGTGCAACGCTGGAGAATTTGAAACGC
>JAXCLR010000050.1:25740870-25754923 GCA_035584095.1 Annona squamosa | reverse complement strand
CATGCATTTTACGTGCAAGCAACAAAAATCAGGCGGTTCGATGCGAACTCGCGAGAACCAACGACCAACACGGACGGGACCACGACAGCGATTTCAAAATTAGCCCGCACGAGAAATCCCATCAACGGGGACATCGTCTCCTGCACGAGAAATCTCAACCGTCCAAAAGCCATCCATCCGCATTCAAACGGGGTTTGGACACTGGCGGGCAGTGGCACAGATACGACGGGAGACATGGGCTACGTGTCCCAATCACAAATACTGCCGTTCAGATACAACGGGAGACATGGGCTACGTGTCCCAATCACAAATACTGCCATTTTCCAATGCTTCCAACTTCCAAAACCCCAGGCTCACACGCACAGAAAAGTACAGAGATTCTACTCTCTTGTATAACCATATTAGCTCTTTTTTCTTTTGTTTTGTTTTGTTTGGGTTTTTTCTTTTTCCTTCCCATTACCATCCAAGCTTGAATTCTAGGGTATTCCGTTTCTCCTTACGCCTTTTTTTACTTCGCTGGCGGCCATGCATCCGCCCTACACGTCACCAATCTCATCCACCACTTTAAACCTACCGTTCATCGAAGTGGACGATGCACATAATACGTACACTTCGTAAATGCAACTGCTTGTATCGTATGCACGTCCTACGACACGTTCGTAGTTATGCAGGACCCCAGTCCGACAATTAAGATGGGGCATGAAGGTTCAGGTGTGCCATGGCCACCTACCAGCGCAAGTTAGATGCTTCCTTCAACAAATCACAAAAATGCGCGACACCAGAAAAGCAAAGCTGGTTGAAAATTCTTTATACTGCGTATGTCGACGTCGGTAGGCAAAAACAAGGAAAAAGATCAATGGCCCACCTAATCAAAAGCAGAAAAAGAAAGCATAGTGCATCGAAGCCATTCGATCCCCACCTCGCCAAGGAATTATATTCTTTTAACGGTAGGATCATCCTGCGTTAGGCTCCGCATGCATGAAATTGCAGCCCTCGAATGCTTTCCATCCGTTGCGATTAACCAAACCCATTGTACAAAAATGAGGAAAAAAAAATAGAATGGTGCAAGAAGATTACTCAAACACCCTCAACCGACAAGAGTAAATTCTCAATCCTAGCCGTCCCAGGGAGGGAGGGTATGTACGTGGCGACAGGGAGGGAGGGCAAACCAAGCCGTCCCGAGTCCCAAGAAACAATAGGCTGCACCTTCCAACCCGCCTTCGGGTTTCTTTCAAGGAAGCAGGAATACAGAAGGGCAAAGCTGTAAATAACATAAAAAAAGCCCGGGGGGCAAAACCGTCAGTAAGCGAACAATCCCCCGGCGCGATTCTTCGACGACGCCGCCGCCGCCGCCGCCTTGCTCCGCCGGCGCGAAGTCACCGCCGAGGCCGAGCAGTTCTCTTTCACGATGCTCTCCTCGTCCATGAAAATCTGCCTACACCGGCACTCCACGCTGCAGAATGCTCTGTCGCCCCTGTATTTCCACCATATTACAAAACGTGCCATGCCAATCAAACTCGAAACAAAACACCCGCTGCTCCAGTTGGACTACGTGCAGAGAGCGGCTATTTCAGCCCCTTCATCCAAACCGTCCATTGCTTTGGCTACTTTGCTGATCATGATCCAGCCATCAGGTTGGGTGGGCCTTAAAAAATAATACGTATTCATACACCAAATAACAAACATATGCTTATTGTTTAGTCCACCTGAACGGGTTGGATGTTATGCGAACAAAGGAAGTTTTGGGGTTAAGCGTCGGTGGGGGAGATTATCGTAGCCCAGCCCACGGAATTGACATTCTACCCACTCCATTTGATAGATACGACCTTTCATGAGTTTCCTGATCATCGTACAAGTACGAAGAACCCGTACGATCGGGAAATAACAAAAAGGGAGGGGTCGTATGGCAGAAAGATGGATGCAAATGCCATATTCTAGGAGAAGTATGTTAATCGAAAAATCCAAGAAACGGGTCGTGTGCCTTTTACCTGTACATGTAGATGTCTTTCCCAGGAGAGAGGCGCTTGTTGCAAAGGAAGCATCGGTCGAGGAAGGAGATAGCTGGTAGGGATGGATAAGAGAGGAAGGAGGAAGAAGATGGAGGAGGAGAGGGAGGTGGGGAGGAGGGTGGTTTGATCATGGTGATTTTACTGATGATTTTCGGGCTCTTGCTGTGTTTTTTTTGGGCCTCGAGGAGTATGCTGAGGCCCACCATCTCTCATCGTCCCTCTCGAAGTGGTGGTAGTGGGAGAAATGGCCGTGGGCGTCGCTTTAATACAAGGAGAGAGAGGGAGAAGGAGAGGTTTGCCTCGAGTACAATCGCACGTAGTACGAGCTTGCTTTAAAGCTGCAAACTCCCGGTTCGTACGTGGGATACCTACACGTGTCCGGTCTTATCCTTGTTTATTGCCATTCTCCCATCTGGCAGATGCCAAGTGTCTCGCATCGTGTTCTTGTGGTGCCGTGCCTTCTACCCGTTGTACGAATCAAAATCCTCGAACGGGACCAAGAAGATCGATGGACCAAATCCAATTTTCAAAGTTACCCACTTCATCATTTTCGATTTTTAGAATACTCAACGGAAGTGATCATCCAAAAATGAGCCCGTCAGGTCAGATATCTTTGCCGAAAGGAAAATAAACGGGTGAGATTTCAAAATGTAAACTGATTTAGATTCTGATTCTGCATGATGCATATATGATCTTTTTCGATAACTAAGTTGATGGACGGTTCGGATCTTTTAAAGGAATATCTTTTCTAGACCTTATTAGAAGCGAATGGTGGCGTGGGAGGGGAACAGGAGGGAGGGTATTTGTCCGAGGTGGAGTGGGGCCCTTGAAAGGAGCAGGGGTTGCAGAGGAAGGACGCTGGGAGGACTGAGGAGTGGGAGCCTCTAACTCGTAGTGCTGGTTAGACTCCACGTAGCAAGGCTTGGTTGCTGGCTCGCTGCTTTTTCGTATCGGCGAATAATGGAGGATTTGAATCGATGGAAGCAGGACGTAGGCTCTTCTCTTCTGCCTTCTCCACGTTTTTCTTCCTCCCTTCCACTAGTGTCACTTGCAGCGTATCGGGCCGATACGATTCTACATTGCTATCTCGTCGATCGGAATCCAAGACAAGGACTGCTATTGATGGCCACTGGCCACCTCATGCTTGGTGGCTCCCCACCTGATTTGAAAGCATAGGTGTGGAAATTTTCATCTTTACTCGACTTCCAGACTAGAGATAAAAACACAGAATGGGCGGTGCAGGTGCAATTTTAAGTTGGAAATTAGACAAGGCAATCTACCTCTTCTATGATCCTAGCTTAATAACGTTAATGAGATAATAATGCATTAATGCATGGATCCTAACATTTCTTACCTGCTCCACAGCAACAGCAACAGCATAGAATGACTCTGCGGTAGGCCCGCAATAGGATCAATTTGTGATAAAAAAGGGAAAAGTCCCCACTTTGCCATGACTTTTGAATGTGAAGTGGCATTTTACTTTAAGTGAATTCAACTTAATTATTTTCTCTTTACATCAAATCATTTCCTTGCGCTAGTACTTGATCCAAATCACCAAAAGGAACTTTCATAAAAAAAAAAAAAAATACACCACAAGAAGAGCAGCAAGCGGTTGATAGACGCCCAACAGGTTGCCACATCAGCCCAACTAAGACCAAGGAAGCAACTAAACCCATAGTACTTGGACTTGGTTGGAAAGTGATTCATTTTTATATCAATTGTTGTAAAAGCATCCATGATAAATTGAGAGCAAATAAATAACTATAAAATCATACAAACAAGACAAAAGCATTACATAAGAAAAAAAAACCTATAAGAGAAATATAAATTTACTATGATAAACGTGTTAGAGAAATATAAATTAAATGGCTTACACTTGTTCCTTAGATAACTAGTACGCATATTTAATTAAAATACTCTGATAACCTTCTTTCTCATACCTCATTAGAATACTTTAGGAACCACTTGATGACTTCTCTATCTTTTAAGACTCCTTTTTAGAGTTTCACTAAATCACTTGTGGGTCACTTATGCAAAACTAGTGTAAAGTTTTATGCATCACCATCAGTCTCACATGTGAACTATTGGACAAACAACTTATGTGCAAAATACCAAGAAACTAAGTTTTGACTTTTTTATGATCCACCTATTAGCTCATTAGTCAATGTTTTAACTTAGCATAGTTTCATTTCTCCCCAGCTGAGATATTACTCTATCTTTATACTTAAAACCAGTATAAATCCATATTTCCACATGAGATACTACACAACCAACCACTATGTCATCCATGACATCCAACTTAGTACACAATTTTTTATTTTACTTTTTTATATTTAAGAGTTTCTAGCAAACCTTTTTGCACCTTTTAGATCTATCATCATCTATATACCATTTGAATCGCTACCACTTGCATATTTAGATTGGTTAGACCCAAACACTTTCAAGCTGCTATTCTTTGCACCCACAATAGACTCATTGGTCAGATCATCACACTAGTATAACAACTTCAACTATTATTGTACTTAATATCTCCACACATGTATGGCGAACTAGATATATACTAACAAAACTCTTTGACCTGATATCAATGCACTAAGTCATGTATTCCATTATACACTTCTCATGCATCAACTATCAAATCATGAATCACATTTTATCTTCTAACATTGTCGCATTCTTAGGACTCTCAAGCTCTGAACATAGGCAAGTATGCATTACATTCTCATGACATATAGCCAATATACAATGCAGTATTCAACAAAAATAGTCTACTCCATTAACTCTCCATGCATATCAACATAGACACAACCATATATAGGCTAAATAATATAGAACATCTGTAACTCTTCAAGTTTGTTGCTTAACTTTGATTTGAACCGTTTTTATATAAAATCAACTATGTGATTATGTTGCATCTACTCACAAAATGCTACTTTAAATATGATCAAACTTGACTCATATTGTTAACCTTAATTTCTGTGATCTAACTTGACCATGTCCAACAATGTAACTTTCTCTTAAAATGCATCATTGACATGAATAGCATTAATATCAATCATTCAAATTTAAAATCAAAATCTCTCTAGTTATAATATGATTATTGATTTGCACGACTCATTAAATCTACATTACCAAAGTAAAATATGCTGAATTAGACCATATTAACATGTTTATTGCAACCTAAAACACAATTAATGACACTGAATACTTTGATTTTACTCAAAGATCATTAAACATGAGCCACAAGTGTGCTACTTTGAGTATACCTTAGGTACATGGTCATTCATGTGCACTTTCTTCCCCATCTAGACAATGCCTTAGTGTCACTCTATTGTACTGTCGTCATCACTACCCTTACGTGCTGCCATTGATGTTTGTTTATTTGTCAAATAGGCCCAAACATTTGAGCTATCTCACCAACATAACTTTACCTACATAGTCATTATATTAGACCTCTTGTCCAATTATTTTCTTTAGCACAATCATTGATGCCTCATTTTTTTCTTAATATTAGTGAAAAACCTATCATCATTGATCAACCACCTAGGCATCTCTTCATTGTCATTGAATGTATCAATGTTGAAGTCATCTACATGACGTTACTACCAAATTCCACGACCATATGCTTTACCTTCTCCAATGAGAAACTCAATAAAGAAAGATACCCAAACTAGTAGCCATCATTGACAACTCATTCTCACAAGTTGTTATCATCCATCTCATTATTGCTATTGTTGGTCCGTCAACAACCATGCCAAATTTGAACATCTAACAATAATCAACTTGCTGATCTAAGTAAAATTGAAAATAACAAAATTAAGGTACCTACCTTTTTAGTTTCAATTATCTATATGACCACTTCAATCTTATACTTTCACGATCACATATGATCACTTGTCATGATCTTGCCTCATTAATGAAACATTTATTCATTTATTAAGTCTCAAATTCCTAATAATAACTTTGATATCACTTTTTAGAAGATCTGATTCATGTCTATATCAATGGTTACGTAAGTATTCATAATAAAGTAGGATCAAATAAACAACCAAAGGTCAAATACACAAGATCTAAAGATTAACACACAAAACTGTACAATAAAGAAAGAGAAAAGTCATTATAAAAAAGAAAGAAAAAATCATGGAAGTGAAATAAATTCACTAAGGTAAACAAGTTATAGAGATAAAAATAGAATAATTAACAATCTTTTATGGATATTTCATACACATTCTCAATTATCCTCTCTTATGCACCTTGTTGGAACACTTTAGTTCCTCTATGGTGACTCCTTCATCTTTCCAAGCCTAGTCGGGACTCCGTTAAATTTTGAATCGATACTTTATTAATAAGACTTCACAATTATCGAAATTAATAAGAATTCTTATGCACAATCAATAAGCTGCAAATGATTATTTGACAACAAATAATTAGTTGCTTAAAGGAGGCCACATGCAATCAATGCAACTAATTTTCATGTTACTTCTGACCAAATTTCATGTTACATGCAAATATTTATATTTAGTTGCAAAGTATGATTGTTACTTGGCCCATAGTAAGATTGAAATCTGGTTGCATGTAGTCAAATGTAAATAAAATTGAAATTTTGCTGCAGAAAGATAGCTACATATAATAATTTTTGTTTAGCTTGTGGCACATCTTACAAGCATATTGTATAATATAACATGTGATATGACATGAAAACATAATATTACTTGGTGTAAGTTCCTTCCAGATAATTAAGTTAATGAAAAAGGATTTTATCTCAGGAAATAAATAATAAATAAAGACCATTGAAAATTTGTCAATATCTAGCAATAATGTTAGTTAATTATTTATTTTGGTTATATGTGTATCCTTAACCTGTGTGCGCCCATGTATTCTGGTAAAGGAGTGAGTGTACTTGTCCAGCTAAAAAAATAATTTTTCTCGGTCGATTGTCTCTTCTAATTCTTATGTCTCATCTTTCAAAATGCTTGTTTTCTTAAATATATATTAACGGCTTAAAGTACACCTCAATGTCGCATCTAGACACTTTTTTAATAGATCAGTTTCTTCATTAACGATGCATGGAACTAAGAGAGAAGGAATTGGTTTTTCTAAAGATAAATTGATAACAAAAAAATGTTCGAAAATGAAATGTAAAATCAATAAATTTCTATTTAGAGAAATGAAGGATTATAGAAGTTTTTGTTCTATTTTTCACTTGTCCAACTAACTACAGTATGACTCCATTCATTGACACCTTTCCTTGTTAAAAAAATCCATCCAATTGTTACATTGAAATAAAAACTATTTAGAAACAAGGAAAAAATGAGGAAAATAAATTGTAGGAAATTTTTTTAAAAAGTAAAAGAATGCATGATGAGATGCACTATTTTAATAAAAAAAATGATGAGGTGCACTGTGAGTAATTGTTATAAGTAAAAGAATAAAAATAAAATAGATAAGGTAATAAAAAACGTAAAATAATAATTGCAAATATAGAAAACAAACAAAAAAAATATAATTATTAGATAGTTAAGATATCAATTCATATTATATTAATAAAAAATTATAATTTTTTTTTGCCCTTTCCTTCCTCCAAACCTTCTTTTAATCCCCTGCCAAGAAGTGCGATATTACTGCCACGGCTAAGGCGCAACTTTATAGGGTTGGGTATGAAAAATAAGCATCTATCTACATGGGTAGTTGGGTAAAGTATTCTTAAAACCGAATCAAACCAGCCTGACCTGACACACTTTTGGATCAAGCGCAGGGTACCGTATAAAAAATAAGCTTCCATCTATATATGTACCATGTCCTCGTCCCTAAGGACCAAATATATTATTATTATTTTTCGTTTTACTCTCTCCCGGGAGGATTTCCTTCTCATCTTCATTTTCTAAGATCCCATCTTTAACATCCTTGTTGAAATAACTTTAATTATTTCAAAATTAAATGTTTTGTCGGAAGGACAATATGAATAATACATAAGTAAGGTAGGGAGTAATATGAATACATAAGTAAGGTAGGGAGTAATATGAGTCCCAAGAGGTGTTACGATGCTTCTAAAAATAGGTGATGAACCAAACCCGAGGGCCATCAATGAGATGGGATGAAAATTTGATTAGTTTTGCTTTTCCAATTCCTATTCAATATCCCATTTCCCCGTATATAATATTCCATTCTTATCTAATATTTTCATCACTATATCAATATAAAAATCAATTCTTATTCAAATGCTCCGAAACAGGAACCTAAAACTTTTCACTATATTTGCAGCGACGATCTTCCATTATTATCCGTTCGTATGGCTGATAATTATTTTGGAAGCATTTGGCATTGCGCAAGTGGTGCAAATGGAATATGGAATGCATATTTTTCACCTTTTTCTACTCTCATTTTGCTATAATCGGATATCTTATTACCTCGCTAGATACCTTACTTTTTGCATTTCGTTCTTATGTTTTAATCATTTTCCTAGATCTTCACATATAAATACTTATTAATTCACACTTTAGTCTCACCAATCAAAAATAAAAAAATAAAAAATTCACACTTTATTCTCAATTTTCCCATGTCATATCATCTCACTACTTTTTTTTTTTTTTTATAACTCATTCCATTCCCAGCGCTTATCAATTTCCAAACGCTACCTTATGCAAAAGATATGTCATCAGTGAAAGATTGTACACCTACTAGAGAACTTGATACAACTCTGTCCTCCTTTTTAAGCTTCTTCTGTCAGACTTTGTACGTATTAATAACCTTGTACTCTTTTAACTTTCCCTTCTATTCATGTAGCAATTGCACTCGTAAAACTTAGGAACCAAAAACGAGTCGCATCTTATTGTAAGGCTCCACTCCGATTCAATAGCGCCGAATCGGTGGAACCTCTTGGTGTGGGCCTATTTCGATGATTATTTAAAATTTATTTTCATAACTTAATTTAACGATGACACCAAAAATCATCTAAATCTAATTTTTGTGCATGCGTGCCACATCTATTTGAAAGTGTATTTTTATAACATTTAATCGGTTCAAAAGATCACTTCCATATGGGTAAATAATTATATTTTTATAGTATTACATTGTAACGCATCTACAGATGGATGTAATGAGTTTTTGGTTTTACTAACCGGGCTCTTAGCTTGGTTGGTCATGGAGGCAGCAAATGTTGCTGCAGACACAAGTTTGACCCTCAATGGGGTTGAAATTATAGTGAGAGTTTATTGTCTTCTTTATGTATTATTGAGCTTTATTATAATATAAAATGAGATGTAATATACAAAAAGAAATGTGGCCCACTTAATGCTTTAATTAAGATTATTTTTGGTCCCCTAATAATTAAACATAGTTATGTTGAGTAATATTCCATCATCAATATGAACCCCATCCATGGAATACAAATAAAATTTTAGCATAACTTAAGTTTGTAGAAAATGTAAAAATCATTTATATCCATTCAATTAAGCGTTGGATTAATAATAAAATATTGTTAAAATCATTTATCCATGCACGAAGAAAATAGTTTGAAAGGCATGTGCTTAATCATATAAAGTCTCAAACTCGTACAGCAACTAATCGATTGATTAATAAATTTACATTTATTTACCTTTAAATGATGATTATAAATCTTTGATTTAGATGTTCTAAATGAAACGGTACGATTGGATATTAATCATGAATGCGAGGCACAAGCCAAGAGGCTCCACCATTTGTGTGGGATCAATTCCATTGATCTGGAACTCATTAATTAAAGGAGAGCAAAGCCAGCATCATGCAAAGAAAAAAGAAAAATTAAAGAGCTAACATCTACACCTCCATCGCCACATGCACTCACCACCACCTCTTGTGAAATTATGAGTGACAATGCCAGTTGAAAATAAAGTCTACAGTCCTTTTTACCACGAGGTCGGCCTCCCCAAAGTGTACTAACTTCCCGTGAATTTCTAGTTTCGACAGATACATTTTGCAGGCTTTGCATTGTTGGATGGAGTATATATTGTCTCATTACCTGATTGATCTACAAAGTGTGCAAAATACACAATTTTCGAAGGTAAGTGGGCCCCATTTTCATTATGTACGTGATAGATCGATTAAAATTTGAATTTCAATTGAGTACTTCAGCCCCCCCTGTACTGCTTGGGCCATAATGATGCATTAGTTTTAACTCTGAATCAAAATACTTCATTTTTTCAAATAAAAAATGCTTCATTTCTTAACTTCGGTTTTATGCAACTAGCCATCTCAAATTCCTACATATATTTATGTTAAGAAAATCTACTCACAAAATAAGAATGTGTTTAGAAAGCGATAAGGTTTTTGGAATAAAAATTTTTAGTGTAACAATTTTTAAATAGATAGAATATAATATGATACGATAAGTGTAATAATAAAAAGTAAAGAGAATAACGTTAAAATAGATATGTTATGTATATGGACAGTTATGTAGAAATGCTTAAAAAGTAAAATAGTTATATAAGAAGTTGTAAATAAATAATTAAAAAATAAGATAATTATAAAGAATAAAAAGTTTTAGTATAAATTTTTTTATTGTAAATAAATATGTATTGATTAAAAAAAACCTTACGATGCATATTTACTTCACTTATATGTTTGGTTTAGTTGGAAGGGAAAGTAGAAAGTGAAGAATACATATTTTTATCTAATTTGACATCTTAATTAACTAATTTTCTAAATTTTCTATTAATTATTATCCCTATATTCTATTTTTACATTTTTCTGCATAATTATTCCATTTATTCATATTTTAACCCCACTACATTATATCGCTAACACACTTTTTAAAAAATTTTGGCATTCCCGCTTTTCCATTTTCATGCTTTACATCTTCCCAAATGGATCTCACATAAAAAAATTATTTTTTTTGCAACTAAAATTTTCTTTAAAAAATAAAAATCGTTGCCAATAATTGGAAGTATATGTCATACAACAATCATTACAAAGAATAACAAAAATAGAACTTAATCCAATGCACCCAGGTGCATCAAAACTTCAAATGTACCTACAGGGTACCTGGTGTAACAGACTATTTATTTATTTATTTTTATAAAATTATTAATTTAGTTTTGTTTAACTTACAAGTTTTGGCATTTTTAAAAATGTATACATATATTTATTTTAAATTTTAAACATAGAAATATTGTCATCATTTTTACAAGTTTGAAAATACCATAATACCCTTACACACTACCCCATGGGTAGCTGGCTATGCGTTCAAGTCTTCCATAATTGGGGAGCTTTTGACCGTAGAAGTTTTCTCTCCCCTAAAAGATAGGTGAGAGTATATTGTTTCTCAAAATGAGTTGGCTTGATTGCAATATTAAATATTATATTATATAATACCAATAAAAAATTTTAAAAAATCACACAAAAAATTCAAGATCAATATTTATCTCTTCGTAAAACTTAGTTTATAAATTAAATACACCTAATTAATAATTTTATTAAGATAAAAATACACATAGATGGTCTATTACACCGAGTATATTGAAGTTCCAGTGCACGCAACAGATCAAGGTCTAACAAAAATTTTTTGGTTTTAAAATTATTACCCTAACAAAAAATCTCTTTACCTATGAGAGTATTGAGAAAAATTTTCTTTGCTTGCAAAAAAGTCTCATTAATAAGAAAACAAATTTCTTTACATATAGATTTTTTTTTAGAAATAAAGATTTTTTCTTTTTTTGCTTTCCAAAAAATAACTTTCTTCTAATGACTAGTATAATTATATGGGAGAGGATGTTGATTCGATAATGTAACCAAGTGCACTGTGCTTGCATCATATATCTTTAAATTATTTTAAAAATTACCTCGACCAAAATCTTATACAGGTCAAAAAGAAGAATTTTTAATATCGACACTTTTCTAATTATTTTATATATAGTGGTCAGAGTCTTAACTAATAATTGATATTTCTATCAAAATTCTAATGCATATATGTATATGGCTGATAAGAATATTCCGAAGAAAAAATCCATTTTAATTTTATTGCTATTTTATATATAATAATTGCAATATCCACATATATAGGAAGACACTAGTACTAATTTTACAGATTCTTTTATTTCTCTCTTTGTAATTACCAGACAAGCAGTACTTGTACTGTTGGTCCCGGCCGGCCAGCCTTCTTGCACGTATATATGGTCCAAAACAAAAAAACGTCAACGTCGTTGGCCTCGTTTGGGTAGAACCATCGACGCCAGGCCTTGTCTGCATGGATTGGCATTTCTGGCCTCCTACAGCCGAGCTGACACACCCAAGACCCAACTTCCTCCTTCCTAATTCGTCCACATTAATATTTTTGGGTTGTGTGGACGACTAAGCAGCTGCGCTAGCTGCTGCCAATTTCCCCAGCACCGATTGAGAAGCGAAAAGGAAAGGTCTTTATCGTCGCTGTTGCATGCCATGCACTTTCCTCCAACCGTACACGTGGCTGCATTAATAGAGACAAGAACGGTGGCTGTTCGCTGGGCCCCGATTGACTTCGTGGGCCATCGGTTCCTTGATTGACACATGATGTATCTCTCTGACACGTGGAGAACATCCAGTCCGTCCAATTGTTTGCACCAGTTATCTAAACCTACGTTTTCACTGCTAGGTATGACAAATTTACTTCATCTGTTATATTTTTTAGAATCTAATAGCATTAGAACTTAAATCACCTGGTGTGTTGAGTGTCTACGGTTCAAAGCATCACTTGCGAATTTTCTAAGTGAGTTTAGTTGGTGGCAATTGTTGTAAGAAAAACTTAGATTATTGATTAGATATTTGTAGAATATAGTTAAAAAATTATAAGAATGTCTCCTAGCCTAATTGTAATACCAAGTGAGATGTGTGATATATATAAAACTTAGAAGCTCTATTATTTGCCCAATATTATTCTTCATACACTTGTCTACTGATGGATAAAATTAATGTATTAAAATATTTTAATGTTAAATATTAATTTTAAAGTTATATTTTCAACATTTAAATTATTAAAATATTATTATTATAAATAATTTTACATAATATTATTGCATTCAATATATTGCAAATAAATTTAAGAATTTTTATAATTTGTAGTTTAATATATATTCAAAGGAAAATTGGCCCACACATATTTTTTATTTGCTTGAAACTTAATTTTCTTATTAAATAAATGATGCGAAATATAAAAAAGTAAAATTCTCTTTAATTATCAAGGTGGTGAAATTGGATGGTGCGTAACCGGTTATATAGAAGCCGGACATGTACGTCAGGGCTTCCTCTAAAGAAAGAATGGTAATCTAGTATATATGATCTCTTAATAATGCAGCGCAACAATTAAACAAAAATTGTAGTGCCGGGCCTATGCTAATGTGGTAACGGTCGATCACCCACGGGCTTCTGATTATAAGCACGTTGGTCAGTGGTCACACTCATTTGGCATTACGTGGCAAGCAGTAAAAAGTAAAAAAGTAATATTACTATTTTAATTTTTTTTCCACATTAATGTTATGTAATTGTCTGCTCTTTTACCCAATCGAAAAAAAAAATTGTCTTCTCTTTTAAACTTTTACTTTTCATTATACTTCAAATCAAACACACGCTTAAATTTTGTTAGTATACTTGAAACAGACAGTAAAAAAAACATGAAATACGAAAAGCAACAGCAAAGTAAAGAAGTATAGTAAATAAGATGATAAAATAAAGAATATATAGTATTTGAAGATATTCACCTTCATTTAGACGCAAGACTAATGTGATATGTTAGCTATTATCAATAACTACATGTTAGCTATTCTTAACAACTACTAGTCTGATTATGTGCATTTCATCCTAACAAACCCTAAAATAAATAAATACAGGTAAAGATGAACTATAAGATAAAATACAAGTAGATACATTTTTGAATAAAATATAAATTGCTTAATGATTCCAAAAAATATGCAAAAAGATGAACTATAAGATAAGTAAATGCTATATATATATATATATATAGGGAACCGATCCTGTGCAGTCGGACTGCACCGTAATTACGGTGCAGTCCGCTGTAAAATGGACCCCACACATATTAG
>JAXCLR010000050.1:25723266-25739690 GCA_035584095.1 Annona squamosa | reverse complement strand
CTCATCTGAAAATAAAACAAATTCAACACAATAAAATATTTTAATATAAATAATAACTTTAAAGTAATTTTTTAACCTATAAACTTTTTGCTATAAAATTTATATATGAATAAATAATTGTATAAAGTTTTATTCTATTTTAATATGTCTATGGCCCATTTTAGGCAAATATACTTCTGTTTTGGTGCAGTGGCGCTATACTGGAACAACACTTATATATATAGAATCTACCTAGTGTAAACAGAGTGCACCATAATTATGGTGTAGTCTGCTGCAAAATGGACCCCACACATATTAAAATATAATAATACTTTATATAATCATTTATTTATATAAAAATTATATTTTAGATAGTTTAGATGTTGAAAACATCACTTTAAACTTGATATTTATATTAAACTATTTTATTACATTAATTTTGTATAATTTTAAAAAGAGACACGTACACATGTTGAATTTTGATGAAAATTAATATGCTAAGAAAGTGAAATTCTAAATGTAATTAATGGAGTAAATTTTTTTATTCATGATCAAATGGGCCCCATAGTACATGGACTACATTGCAATTATGGTGCAATCCGAATGCACTTGATTATTTCCATATATACATATGTATAAAACTACACTAATCGTGATATACATATGTATAAAACTAAACTAACCGTAAGAAGAACCGAAGAAGACAAAAAAGAAGAAAAGGAAAATTGACATCTTTTTGCCTTAGACCAAGAAGAGGGTTAGGTACACACAAAAGAAGAAGAAGAAGAAGAAGAGAAGAGGGTTAGGTTTGGTTGATAGTTACTTGTCATTTTCACCAATATTACTGCCTTCAAAGCCCACGGCAAAGGATGGCCTGGTTGGCGGCATTACAGGTGAGGAGGACCAGTGATTGTAATGACAAGGACCCAATAAATCAATGGATTGGATGAGCTCCCATACATCTGCTTCTATATATACATCTAGCTGGCAGATCATAATCAATAGAACCTTTTGCAGAGCCTTTTCCTCCACTGCATGCTGTTATTTTGGGAATGCAAACATATTCCAATTGCGTAGAGGAGGGCACTAAGTCCAGTGAATCAGGTTCCTTCTCCAACGTTTTTATTTGGTGGCCGGTTGTTTTCTTCCTTATATGTATTTCGGCCTCTCTGCTTGTTGCTATTCTCTCCTGCATGCATGCATCGGTTGCTGCTGATACCACCATACCCAGCACATAGAATAGAATGTTTCCGTCCAAATCTACGCAGACCGCAGACGTTTTTGCATTCCAACGTGGTCCCATCTGGTTTTGGTTATCACTTTTTCCACCTTCCCGTCCTCCTGATCATCTCGGCCATCCAATAATACTATTGTTGCAAACGTGGCAGTATGGCAAGATACCTATCTTTCATATCCAATTGCATTTTTATAATTTGGCAGCTCCGTCTAATTTCAAAGGACATATATGGCCGGAGAAATTTTATTTTTTTTAACGACATTTACCAACAGAATTCATTAAAAAATCAGTATTGGAGCGAAATGATGCATGGTTTTTCAAGCCATTGTCTTCCTCTCATTCGCTGCACCTGGCTTTTGGGTCGACTGACGTGGCCTTGACATCACCGTCTATATATTTCATAGGATCACTCCTATATTGCAATATTTGTGGCCCAATTTTCATATAGATCCCAATTCCAAAGGGCGGTTGATTTTCACCCCCAAATTTTATATATATATATATATATATATATATTAAACTCTAATTCATTCATTGTATTTTGCCAAAAGTTTTTAGTTTGGTTACGAAAACTCATTATGATTAGGTACATGGGTAGCCCATCTGATTTTGAGTTAATCTCATGAGTTTATATTTAACAATGTAAATGTATTTACAACCATAATGATTTTTCATGTAAAAAACTGTTAACAACTATAATAATCGATTGGATTTTTAAAAATTTTGAGGGAAGAAAACCTTCGAAACCCACGATTGTTAAAATATATGTTTTCGTAACAGTGATAATTCTTTTTGATTGGCTCATAATTATGATACTTATAATTGAGTTTGTTAGGATATTTGCATAACAATGAAAAAATTATGGAAGATATATACTGGTAAAATAGAGAAGTTATCTTGTGCATTTTAGTCAAAGTGGACCCCGCGTTATCATAAAATTTACGTCCATTTTGCCCATTGTATTTGAAATTATTTTTTATTAGCATATAAATTTTTATCCAAATTAAATACATGTAGGGCTACATCTAAAAATAATATAAAATCCAAATATAAAATATAAAATCAATGTAATAAAATAGTTTGATGTAAATCGCAATTTCAAAATTATTTTTTAATAGGTAAACTATTTAAGATATAATTTATCCATAGATAAATGATCGTATAAAATATTAATATATTTAAATGCATAGCCAAATGCACCGTAACTTACCATGCATGTAGATGCATTAGATCATATCCCCATAAGATATGCCACAATCATAAATTAATTTTGAAATCATTAAAGTTTTCTACCTTTCTCTCATATAAATTCCAACCTTACGGTCCTTTGACCATGTTAGTTGTAAATAGTCATAAAATTTATTTTGTAAGCTTACTATAAAAAAATGTAAAAAATGGAAAAACATATTGTCTAGTCTCTACAAAATGGTGATGAAATTTTCGTACTTACAAATTAAGTAAATAATATGAACATAATTGTTCTTTTTTTTTATGGAATTCATATATTAGTTAAAACTGCATAAAATAAAATGAATAAATATTCTTGAAAGGGCGCTAATTTAAAACTTAAATTGTTTTCAAAATTGACTAAACATGCTTTCCTCTGACATGGTCCTCGGTTCGAAATTGAGGCTTAGTGGGACTGTGTTACATAGGTGCCGTTGTACTATGGTTGGAGTTTATTGTCTCCTCGTTCTTTAGATTAGGAGCTTATTCTCTTTCTTAAGTTTGATTATAATATCTGAAATGAGATGTAATATATACACCTAATAAAGAAAGAGATTGTTTTCAAACGGTAAAACAAGGACGGTTGATTATAATATCTGAAATAAGATGTAATATATACACCTAATAAAGAAAGAGATTGTTTTCAAACGGTAAAACAAGGACGGATATTTGCCGAACTAGAAATTATTTCTGGATACACAAAATTCTTGGAAACGAAAGGTGTTTGCTGATTGATCTAATTTTGCACGAAAGAAAGAAGGAACAAAGCAGATTCATGGAATCCACCTCAGAACACATTCTCTCCTAGATGTATCATCGCATATCCCTCATGCACCGTGAAAAAGCAGCTAGGTTAAGGCCAACAACTGTCGTTTTTATATATGTGGACACGTGGAAGGTTTCCATCATACGATTAATTTTGGTAACCTGGGGCATAATTAAATCGGTTCTAGTTAGTGACATGGCGGTCCACACCATGGGGTCCCACTTGGTGTGACATGTTTCATTACCTACAAAAAATTTAAGTGCTTTTGCTCACACATAAAGTTGTTGGATTTTTCAGCATGTGGGTGAGTTTGAGGGGGTCTAGAATGACTTGCATTTGGACGTGTAATGTAATGTAACGAAAGTCTATCAGCGAAAATAAAATAATACAACGAATACATTGTCATAAAGTGTGGTTATGAAAAGGCAGATGCATGATTGAAAAAGATATGGCGAGTAATGAAAAAAATAATCTATATAAGAAATCATGAAAGGAGAAAAATAATAATTGATTAACATTAGAAACAAAGAGTTCCGTTTCTATGAAATTCTGTGTTTGTGTAATTTTATTTAATTTTTTTCACCTAGATGGCATTGATTAAGGATTAACTTACCAGGCAAACTCTGTAATTTGTCATTGTCCATGACCCAATTTAAAAATATGTAAAATTAATATAATAAAATAATTTGACACTAAATAAAAATTTTAAAATTGTATTTCCTATATCTAAACTGTATAAATATCATTGCTATGTAAATAAATGATTATACAAAATATTATTATATGCCCATGAATATGTGAATGTTTCTTAGCATTTTTCATAATTTATCCATGGATATATATTTTAAAGTAAATTTGTTGATGTACGTCTTTGATTTGAATGAAATTTGATCTCTTGACTAAACAAACAATGCTAAATATAATAAATGAAATTAATTTTATATCAATCATTAAGGTGAAAAATGCAAAGGGTTACGTGATTTACATAGGAGTGGGTCACCGAAAGAAATACTGTTGTACACGGTTTTTATAAAGCAAAGCGGACGGAGTAATAAAGGGCGAAATAGGTGCGGAGTAGGGTTACACCCTACTGACCCAACAAATTCACAACTTATCTTAATTAAATTTAACAACCTTAGCTTAGCTCCTTTTTGGTGGAAAAAAATGAGGTTTTCGTAAGATATGGAAGGCTGTTCCTTTTTTTTTTTCAAATTGAATTTGAAGGATCACACATACTTTGAACTTCAATTTAAGGTGTGTTTGGGAAATGATAAAACTTTAGATAAAAAGTTTTTGGGATAAAAGTTTTTAAAATAAAAGAAAATTACATGATATGATAAGAGTAATGATGAGGAATAAATAGAATAAAGTTAAAATAAATAGATTAGATTTATAGATAATTGTGTAGAAATAATTAAAAAGTTGAGTAATTTTTTTGAGTTCAAAAAAGTATGATAGTCGTGTAAGAAAAAGTAAATAATAATTAAAACATAAGATAATTATAAAAGATGAAAAGTTTTAAATTAAAAATTTTCAATGTAAACAAACATCATTCTAATTTGTTTGAAAAAATGGGCGCAAATCAATTTTAAATACAAAAGGATAAGATAAATTATAATTTTATAATCAAATGAGACTGCAGAACCATGACTATAGGCCAAAGAAGTGATCCTAGGCCTATAGACTTCGTGGCTCATAGTTGGCTAGACAACTTAAATATGCTGTATTTAAATGTCATATCATGTTAGACCTACTTATATATGCTCAGAAACTCTCTATTTTTTTTTTTACGTATAATTTGGTTCTAAACTATTATAATAAATACTTTATTCTTTTTAACCTTTGATATTATCATGGTCCATGAGAAAATAATGGAGGAGTGAAGGAGGTAGTTGTGGTCATCACATCAAAGTGATTTTAAGCGGAGCTGACCATATGCACCCTGGTGCATGTGCATTTCACCCATTTTTTAATATTTATTTCTGAAATTTTTTTATACAATTGTCAATTTATGTGTATTTAACATATGTATTATTTTTATTATTTTTGGAGATTTTTGAATATTTGTTTTTGATTTTTTAAAATTAGTAGCATTTTTGTTATTCATAAATTACAAAAATGCCAATCAATTTAAAAAATAAAAAATAAAAAATAAATATATAAAAGTTTCCAAAAATGATAAAAATTAATACACATGTTAAATAAACTTAAATTAACAATTATATAAAAAATTTTCAAAAAAAATTAAAAATAAACTTTTGCACCTGAGTGCACTGAAGCTAAGTGTAGCATGATCAGATTCTAAGATATGATTTACTGCCTGTTGGTTGTTCTCGCTGTCTGGAATCTCGGAATTCCAGCTCATGCCACGCTGGTGCAGAAAATTGACGTGCATCAACAGTCGTCTATCTAGGTCTAGATCTAATCGAGAAGTTGGGTCCCTCAAGCGTACCAAAAAGTTAATGTCACCAGTTCCTGGTTATGGTGACAGATTCGGAATCTGGGAGTACTGATATGTTTTGTTTTGGGGTCTGTTTGGTATCTATAAAAATATTTCTGATCGCGTAAAACTTTTCATTCGCAGGGCTGTCGGGAGCATGCAGAGCTCCATGCTCCGTGCGCATATATTTAAATTTTTTTTATGAAACTGTTAATATAAGTGCATTTAATATTTTAATAAATTTTTACCATTTTTAGAGTGTTTTAGATATTTATTTTTAATTTTTGAAAATTAGTGATATTTTAATTTACCTAAAATGTCATTGATTTTTAAAAATAAAAAATAAATATCTAAAATACTTCAAAAATAGTAAAAATTTATACACATATTAAATACATATAGATTAACAATATTGTATAAAAATTTTCAAAAAAAATAAAAAAATAAGTGTATACACTTGGGAATATGGAGCATTGCATGCTCCCGGGCGCATACAACAGCGCTCCGAATCATATCTATATGCATGTAATTGACTCCTAATTAGCTTGTCTGTATCCTAGGCCCTTTGTTATTATTATTATTTTAGTGATATAACAGGTCAATTTATTATTGCGAGAATAGAAATGTGGAAATGAAATAGATGTGATAGAGATAAAATAAAAATAAAGTAAAAAAATGAGATGGTTATAGAAAAAATATAGAAAAATAATTAGGATATAAAGTTAAAAATAAAAAGTAAGATAATTAGATAATTAATATGTTGAATTTTCACGTTTTTAATTTTCTATTTTCATTCTTGTCAAACACACATAATGTTGGGCTTACTGTGTACTCGATTATAAAAGGAGGAAGATGAGCAACATATCAATTACCGTTAGAGGTATTAGTGGTCATGATTAACTCATTCACCTGCTCGTCCAACACGTTTATAAATGAGTTTAGCTTCAGAGTTTGAATAAATGAGTTATGATCTGCCAAATGGTTTAACAATTTAATTAAATAAACAAATTAAAGTCGAGATTTTGTACCCGTTAACCTGTTTAGTAATCAGTTTAACCTATTTAACTCATTTAACGTATTAAAGTTATACATAAAAATCTAAACTCTTTTAATTAGTTTCCACTACGAAGTCTTCCTCCTGCTACATAACTTTCACTTTTTAATTACTGTTATAATTTTATTTTCTTGTTATTGTCTTATTGCTATTTCCTTTGCACGGAAAATTATTTTATTTCTCCTCATGACGTTATTGTTTACCAGAGTTTAGGCCTTTAGGTAGTTTGTTATTCAAACAGTTAATAACTCGCAAACTTATTTATTAAATGAGTTGTAAACATGTTAGAGTTGAAGTTTTTTAAATGAGTTAATAAATGAATAAGGGTTAAGATATTTTAAATATGTTAGAATTAAGATTAGGATTAAACACGATTCATTAACACCTTAGTTACTGTACGTCATGGCGGTGCAATGCTTCCTTCATCATCAGTCTGATGAGCCTCTTGAGAAAATAACATCAATTTTAGAACTTCCTCTTGATTATGTCCCAAGAATTATTTTAATAATTAGTCAAAAGTTTAGTTAATCTTTAACGGAAGGTGATAGATTCCTTTGAAGTTTGCCGCTTCGGCACTTTCATATGTCCAAATCGTTTTCAAACGGCGTGAGGTATTTCCCTCCAAATTTCAATAGTATTTGGTGGGCTGGGCTGGGGGCCAGGAAAGATGGGGATTATTGGGCCAGCCAGCCTGCAGCCACCAGGCCCACTCCTAGGCTGAGCTTAACGAGCAAGGATCTGATGCCCATGGCATCCGGCAGAGCACATCTTCTTCTCCTTCGCTTTCCCTATTCCAACCGCTCTGCAGTCTGCCGCGGTAGCACCAGCCCTTTTTCCTTTCCAGTACAATATCATGTTCAAGAAGTAAAAATTTCTCTCTCTCTCTCTCTGCGGAGCGACTGCTGTGTTTTTTTTTTTTTTTCCTTCCCTCTTTTTCCCTCCTTGCCTCGGAATTTTCTGTTTCCTTTTTTTTTCTCTGTGATTGAATTTCGAGTTCTTAATCGTAGAACTTGCATTGGACGCGAAATGATGTAAGCCGTACACTGGATGGGCCGCTGCCCGGGTGTAACTCTAGCTTCTGAGTTGAAAGGATTTAGCCGCTGGTTGGGGTTTCTCTGCAACCTGGAGATTTGTTTGCAGTTTGTTTGGTTGTAGCTAATGTGGCGAATGAACGGTCTGGATGTCTCACAAAGGCAGACATCTCGGCAGTGGTTCTGTTGATGTTGATTTTAGTTCAATTGACCCGAAAAGTATGTCGATCGAGCAGTTTTAATGTTGAGTCTATAGCTGAGGCGAAGATCAATGGGACATGCTTTTGATTGTATTGATTCTTAGATGAGGCCCACTTGAACAGGTTGGATAGTGGTGAGTTGCGTCTCAACTGGACTTTAGCTCGTCTATCTGAAAACAGAAATGGGGCTGCCTCTTTTGATTTAGCGTGTTGGAACGATTCTGTCTTTAGCGGTAATAAGTTGCCTCTATGTCAATGAATCTCCAGTGTATGGTTTGCTGAGTCTGTTTTTTGCTTACTCAAGGTTAATACAATTGTTTACTGTCAATTCTAGTTTTTAGTATCCTAAATTTGAATTTTGCATGTGTTTCCAATGTATACTGGGGATTATCTTAGATGTAACATGAGTTGGTGTTGGTAACTGAAATTGTCCAAAACTTATTGCCATAGTCTCCTTGTCAATGGATGGGTCTAATCCAGTGGACTGTTTAAAGATCCTTTATGTCTTACTTAGATATGACCTCGGATGACATTGTGACATGGGTAAAACAGAATGTGCAGTGGGATGCAATGGTGGGTGGCGGGTGGGCAACATAAAAAATGTAATTTGATATAAAGGGAGTTCAATTGTATTTCCTTCATGCCAAAGCCATCAATTCTGTTATTTATGTTATCTGTGGCTAGGTTTGCATTTCATTCTCTCCAACTGAGCATCAAGTCCTGGAGCTTCAGAAAGCTAAGAATCTACCATTTTATTTCCTGCAGGTTTTCATCTGAAGATGTTTCAGCACAAAACCAGGTGAAGGCATCTGTCCAACGCAAGATCAGACAAAGTATTGCTGATGAGGTTTGTATTTCAAAATTATGGAATTCCTTAGAAATTTGTGCATAAATACAGCATATGCATTATGATGTGCTCATATGATCACTACTGTTGTTGCAGTACCCAGGGCTTGAGCTGGTGTTGGATGAATTACTTCCAAAGAAATCTCCTCTCATTGTTGCAAAATGGTTTGTTCATTTGTTTGAAAGAATTTTTCTCAATTTACTTGAAATTTTGAAGTCATGGATCTCTTGATCTTATCCTGTTTTCCTCTGTGATGAATAATTCTCTTTAATATGTGGTCATTTCTTTTTGAAGGATGCATCCTTGTTCTTGGAGAAGCAAAATAAAATTTTAAAGCTAGATTACAGTCATAATTTTTTTTAATGATGATATCACAACTGTTGGATGTTTTCAATCTATTAAATTTTCTCACATTAAGCAGTGGTGGTAACAGGAGTGGGTGGATGCAGTCAGGTATTATCTTCTTTGGTAAATATATTCTTTTTACAGTTGATAGGATACCCTATATGAGAGAATAGTTCTGGCCTTCAAGGGTCATAACTATTGATTTCGTGGGAACAAATGGGATATCCATATGCCTTGTTTTCTTGAATAATAATTCCCTAATTTTAGTCTGGAAGGCTTTAGGTCCTTAACCTATCTAGTACCTGACAATTCTGCTGGCTATCATTCACACTTATCAGTCTGATAAGATTATCCAATCTCTAAGATTCTGGGACATCTTCCATAACTCAGTTTGTCAGCATTTTGGAAAGTTGACTTCTAGTAAGCCGTGCAAGAAATTTAATGTTTGAGCAGACTGTTACTATTATGAGGATTGTTTTATATTTCTTCCCTAATTCTGCATCCTTATTCTGTGAAAAGGGATCACAATTTGTATGGGAAAATTTAAGTGGTTCGGAATGAGTTAAGAAAAGTTTTTTTTTTCTTTTGATGAAGAATTATGAAATCATTTAGTGATGTTCTCATTGGAATTTCTGTCTAGACTTGGAAACAACAAATCATATGTGTCTAATTGCGGGGTGGGGCGTCGGCATTGAATTTTCAGTTTTTTCCATCCAATCTTTTTCAAATTGCATGTGCTTGAATTTATTTCTGTGCAGATCTTTTTTTCTCACTAGTTTTTCTACTCCTTTTGCAGCCAAAATCATCTAAATTTGGTTCTGGTGAACAATGTACCTTTATTTTTCAACATTCGTGATGGTCCATACATGCCAACGCTAAGGCTTCTTCATCAATGTAAAGTGTCTGTTATGCCACTGATTCTCCTCTCAGTGTATATATTCTGAGATACAATATGATTTTGTGCTCCTTCAGTGAAGATTGCTTTGTTGACCGATAGATTGCCTGGATGATGAAGAAAAGAAAGAAAGAAAGAAAGAAAGAAAGAAAGAATAAAAGGAAAGAAGAAAAACAGTAGAAGAAAGAGTGAGCTATTAGAAAGGAGACCTACCTAGCTTCCTTTTGATCTTATGATTCGTTTTTTGCTCTGCAGATCCAAATATAATGAAAAAATTTCAAGTGGATAAGGGAGCAATCAAATATGTCCTTGCTGGTGCTAATATAATGTGTCCTGGTCTTACATCACCTGGTGGTGCTCTGGATGATGAAGTGATGGAAGAAACTCCAGTGGTATGAATGACTAGGTTTGTTGTTTTTGGTAGGCACTTTGATTGGTCATCACTTTCTATTTTCATGTTGTTGTTGATTCTGCAGAAGTGTCTTCTAATCCTGGGCAGGACCCATATGTGACCTGGTTTAGATATTTCTTTGAGACTGCAGTAACAAAAAATGCATATATTTTCACCAAAATGATCTCTTGTGGATCTTGGTCACCTTGAGATCATGAGGATGCCTTTCCTCAGTGGACAGTGGGTCCAAAACAGATGCCTTTCAGTGGTCCCTATACATAAGCTGATTTGAAACCCTGGATGGTGGCAGGACATGATGAATCATAGTAGGATTCCTTTCTTGATCACGTGTAGTCTATTGATGTAGTTGTACTGTTTAAGGCCTAAAGGTGCTCTTTGTGCTTATGTCAGCGAATTATTAGGTTGTGCAAGCCCATGCACTTTCCTTATTCACTAATGGTCATATTTTAACTGACTACTAGATTTTTAGGAAGCTCTAATATGCGTTTCGGATTTTCTCCATTTTCTTCTTCTGATACACAAAACTCACTGCAGGCTATAATGGCTGAAGGAAAGCAGCATGCTCTTGCAATTGGGTATACAAAAATGTCAGCAAAAGACATGTGAGTGATCAGATTTTTGTGTTCGATCATTGAATTTGTTGGCGTCATTGTATTTTTGTTTTTAGTTTAGATAGGATTTGTTTCACTGTGGAGAGTGTAAATTGCCATTTAGGCAGATTCTACTTCAGTTTGTATGCATTGATTGTAATAAACTGCACAATTGATTATTAAAGGCAATAAAAGATGGGATTTTGGCATCCATCTGGGTGGTCGTTGATTTCATGTTAGTTGATTTTTTTCTTATGAGAATGTCAGTCAATCTTTAAGAAAAGCATAATTCACAGAATGTTTCAAAAGAGATGTTATTTTTTCCTTATATTGTGCATGCGATGCCTTAGGAGGTGGGCTGATGTACTCACATGTCTCACATTGGATGTGCAATGTGAATGATCCTCAATTGTGTGGAGGTACCCCTTTGCCACTGTCAGGCACCTTGTGGATTGGAGGGCTGACTTAGAAAGGCAGAAGGTTATGCGGGCTTTGTATTTCAGTGAAATTTGGTGCGTCTGAACTCTGAAGTGTGCAGTACCTTCCCCGTGGGTAGAGTCTGGGTGTTATGACACATGTTGCTTAGACTCCTGAAACCTGGTTTCTTTCATTATGTTCTTATTCAATCAGTTATTTCCTGTGTTTGTTTAGACTTGGATGGAAATAAAACATGGTTTCTAAATTTCCATCCCCTAAACATATGGACTTCCTTGATATGTTAGACGACACTGTAGGTTATAAGGTCTCTTTACTTTTGAGGTAACGGGAGTTCTGTTACTTGGAACTTCAGCAGGATTTGTCTCCCCATTGAGCATGACGAACAATGTTGCTGGTGGTTCAAATGGTTTGGCAAAAATTCATAAAATATGTTGTGTTTGACTACATGAAGATGGTCTTCAACCAACATTCAGGACCATTTTAGTCTAGGGAAAAACTAAGATTCCCTGTAGCACCAAAAATTAACGTGGAAAGTAGCCATGAAGAAAACCCATTTGTAGAAACTTCCTTGGGAGAGTGCATCCTGCTGGGTCCTAAGAGAAGGAAATGATGCTGTCTAAGATACAAGGAAACTTCTATTGTCTTGAAGACAACTGCTATGTTTTCCTGTGGCTTAATAATATTTTTTTCTCCTATTGTTGCAGAAGGGCTATCAACAAGGGAATTGGTGTGGATAACATGCACTATTTGAATGATGGCCTCTGGAAGGTATTCCTGACAAGTCCGTTGCCTTGTTTTGGTTTCAAGTATTTTTTTACTGAGACCAGCTTTTTCTCTGTTGAATTCTTACGAGATGGTAACTTAGATCCTTAATACTCAAATTTGTGTGAAGTAGACTCATGTGAGACTTGATAGATTCATGAAGTGGTGTTGTGACTGGAGATTTTAACCAGAACAAAGTCAGGATGGTTCTTTGCAAGTGTTAGCATCTGCACGAGGAGAACAGATGCCCTCACAGATTTGTGGACCTCATGCATTCAACATACACTACTGTCCAGCATGAGTAAACTGGGCATGGTTGGTATGCCGGGGCAATTTTGCAGTAGAGAGCGCACATTACCCTTCCCTTAGATATATTCCATTTGCACCATTGTCTTCTTGTGGGGTGTAAAGGGTGCATGGAAATGGAGGGGCATGCAGACATCAGTTATGATCGAAACCTTATGCAATGCCCTTTATCAGAAGGACTAACCGGAGGCTAGATTTGTGCAACTTGTGTGGGGAATAGAGTGTTTAGTGAACTTGTTAATGAGATGGAAAGAAGGCCTTATGTTCACACTACTTGGCAAGACCATATTTAAATGGCACCTTAAATGACATACATAGGATCCGGTGCACAGATGAGTTGGACAAACAAGCGTTGAATGGAAAATAATTCACTCTGGTCATTCTCGTGCGTGGTTTGATGCCTGTCTTAAGCCAAGATCATGTCTTCGGTGGAAATGTTTCCATTTCTCCCACATAAAATGGATGTGCCAGCTTGGGTATGTGATCTTAGATTACTTCTCTAACTGGCTGGCCCATTTGAAGGGATGATGATTAAAATACAACAGTTTCCAGGTCTAATGTGGTTCTCTTTTTGATTGCCCCTGTATGCAATCTGTGGTAAACCATTTATATAAGATGGCTGATCATTTATGACCGGTCATAGGTCGCAATCAAAACACCCGTTTTTTTATTTTTCTGAAAATTTTTTGTGAAACTATTAATCCTGGTGTATATTATCTACAAACCAAATTTTAATAATTTTGAATGTGTGTATAATTTATTTATAATAGGGTATTGTGATCATTTTTATAGGGGAAAAAATGACCATAATATTCTTGTGTTTAAAAATACACAATAAATATATACATATATTCAAAGTTGGCAAAACTTGGTTTAGAGATAATATACACATTGATTAACAATTTGATTTAAAATTATCAAAAAATATTAAAAATTGATATTTTAGACTGGTCTGTTTGAGAAGACCACAACTCTTTTTACAAATGCCAATTGTGCATGCACGTGGAATATATATTTCTCTGACTGCTCTCCTGTTTAACTGCTCTAATCCTTTCGAATGACCAAGAAACTGAATGATTGAAAATTTTTTCCGTTGCAGATGGAGAAGCTAGAGTGAGAGGAAATGAGATACCTGACTGCACGACCGTAAGCTGCATGCATGCCGCTTTGTCGTGTATTAATTTTAGAGTTGATTTTGCATTTCTTGTGTATAAAGTACCTGTGCCAATCATCTCAGAGCAGTCAGACGCGAGTAATCTAGCTTGGGCGTATATACAATGAGTGATCATGAGGAACAAGCTATCTTGCACTTTTTTTTTTTTTTGGATAGGTGCTCTCTTGAACTTTCGAGCTATAAGATAACATACATCAATGGCTGCTATTTTTCTGTGCTTTATCTTGGCAGGCAGGTTATTTGGTTACTCCGAAACTGGTTTGACGCTCCAACTTGCAGCGGATTTAGACCTGCGAAATTGCGCTGAACAGATGCATAAAAATGCGATAACTGAGTGAGGTTGAAATTGTGGTGCCTGAT
This sequence comes from Annona squamosa, assembly GCA_035584095.1. NCBI lineage: Eukaryota > Viridiplantae > Streptophyta > Magnoliopsida > Magnoliales > Annonaceae > Annona > Annona squamosa. Next base: position 25,725,627 of record JAXCLR010000050.1, on the reverse strand, counting down.
TTTCTCATACTAAGCAATGTGCTCGCTATGGATATAAAATGCTTACTGCCCTGCAGTTGTGCGCTTGTGCTTGCCCTTCGTTTAAGAATCCTCTGCTGTGTAGGCAGTCCAATGGATGGAGGCATCAGGATTGAGAAATGGCAGCAATCAGTGGATTGGAATTCAAGAAGCAAAAGATAGTTGTCCGACAAGGGGGGTACCTCAATCTTCTTTCTCATGCCACTCCCGGCATGGATGAACATGAGAAACGTAATCGCCTTTGAACAATTCAGATTAATGATATGGTTCATTTTGGATTAACAGAGGCCATTAAGAATTAAGAAGAAATCGTAGGGCTAAATTAACTGGGATGGCAAGGATCAAGATGCAAACGACTCGCAGTAATGGTCTAATCGGAGTGATGGCGTTGCACAACAGAGGAATTAGAGTCGAGAATTGCGAATATACAGGGAAAAAAGCGTAGTTGCTGGTATTATTTGATTGAATAAGAGAGCATTACTGAAAATAATGGAATTAATAATGATTAATAAATGGAAGTGATGATCAACAAAGAAATGAATGTACATTTAATGTCTATTTTGTTAGGTTTGAAAAGGAAATAGGCTGTCGACAGCCTACTTAAACGGAAAAATTAGATTTTTAAAAAAGCTCACTAATATTTGGCCCACCCATTTAAGGCCTTTCATAGATTTATATTTGAATTTTTGACCAATATATTTGCAAGTCCAATCTTGTGTAGGAGGCCCATTTAATGCTTTAAGCCTGCTTCAGAAGTAATGACTAATAATCCATACGACAGATCAGGAGCAATTTGCATTCAAGACAAAGTAAAAATTATTTTCTTAAGACAATTGAAGTAGAGTCGACATGATGGACGGTTTGGATTAAACAAATAATTAGTATTTTATGAGATTTTAATGGTCAAAATAAATTTGACCAAGGAAGGAGGTGAATTTGCTGCATTCTAAATGATGATAAAAATTCCGGATATAACCCACTAAATGAAGATCTGAACCGTTAAAGCGGATAAGGAATGTCAACAAGTGTCGGCCCCATCTAAGATCAAGGAAAAATAGGTGATGGACAAGACATAAATGAAGGACGAAAAATGCACAAAATCAATAGCTAGAAAAGAGTTGACTTACTAGCCAAGCAAAACAATGGGTCCATTAGTGATTTCCAAAAATCGCCTAGAAATTTACCTAGGAGTCCATTTTGGGATAGAATTTTACAAAAGGGAAATGGTGGAGTTGTGCAAAATATTACTAATATATACCCATGTGCAATTTTCCAAATATAAAAAGCTATAAAAAGAACCTTCTTTCCCCTTATTCTCTTCATGCCCTACATACCCAAATTTCCCTCTCATCTATACATCCACTTTTTTCATCTCCCAAAATTTCCATAAGAGCTGCCTTCTCTCCAACGCATTGGACGCCCCTTTTTTATTTTTCATCCAGTGCTGCTCTAGCTCATTACTCCTTTATGTCAAAAACAAAAAGATCAAAAAATATACATGCATACATCTATCCGTTGTTTGCATACCTTCTGCATCATTTTTCATTTTTTTTTAAAGTGAAAGTCTATCAGCTCGCACAGGCTTCCGTCTTTTGCATCATCTTTTCTATTTTTTTTGAAAAAATCAAATGAAAGAGATCACTGATCACATCCTCTAGTCTAACATTATTCCATAATTTCTTTTTTTTCCCTATTCATCACATAATGTCCTATCCTGTCTCTTTAATTTTTTTTTGAGAATTGTCATCGTTCAACATTCTAACAAACAATGGATTAAAAATCAAACAATTTCAAAATCTTTTTCATTTTGTTCAATTTATTAAACAGGTATTTGTTGTCTTTTTTTAAAAGAAAAAATAAAACAAACTTATCCCTTCACCAGAAAATATAATCTTACCTTGCACAACAGAAATTCAATTCCTATACCCACTCCCAGATTGAGTTAGGGCCCAAAAAAAGACTAGCGATTAACTTCCCACCTGCACTCTTCTGGGCTTATATATATAAAATATATGTTAATTTTCAGCACTCCTAGAACCAATGTACTGGAAAAATAAAATTGTATTTTTTCTAGTAATGAGTTTACTTAGAAAATCTTTGTATCTCTGTGGTGCCCCGACTCGGGTGCCTAGAAGCCTTACTCCAGGATCTTTATTGATTGACAAACGTGACTCAAGATTGTTGCTCTGATCACACAGCAGGATTTTTAATTGGATCTCGTCCAAATTTTTTTCTTTCATTCCTTTTCTTTCATCACATAACAAACACGCCGACTGATCTTTTACGACCGGTCGCAAATCCGGTGATTTGCGACCGGTCAAAAAATGTATTTTTTTTTATTTT
>JAXCLR010000050.1:25713148-25723166 GCA_035584095.1 Annona squamosa | reverse complement strand
TCTTCAAAATATGTATGTATGAAATGTTTAGATTGAAAGAACTTATGATGTAGATAAGTCAGCTATTATGATATGAAGAATATATGTTAAATTGATATCAAGGATATGTTCATATATGATGACGTGATATTATGTGATGAGATATTACGAGTATCATGTATGAAATTGATGATGAATGTTTATTACGTGATGAAAGAAAATGAAAGAAAGAAGTGAAAAAAAAATTTGGACGAGATCCAATTTAAAAATCTCGCCGTGTGATCAAGGCAACAATCCTGAGTCACGTTTACCAATCAATAAAGATCCCAGAATAAGGCTTCTAGGCACCCTAGTTCGGGGCGCCACAGCAGGTGGAGACGAGAGCGGCGAATGGTCTCGCAGGAGGCGTTAGGGCTTTCCATTGCTTGCGTTCCATAGAAAATGATGCATTTCTCCCCCATCGCCAAACTCATGGAACGTTCGGCCTCCGCAATCGTACGGGAAGTCAACAACTGATGACAGAAGTGAAGGCTTGACAAGACTAGTTTTTACATTTACATCCCTCTGGTGAAAACTTTTATAAAAACACAAGAGTTTTGCGCAATGCCAAATAGACCCTAAATGGACAATTTAGATTTGTTGTTCGATGGAGGTTTGGAAAATTGCATGATTTGCATTAGATGGGCGGTGCAAATCTATGCTGAAGTTCTCAAACTGAAAAGTGGTGTTGATTTGGAGGACAGCTGCTTGATCATGGCTTGGACGTCTTGGAATTGCCCATGGACGCGATCTGCCTATTTAGATGCCGCATGGATTATTTCGACAGTCAATCCTTGCGGGCCCGCGACTCTTTATTACAAATCTGAAAAAAAAATATATTCAAATTATAAGTCTATCAAATTGATAAATAGATGATTAATATATTAAAATCATTTGAAACCTGATTTTTGCACCTGTTATTTTTAATATTAAATACATTTGATTTAATGACAACAAATAAAATATAATTTTAAGCGAAAAGATCACAACAAATTATTTCAATCACTTGAAATTAATATTTAATACCTAAATATTGCAAATGCATATTTTAAGGTAAATTTCACATTAAACTTAAATAATTATCCTCCAAATTAGCACAAATACTCACCAAATATATTATTAATTACCAGTTATCAAATATCTTCACACTTGAACTTTTGTTTGTCCTTAACCAAATGCAGTAAAATTCAAGAGTGAGTTGTAAAGTTTCAAAACTTTGAGTAAAAAACAAATATAAATAAAGAATTAGTGAGAATGTTAAATCAAAAAATTTTAAATGTGACACTTATTGAAAACCTGGGTCAAAAATCCCTAATTACTCAATTCATATTGCACACACTAGCACCTATTCTGCTTTCAATCATTAGGAGTTCAAAAACTCCCGCAATAAACTTCTAGTTATCAAGTAGTCTCCCCTTTTTATCTATTTCTTTCGAAACACGCATTTAACAATTCAATTAATGATAATTATTAAGAAAAATATCAGTCAAGTTATCTTATAATGTCTCCTCAAATTCTTGCACAAGAATTTCCTCTACCCACTTAATCCACCAATTCATAGGATCATAAGGACTTGATGGGACAACGGTTAAATTTAGTACAATAGATAAAATTTCAAAAGCTTTTAAAAATTGAATTGTTTCCTCATTGATTTGAGCCTCATTTTACAATAAGAACTAATATTACCCCTACACTTGGTACTTTTTTTAGCCTGCTCTTACCCTTAGTTTAACATACTTTTTTTAAATAAGTCTGGTAATAATTCCCTTTACTATATTTCAAGGTATCTAAGAAATTCTTTTTTCACAAACAACTCCCTTCATAATATTTTAGAGTATCTAGGGAGTCCTTTTCATCAATGCACTAGCCATGTGGCTAACCTCATCCCCATTGTGCTTTTCAGCTCAAAATTCAAATTTAAAGTCAATTCAATTAAGTTAGAATTGAGTGTTGGAGAAGAAAAATTCACATCTGGGCTTAATAGAGGTAAACAACTATTGTGTTCTTAGAGATAGACTTATCAAAGACAAGTATGAAGTATGAAAGTTAGGTTTCTTTTAGGAAAATATGAAAGTAATAGATGTTATGAGAAAGAGACGAATCAATATACCTTGTCTTCAAGAGACTAAATGGAAAGGAGAAAAGGTAGAGAAATTAATGGATTTAAATTATAGTATATAAGAAAAATGGAAGTAGCAATGCTGTAAGGATAATAATAAAAAATAAATTCGGAAATAAAATTATAGAAGTTACTAGAGTAAATAATAGAATTATTTAAATAAAACTTGTACTAGGTGTAAAGGTTATAAATGTGATAGTGCTTATGCACCACAGAGACGATTGATGATAGAATCGAAAGATAATTTTGGGATGACTTAGATAGTATAATTCAAAGGATACCTAAATAAGAAAAGATTTTGACAAGAAGAGATCTAAATGGATATGTAGGAAGAGAGAATGTCGGATATGAGAGATCATTAAAGTTTCAAATTTGGAATAGGGAATGAAATAAGGAATGTCATTTTAGATTTTGCTGTAGTATATGATTGGTTATAGTAAATACTTTATTTCAAAAAAGAGGAACACTTGACAACTTTTAAAAGTAGGACAAATTCTAGCCAAATAGATTTCTTCTTTATAAGAAACTTTGATAGATTCCTTTGTAGTAATTATAAAGTTATTCCAGGTGAGAGTTTAAGTATGTGACACAGATTGCTAATAATGGATATATAAATATAAGAGGAGTTAACAAAACCAAAAGGTAATATAATTTTAAATATTAAATAGTGGAATTTAAAAAGTAATAACATGAACTTTTTAATAAAAGAATAATAGAAGAAGGAAAATGGACATAAAAGAAGATGAAATGAAATTAGTGTGAGTTAAAATGACAACTAACATAAAAGAAGTTATACAAAATATTGTGAGAATATATAAAATGATAGTTCCTTACATAGGAAAATTTGGCAGTGAATGAGGATGTTTAAAGAGATATAAATGATAAATAATAAATGTTTAAAAAAAGGTAGACTAATGAAAATGATACAAATCTATAATAATGTGACTATCAAAAAAGCTATTAAAAAGATTATTAGTGATGTTAAATGCAAAACTTATGATAACTTATATAATGAATTAAGAACTAGAGAAGGAGAAAAGGATATATTTAAATTGGTGAAATTAAGAGAAAATTAAGGCAAAGATTTAGTGTACATTTGATGCATTAGAAGCAAGGATAAAAGAGTTTTGGTTAAAGATGATGAAATTAAAGAAAGATAAAAAATTATTTTTGTACTCCACTGAATGATACATCACCAGAATATTTAATATTAGATATTAGTTTAAATGCAAAAGAAGATAAGAATGTTAGTTATTTCCAAAATTTCAAACATCTGAAGTAAAGAAAGCTTTTAAAAACTGAGAAGAAGAAAGTCCTTTTGCCCAGATAATCTACTAATCGAGGCATGGAAGTGTAAGAGAGATGTAAGTGTAATATGGTTAACAAATTTTTTAATAAGATTATGAAATAATGTAAATGCCAAATGAATGGAAAACATACTATAATGCAAATTTATAAAAATAAAGAAGATATTCAAAATCGTAAAAATTATTGTGGAATAGAACTAGCAAGCCATACTATAAAGTTTTTAAAAAGAGTAATTGAACATAGACTAAAATAAGAAACTAGGGTACCTGAAAATCAGTTTGGTTTTATGTTAGGAAGATCAACCACAGAAGTCATTTTCTTACTTAGACAACTCTTTGAGATGTACAGGGAGAAGAAAAAGAACTTACTCATGATTTGTATTAATTTAGACAAAGCGTATGATGAAGTTCTAAGAAAGTTAATATGGAAAGTGATGAAAAAAATAATTAACAATAAATAGATTGATATTATTAGAATATGTATGAGAGACCCATAACAAATTGAAGGGACTATGAGAGGAGATACTGATTTTTTTTTATTAAAATAAGTTTAAATTTAGGCTCAGCCATGAGTACTTACCTTTTCATTTTATTGATAGACGAAATTACTAAACACAAGAAGTATCTTAATGCATGTTATTTTTGGATAACATTGTTTTAATAGATGAAACAAGATGATTAAATTTGAAATTGAATAAGTCGCAAGATGCCTTAGAATCTAATAGTTTCAATATTAGCTACACAAAAATTGAATATACAAAAAATAATGAGCCACTGGTTGAGGAACCAACTAAGATTTCAAATAAAGTAGCCTAATTACTTTCGATATTTAGGATTAATAATTCAAGAGATCAAGGAAATTGAGAAAGATATAATACATAGAATTTAAGCAAGATGAAAAAAATGGTGAAATGTGTTACAAATTTTAAGTAATCATCGAGTCCCAATTAAATTTTAAATTTTTTTATAAGACTCCAACTAGATTAGCCATGTTTCATGGAATAGAATATTGGGTAATTAAAAAATAACATACACATAGAATGAATGTTGCAAAAAATGCGAACATTAAGGTAAATGAGTGGTGATGAGATATATTTTTAACCATGATAAAATTATATGATTTTTCATATGTAAAAAAAAAGAGAGAGAAAAAAAAGAAAAATTACAACAATAAGGAAATTAATAACAAAAAAAAAAGAAAAAAAAGAAAGTAGAAAAAAAAGAGAAAGCAGAAAAAGAAAAAAATTTTAAACAGCTAATAATAGCATTATAAAATCACAGATAGCCAACAAACTTATTACAAAAAGAAAAGGTTGCAAAATAATAATAATAATAATAATAATAATAAATAAATAAATAAATAAATAGATAAAGGGGTCTTTCCACAAAGAATATTTCCAATGCCAAGAATGTTAGCAAAAAAAATAATAAAAAAGCATATAAAGAGAGAGAATTTGGGATTGAAATCTCGTCAGGACTAATATGGCCTAGCCATCACATGGCCATCTGGAATCGAAAGGTGCAGCAAAGTGTCTCAGCTAAAAAAAAAAAGAATGAGCATTTTTGATTTGATGAGCGCATTTCTTGATCAACTGTTTGAGTTCATTAATCCAAAAAAAAGGGGAGGAGGGGCTCTCGAAGATGCAGAAATCTAGAGGGTCACAACTACGAAACACAAAAAATATATATATAGTAGTAATAAGAATAATAAATAAATAATATATATACAAAGGGGTGGACAAATTCCCACCAGATACAACAAGTCGGAGTTAGGCTAGCGAAAAACATACAAGAAAGCACAAAAGTAAGAGAAATGTATATACATATATATATAATGAAAAAAGAAGGAATTTCAAGCTGCACCCGGAGCCTCGTCACACTTTGGCTCGAGCTAGCAGATCTAGAAGAGATTAATAATATTGAAATGATTTTTTTAAAAAAAAAGAAGAGAAAAGAGAACTCGTAGAAATGAGCCCACTGAAAGACAAGCAGCTCGACCGAGATTATGGTGTTCTAAAAAGAGGCTCTGCAGGCGTGGATTAGAGAGTTGAAGTCAAAGCTCCGTAAAGAGAATATAGGGAGCAAGAAGAAGCCGGAGAATTTCTTATTCCTAACCATGGACGAGAACTCACTGCTCAAAACCACAGATTTTGGGCTATCAGCTTCTTCAAGCTAGAAGATGTGTTTAAAGGCTTAACCAAAGGAGCTGACAGTGACGCCTCTTCTTGCATTAGCTTCAGCAAATCAAATGCTGGTGCCTACATTCAACATACGGCCGTGGTATGCTCCCCATCTGGAGCTACCGGACGGGACTATGCTCAAGAAAGTAACTTCGGCCGCAATACGGCCCAACAAGCAGCACACTACAGAAGCCATGGGAAGAAAAGACACAACAACGGCAGCTCTCCTTTCGATTCACAGATATCAACGGCAAGCTCGCTGTATTTTCAAATCCCGGACAGATTTGGTCTACGCGCTCTCATTAAATCCAAGGCTTGGTTAAAAAAAAAACGCAACAAAATACTTTACCAAAACTAACACGAGGCGCAGGCTGAGGCTCTTAACAGACTTTTGCAAGCAGATAATGATAAAACCAAAGCCGGCACCGCCTAAGCTTCAAACTCAACCTGAAGTGCCCACCTCCTTTGATGCCAGCATAGCTTTCGGCCCAACAGCTAGGCAACGCTGCACCACCTCAGCCTTCCTCCGCACCTTCTCCTCTGCAACACTAGCTCTGTTTTCTGCCCACGACTTTTGACAGCATGGGCAGACTCCATGTCGGCCTCATGGCCTTCATGCTCTATGTCCTCATATTGCCGCTACTGGCCATGGCGGACTGAGAGTGCTCTTTGGATTGCGAAAAACAAGGTAAACAGGCAAAGCTGGCTAATGAAATCCAAGAAACGCACAAGTGTGGCTGCAAGTTGATTTTGAAAATGGGAAGAAACCAAAAGTTTGCTGACAAGACTATAGCAATAGTTGCTTGCAAAGCGTGATGAGGAAGCAAATGAGGCAGCCAGTTCAGCTGCTGAACAACCATTCTGCGGGAACGAATAGCAAGTTAGCCGAGCTTGTACCGACTCAGCCGTGGAACTCACTGCTAATGAAACAAAACCAACGGTGAAGTGCATGGAAACAATTGGGGGTTCTGCAATGATGTGGTTCTGCGTGAATGCAATTCCGCGGTAATATGTTTAGCCGCGGAACCCATCCCAAGTCGGCGAGAAGCCTATAAATAAGGGCATTTGGCTACTCATTGGGAACAACAACTGGTGCACCGAGACAGCCATACCCTTTTGTGCTTAAAAAAAACAGTGCAGACGCTCTAATAGCCTCATCACTTACACTTGAAAATGGCAAAAAAAAAGGTTCCATTTCTCTTCTGTTGTAGTCCCCGTCACCTCAGCGTACAAAAAAAAAAAGGGAAACGACGAGAGGAGAGAACTTCAACACAGCGGGAGAAAACCAAAAGCCCACCCTGAAATAAAAAAAAACATAAGTTTTTTTTAAAGTTTTTTTAAATATATATATATATATACACACATTATTTCTAAAATATATATATATATATATACTTTTCCCAGCATGGATACTCCCCGACTGGCGGGTTGAATTGGCACGCGGGTTAAGTGTTTTTCTCCTTTAAAAATAAAATAATATATATGTATATTTTATATATATATAATATATATATATACATATATATATTATTTTCAAAAACACTACTTTTCCCAACGTGGATACTCCCCGATTGGCGGGTTGAATTGACACGTGGGTTAAGTATTTTTCTCCTTTAGAAAATAAAATAATATAAATATATGTATATTTTCTATATATAAAAAAATATATATGTATATTTTCTATATATAAAAATACATATATATATACATATATATATTTTTTTTAAAAAAAAACTACTTTTCCTAACATGGATACTCCCCGGTTGGCAGGTTGAATTGACACGTGAGTTAAGTATTTTTCTCCTTCAAAAAAATATATATATGTATATTTTCTATATCTAAAAAAATGTATATATATACATATTTATCATTTAAAAAAAACCACCTTTCCTAACATGCATACTCCCCGACTGGCGGGTTGAGTTGGCATGATGGTTAAGTGTTTTTCTCTTTCACAAAAATATATTTATATATATATATGCATATATATAAATATATTTTCTATACATAAAAATATATATACACCTATACATATATATATTTTTCCTGAGCAGGGTGGGTCATATAATATATATATATATACACACAAAGCTACATATTTTTATGATAAAAAATATATATAATAGTATATATATAGGCCCTAGGGTCCCGGGATCTCCCCGGGTGCGCCATATATATATATGTACACGATATATATAGTAAAGCATTTTTTATGATAAAAAAATATATAATAGTATATATATATATAGGCCCCGAGGTCCCGGGATCTCCCTAGGTGTACCATATATATATATATATGATATATATAGTTAAGCATTTTTATGATAATATATATATATATAGGTCCGGGGTCCCGGGATCTCATTGGGCGCGCCATATATATATGTATATATATAATTAAGTACTTTCTATGTTATAACAAATAGTATATATAAAGGTCCAGGGTTCCGGGATCTCACCGGGCGCGCCATATATATACATGATATATATATATATATATATAGTTAAGTGTTTTTATGATATAAAAAATAATAATAAAAGTTTATATATAGGTCCCGGGATCCACCGAGCGCACCACAGAATGGCCCGGGATCCCGCGATAAATTTCCTCATTAAAAAAAAAGAAAAAAAGAGTAACCCAAGGATCCCAAGATAATATATATATATATATATGTCTCGAAAAAAATATTATACATTAAAAGGCTTCCGAAAATGTATATTATTTTCTAAAATACATATGTATCTTAAAGCCTTTTAAAAAATATATATACATATATATTAAAAGACCCTAAAAAAATGAACATTTTATTTTCTAAAATATTTAGATGTCTCGCGGGCATCCAAAAATAAATATTTTATTTTCTAACAGTATATAGATGTCCCGTGGACAACCAAAAAAGAATATTCTGTTTTCTAAAATTATATATGTGTCTCTCAGGCCTCCAAAAATGAATATTGATTTTCTAAAAATAAATATGGGTCCCGCAGGCCACTAAAAATGAATATTTTATTTTTATAAAAATATATATGGATCTCGTAGGCCTCCAAAAATGAATATTTTGTTTTCTAAAAATATATATGGGTCCCGCGGGCTTCCAAAAATGAATATTTTGTTTTCTAAAAATATATATGGGTCCCGCGGGCTTTAAAAAATGAATATTTTGTTTTCTAAAATTATACAGTTGTCCCGCGGGCATCCAAAAATGAATATTTTATTTTATAAAAATATATATGTGTCCCGCGGACCTCCAATAATAAATATTTTATTTTCTAAAAATATATATAAGTCCTGCGGACCTCCAAAACGAATATTTTATTTTCTAAAAATATATAAATGTCCCGCGGGCATCCAAAAATGAATATTTTATTTTCTAAAATTATATAGATGTCCCGTGGTCATTCAAAAATGAATATTTTATTTTCTAAAAATATATATGGGTCCCGTGGACTACCAAAAATGAATATTTTATTTTCTAAAAATATATATGGGTCCCGCAGGCCTCAAAAAATGAATATTTTATTTTCTAAAAATATATATAAGTCCCGCGGGCCTCCAAAAATGAATATTTTATTTTTCTAAAAATATATATGGGTTCGACGGACCTCCAAAAATGAATATTTTATTTTCTAAAAATATATAGATGTCCTGTGGGCATCCAAAAATGAATATTTTATTTTATAAAGACATATATGTGTCCCGCGGATCTCCAAAAATGAATATTTTATTTTTTAAAAATATATATGTGTCTCGCGAGCTTAAAAAATGAATATTTTGTGTTCTAAAATTGTATAGATGTCCCGCGCCTCCAAAAATAAATATTTTATCTTCTAAAATTATATATATGCCCCGCGGGGCTCCAAAAATGAATATTTTATTTTCTAAAAATATATATGTGTCCCGCAAGCATCCAAAAATGAATATTTTATTTTCTAAAAATATATATATGCCCCGCGGGCCACCAAAAATGAATATTTAATTTCTAAAAATATATATGTGCCCTGCGGGCCTCCAAAAATTAATATTTTGTTTTCTAAAAATATATATGGATCCCGCGGGCTTTCATAAATGACTATTTCATTTTCTAAAAATATATATATGCCCCACGGGCTTTCGAAAATGAATATTTTGTTTTTCAAAAAATATATGTCTCGCGGGCCTTCAAAGAAAATATATATTTGTCCCGCAGGCCCCAAAAAAATATATTTTATACACACATATATCTTAGAGACTTTCAAAAAATATATATATACATATGTATATATATAAAAAAAATTTATATACTTCTCCCCGAGTAAATACTCCTCAGGTAATGGGTTAAGTTAATATAAGGGGCTAAGTACCTCTCCATTATATATATATATAACACACACACACACACACACAGATATATATA
>JAXCLR010000050.1:25676707-25713048 GCA_035584095.1 Annona squamosa | reverse complement strand
ACAATCCTGAGTCACGTTTACCAATCAAAACGATCCCGGAGTAAGGCTTCTACGCACCTCGGTTCGGGGCGCCACAGTTGATCAGGAGAGAGAGGGAGAGGGCGGCAGGGAGGGCTGATGGGGAGGAGGCGGCAGGGAGCAGCAATGTGTGGAGAGAGGTGAGGGAGAGAGGTGAGGGAGAGAGGGAAGTTGGGCTGATCCGGAGAGAGAGGGAAAGGGGCGGCAGGGAGGGCTGATCGGGAGAGAGAGAGAGAGAGAGAGAGGGTGGGAGGTTGCGGGTCATAAGAGAGAGGGCGGCAGGGAGGGCGGAGAGAGAGGGAGAGAGCGGCTGAGAGGGCGGATGGGAGAGCGGGTGGTAGACAGGTAGATTAGGATAGAGAGAGAGGAGGTGGTGCGGGAGGGAGTCTGCACGCCTAGAGAGAGGGAGGGAGGAAGACAGTCTGCGAGGGGGGTGCGTGGAATCGTGAAGGAGAGGAACGCGGGGGGAGGGGGTAGTCTGCGCTCAGAGAGAGAGAAAGGGAGGGAGGGATGGAGAGAGGGGTGGTGGGGTCGGGGGGGACATTGGAAAATTTCGCCTGTCAGTGGGGCTAGTTGGAAAAAACTTAGGCATTTAATGCCTACAAATCTCGCAGCCTTTTTCCTCGTGATCCAACAATCGATATTTTACCTACAGCATCCGACGGCTCTCGGTGCTGGTCGATCGTTGCATTATCGACTTACCGGTAGGTAAAAATCATAACTCGGTAAGAAAGATGGATCATATGTTCAATAATAGGTGGAATACATCCCAAATGTTCCACTGACTAGACCTGCAATAAAAAGGGAATTTCTGCAGTATCCTCATGAGAAAAATAAGATATAATGAGTAGTTTAGCGTTTAAGCTCATTTTATTCTTGACAAAATATAGATAAAGAAGGCATTGCAATACCCCTTAACTCACAAATGCATTCATCAAAATATAGCTTGAAAAAATCAATTCAAAAGACCCTCTTTTTCAAATTTAGTAACCTTAAAACAATGTGTAGAATTTCAGATTTGCCAACCTCAAAGTAGCATGAAAAACTTCAGATTTCATAACCTTAAATAACATGCAAAATTTCAGACTCAATAACTTCAAACTAGCATGCAAAATTTCAGGGAGATCACAACAATTGGAATTCCAAGAAGAAGAACTTCGCAAGTCATGATGAAAGGAATCAACAAACCAATCAAAAGACCTTGCTTTTCAGATTTGACAGCCTTAAAGCAGCATGTAAATTTTCAAGGTTGGTATCCTCAAAGCAACATGCAAAATTCTAGATTTAGTAACAACAAAGCAACATGAAAAATTCCAAATTTAGAAACTTCAAAGCAACATGCAAAATTCTAGATTTAGTAACAACAAAGCAACATGCAAAATTCCAGATTTAGCAACTTCAAAGCAACAATAAAAATTTCAAGTATGTTATATCTAAGTTCAACACTTTTATTTTAAACTGAACTTAAAGAATTAATTGAAGGTAATACATATTACTATACTTTGCAAACAAAATCTCTTCCACCATGACTTAGTTCAAAGAAGAATTCATGCCTCAAAAGGAATACGTATTCCTTTTGATGTGTGCACGAGGGAACCTTATTACTAGTCGCTAGGATGTTAAGTCTAATAACATATATGAGTTGAAGGAAGATGATACAAGGACAAACATAAGGAGAGGAATTGCCAGTACAGAAATAAGAATAGACAAGAGATGTGAAGACTTAGGTTCCTGCAATGTTTCGTTGTATATGACTTATTCTTGCACTGTTTCGTTATATATGGCTTATCATATTTATTAAAAAATCCATTTTAAGTAATAGAAGTCATTATCAATAGAAAACATAAATATCTAAATAACATGAGTCATTTTAAAAACATGCTATGATTCATCAATAGAAAAAAAGAAAAATATATTAATACTTACTTGCAAAATAGATAGGAATCCTTGTAAAGGGCCAGATCCCTCATAAATCTGGGTCAATTCTTCATGAATTCCAGCTAAAACACTAGGGACAAGAGGTTTTCTCAATATGGCCAAACGCACAAAGGAAAGAAGTTGTAATTTAGGAAAATATCTTAAGAGAGAAGAATTTTAGCAAGAATCTCTAAAATCAAAACATTTCTGCATGCAATACCCCTAGGAGTACCAGAATGCTCTATATGAATAGGAAAATCTTCATAAAACAGATCTAAAGAAATAAAAGGGGATTCATTAGGGGCAGCCAAATCATGTCGCCTAAGATTCGCATTAAACAAATAAGTAAACAAATCTTTACCCACGGGCCTAGGGGGCAAAACTGAAATATCCCTAAAAAGTGGTAACTCTATAAGCTTGGAAACCTCCTCTAAAGAAGGAGATAACTCTACACTTTCAAATCTAAATATCCTTAATGAAAGAATCCAAAACCAAGCTGCAGTTTCTAAGAAAGGATAATTCAGTACCACCCTAGATAGTTCCAAGTATTCTCACGAATCATTACTTATTATGAGAATGACGTTTCATAGTAATCGTCATCAATTTTTATCATTTACATATTATTTTTCCACTTTGATAGCTTAGGTAAAAAAATATATATGTATATGACAAAAATTTTTTGGATTGCTTTTCAACTAAGAGGATAGCTAATCAATTCATCTTTTTCTTTCACAATTTTACTTTATGAAAAAAGGCCTTTTGAAGCAAATAGGAAAATGTACTACTTATCTTAAAGAAAATTCATTCAATATACTCACATAGTAAAAGGATCATGCAAAGTAAAAATAGGATTAATTTAATAATGAGGTAAAGAAGAAAAATAGAAGAGAAAGAGGGGGAGGAAAGTAAAGTGTCAATGGCTGAGATAGCTAAACATAAGCAAGATGATTAACCATTATTAGAATCATAGTTCATCAATCCGAAAAACTAAACTTTCCATTATTGCTTGGTCTATCAAAATCAAACCTAGACTACTCCATGATTTTTCAATCAACAAATTTGCCAAAAGCACATCATAAGACAACCCATTTAATTCTAAATATAGTGTTCCATCAAAGTTTAAACTTCACTTCAAGTTAAGTTATTTTACAAATATGAAATAAAATAATAATAGCTAGATCTATCTCATGACAAGACTCATGGCAAATCGATATGCTCTACAAACACAGCAATACACGAGTTCACATCATCTATAATAATACATAATATGAATCTAGTTTTAAAATGTCTATGATACAAGAAATTATGCATTCTTGATTGACTTAGAGCTACACAAAATTCCCAAGCATATATGCATTCATCATCAAACCAAGCTAAATACTTAGTATCTTTCCCACAAGTCATACTTTATCTAGAGACCAATAGGGGTGAGAATCGAGGTGAGTCATATCAGGTCAAGTTTTGCCCAATCCTATTTTTAAAAATTAAGTTTGACTCTCTTTTTATAATAGGTCGGGACAAGGTCCGTTTGACCCTCACTTTTTTAAATAGGTCTCAGGACAAACTTCGGGTTGGTATTAGACCGATTTTGAGATAGTGGGTAGGGTCAAAAAAGATAATTTAAAGAATTTATATACCTATCAAATATAAGTATACATCTATACTAAATTTAAATATTTTATGCTTCAATATTTCACAAATTATTAAAAAACACATAATTAAGAAAATAAAATATTTGAAAATATAGTATAATTTTATTAAAATAGGTTAATATACAATTACACATAAGGTTTATTAATGTACAAATTCTTTTTATTGATTTTTATATTTCTTTCTGAATAAATAGATTCTTCTATTGTTAATAGAGTTGAATACAAAAAAGTGAGAATTTTGAAATAATAATAATAATAATAATATTTAAACATAGACTTATAGTTTTTAATAAATTAGTATATATGGGGCGGGTTAGATTTTTTGGGTCAAGACATGGTCAACCTACCTCAACCTTATTTTTGAATTCGGATCCAACTTTCTAATTCATTCCTATATTGGGCAAAAAATATATTAGTTTTACTCGGCAAAAAACTGTTTGGGTCAAAGTCGGGTCATGGGTCAATCCGCCCCAATTCCCACCACTAGAGACAAATATATCTACAAACTAATAAATCAACCCATCTTGACATACATAATCGATAAAAGTTATCTTTAACAAAGATTCAAAAACAACAATCACATTAATTAAAAACGAAGAATAAATTACAGCTTATGATATATATGAAAATTTATAACTTATGAAACAAATATATATATATAATTGAAAAAGAGAACCAGACACCACACTAGTAAAAGCAAAAGAAGAAAGCAAGTCGATTTAAGAAAAGGAAAATGAGATGATCTAACCAATGGAAATCGGATCTGCTAACATTTGAACTATATATACACAAAGATAGATCCGCATAATAGCATTCAGATTTAATAGCAAATGTTTCAAAAACAATAAAAATAAGGAATAAAGGATTATGAGAGGAGCGATTTCACTAGCCCACGACGAATGCAACTATAGGGTAACCCAACGCAACAACTCACAACACCAACAATCGGCAACAACATTGTAAGATCCTAACAAAAAGAAGAAGACGTTAGGAAAGGAAAACATAAATTAATAAATAATTCAACTATCATTGCCCTTTTCTACATTCATACGTTTGATCGATAAGTAACAACTTCAGCATTACCCTCTTCTCGACCGTCCATCTTCTCTCCAAACAGCATCAACAACTATAACAGTGATCTGGAGAGGGCCCTTCACAGGGATGGCACGATCTCAGGCAACCTTGATGAATTTGTGCAGTGTGCTTCTTTCCATGCCGCGGGATGCGTCGGCACCTCAAGCAGAGCCTTGATTCCAGTAGTTACGATGCTAGCAGTTGCTGTCATCTTCTTCCCTACCGAACAACCCTCCAGCTGTCGTCATCGTGTTTTCGGCTGTCTAACCCTTCAGCTATCGTTGTCTTCTTTCCAGCTGCCATCGTCTTCGCTCTAGCCAGCGTCGATAACATGAGGGAACGAAGATCTACCCCTGGCAGCGAAGCGCAAAGAGAAATGAGGGAGGAGTGTACGACCTAACCTTAAACGCTTCTCTTGTGTATGGTGATCTACAGGAGCCTCTTAATCACTTTGCCACGACAACATTTGGTTCATCCGAACCATCCAATTCTGGATTGCCAAAATGAACAAGGTATGCCAACAAACCCTTAGCTCTAAAGGAGGAAAATTATATATTTTAGTATGATATTAATTTTTGTAAAAAAAAGAGAGGAAAAGAGAGAGAAGAGATTAAGCATTATATATACATTATCTTTTTATAAAAAGGGAAAGAGAGAAAATAATAATATATCATTATTATTATTACAAATCCTTTAGCAAAAACATATACAAATATATAAGCAAATAATAAGAAATAATAAATGATATAAAAGGGTAAAAAAAGAGAATATATTTATGAACCAAGAAGTAAGAAATAATTAGTTATATTTGTGGAATTTTTTATGATATATTTAGAATTCAATAGCATAAAAAAAGAAATATCTCACATGTAGATTAATGAAAATTGGTGGATACGAAGATAATGCGATATTTTCTCATCCAAAGAGATAACTATTAATATTATTATGAAAGGTGGTGAATTGTTTTTTAAAAAATAATAACAATAATAAATGAAAAAATATATTTAAAAAATCATCAGATATCCTGAAATATGGCGAGAGGAATTTTTTTAAAAAAGATATCCTAAAATATGGTGAGGGAAAGATTTTTAAAAAAGAAAAAATATATTTAAAAATTCTAGATACTCTGAAATATGGTGAGGGGAAGATTTTTCAAAAAAAAAATATATATTAAAAAATCTTAGATATCCTAAAATATGGTGATGGTAAGATTTCAAAAAAAAAAGAAGAAAAAATATATTAAAGAAAACCCCCATATACCCTGAAATACGATAAGGAAAAGAAAATATAGTACACCCCATTATAATTTTGATATTACAGTTAACTCACTTCAATGAATTGTTAAGATTTCATGCATTTGACATTTGCCAGTTGATAGATCACACACTCACATGCTATATAATTTTAGATACTTCATGAAAAATTATCACTGAGATAAAACTAATTACTTCCATCAACGACCTTAAGAATTTTACAACTTTGCTACTAATATGGCTAAACGAAGTCAATAATTATTAAAAATGATAATAATAATAATAACAATAAAAAATGAAAAATGAAAATTCATAATGGTTACGTTATTATTAGAAAATTTCTTATAAAAAATTGTTAAAGGCATTCTAAATAGGATGAAATGTATAAAAGTAAAATAAATTATAAAAATTATACTAAGCTACACTAAAAGAGAGAAAAATTTTAGACGTCAATCATACATTCTTTAATGATAATGTTCATTATCATCAAAGAAGGGGGGCAACTATTCACCCTACTTAAACAGAAAAATTAGATTTTTAAACGGGCCCACTACCATTTGGCCCAGCCATTTAAGGCCTTTCATAGATTTATATTTGAAGTTTTAATCCATATATTTGCATGCCCAATCTTGTGTAGGATTCATGTGAAAAATGGACCTCTAATGCTTTAAGCCTGCTTCAAAAGTAATGACCAATAATCCATAAGGCAGATCAAGATAAATTCGCATTCAAGGCGAAGTAAAAAATATTTTCTCAAGACAATTGAAGCAGAGTTGACGTGATGGACAGTTTGGATTAAACAAATAATTAGTATTTTATCAGGTTTTAATGGAAAAAATAAATTTGACCAAGGAAAGAGGTAGATTTGCTATATTTCAAATGGTGAATGAAAACTACTAGATCTAAATCACCAAATGAAGATCTGAACCTTTAAGTTGACCAGGGACATCAACAAGTGCGAGCCCTATCTAATATCAAGCAAAAATAGGTGACGATCAAGACATAAATGAAGAATGAAAAATGCACAAAATCAATGGCTATAAAAAAGTTGACTTACTAGCCAACCAAAACAATGGGCCCATTGGTAGTTTCTAAAAACCACCCATAAATTTTCCAAGTAGTCCATTTTGGTGTAAATTTTACAAAAGGGAAATGGTGGAGTTGTGCAAAATATTGCTGATAAATACCCATGTGTAATTTTTCAAACATAAAAAGCTATAAAAGAGCCTTTTTTCCCCTTATTCTCTTCACGCCCAATATACCCAAATTCCCCTCTCATCAATACATCCACTTTTTTTATCTCCTAAAATTTTCGTAAGAGCTGCCTTCTCTCTAACGCATTGGATGCCCCTGTATTATTTTTCATCCATTGCTGCTCTGGTTCACTACTCTATGTCAAAAACAAAAAAGATCAAAAAATATACATGCATACATCTGTCCGTTGTTTACATACCTTCTGCATCATTTTTCATTTTTTTAAAGTAAAAGTCCATAAGCACGCACAGGCATATGTCTCTTTTGTATCATCTTTTTTGTTATTTTTGTTTTAAAAAATCAAATGAAAGAGATCACCGAGCACGTCGTCTAGTCTAACATTATTCCATAATTTCTTTTTTTCCTCACTATTCATCACATAACGTCCTGCCCTGTGTCTTTAAATTTTTTTTTGAAAATTGTCATCGTTCAACATTCTAATAAAAAATGGATTAAAAATCAAACAATTCTCTTTCAGCCATTAATTCAGAAAATTTTCATTTTGTTTAATCGATTTATTAAACAGGTATTTATTGTCTTTTTTAAAAGAAAAAATAAAATAAATTATCCCTTCATTAGGAAATATAATCTTATCCTGCACAACGAGAATTAAATGCATGTACCCACTCCCAGATTGAGTTAGGGCTTCAAAAAAAAAGTATAGGGATTAACTTACTGTCTTCACCCTCCTAAGCTGTTATATATAAAATATATGTTAAATTTTTAGCACTCTTAAGACTAATATACTGAAAAAATAAAGTTGTATTTTTTTCTAGTTATGAGTTTACTTAGAAAATCTCTGTATCTCAGTGCTTTATTGTACACGAACTAACCACCGTTATCTAGTTAGTGGCAACTCTAAAAAATTCATATATTAATTTTTGTTGGCATTTGTATGCATCTTACTGACTATTAATTGCGCCTAACTGAGACACATGTTTGTGTTTGACTAACTCGCATTATTTAAAAATCTTCAAAAACTTGTATTATCTAAAAGCTTTAACACTTGCATCTCTCTTCTTTAACCCCCATGTTTACACATTTTCTATTTCTTCCATTTCCAATCTTGAACTTCTTTTCTAAATCTTTTTATATTTTTTATTTGTATGTTTAATTTTTGTATTTAACTCGCATCATATCTAACCAGCTAACTTGTTAACTCGCATTTTGTATATATTTTCCTCTCTTGCATTTGCACGTTTACTTTCTTGTTTAGTCCATACCTATTTTTTATACTTCCATTAAACACATCATATATTTTTAGGCCCATTTTTCGGCCCATCTAGCTTATAAAAAACCACGTGCTACACACGCATAGAAGTATAAACAAGGGATACACTTCAATGGTACCAGAATTGAAGATTTTAGCTTGTGAAGCTCATTTTGAGTTCACTTTTATGATGAATCAGAATTCAACTAGTAAAACCCATTTAGAATCGTTTATTTAATTAAGAAATCACATTTCATCTAAATCTAAAACATGCATCGGTTCCATCCAAAAATGTATGAAATCAATTTAAATAAAATGATTTTTTTTATATATCAATTTCCACACTGTATATTTGGCATTCAAAATTGTATTAAAAATTATTATTATATGGATAAATGATTTTATAAAATATATTATATTCTAACACTTAGTTCTAAGCATTTCTCATAATTGGCACATGACAATTATATGCATGTTTAGCATCTATGGCCCGCCTAATCATCTCATTGACATGATTTTTGATACCATATTAAAACAAGGTAAATACTTCTTATGGAAGATGTACCTAAAGACAATTGATACATTTGTTATGTCTAGGCCTTATCTTAGGGATTAAATAAAGTTTAGCCCATTAACTAACTTCAAATTATATATGAATCTGATCTTTTGGGGTTTAAAATTATTTATATAAATATGTGGGCACTACCAGTGTATTCCTCGAGAATTTGATAATTTTAACTTTCTTGATATTTTATTTTAATTTTTGAAAATGAACAAAAAGGATGCATGTATTCACTCACTTTTTACCATATTTAGAGAGAAGGTAATTGAGCGACGAATTGATTAACAAAATTTGCTCTTTTTTTATTCTTAGGCTGTCACAACCTTTTACAAGCTTGAGTAGGTTTTTATGACGTTTTATTTCATAATAGAAGAGACGTGAACTTGCGTAGACTTGCATTGGTATAAGTTATACTTTTTTTTGAATAAAGCTTTGGAGTGTTAGCCCAAGTACAAAAAATAAAATAAAATATTAAATAAATTTAAAAGTTGTCAAATTTCACAAATACGAAGACTTATGCAGAGCCCACATATTTATAAAATATAAAAAAATTCTGATGCAATGCATCTGACCACAGATGATCAAAAATCATCCTAAGCAAAGTTGTGTCTTAAAAATAAAATCAAAATAAAAAAAGAATTTGCGTCTTAAAAGGTAAAAGTCATTTGAGAATAAATCTTAATCGATTAAATCATTTATTTATTAAAAACACCTCGCGATTTATAAATACAGTATTCGAACCTTCTAAAATGTTCATCCAATTTAAAATTATCCTTGCATATAATTTTGTAAAATTCTGATCCTCTATTCAATATATTCAAATAATTACAAATTTTACACATTTTTTAAAAAGTGCAGCACATGTAAGATGGCGATTCAATGGCTTTTTAGTACGTTGGTCAAATGAGTAGTATAAAAATGGATTGAATTTTGTGCAATGATTAAGATAGTGCCCAACCATAATAAATATACTAATTGACTTTGGTATATCATACTCTACTGAAATGCTTCATTGCCTCCAAAGAAATGATGTAAAACAAAATTAGTCTAATCATTCAGGTGTGACAAATGGCCAGAAACACTAAAATGTTCTGTGGTATTCGGTACCATGGAACAATTTCCTGTAAAATAATACACAAAAAAGGGGGTGCAAAAGGCCTTTTAAGACCGATCCAAACACAGCGAGATGCAAGTTTTTCAATCGACAGCCAGGTATTTGAGGGTTTCGAGTGTATGGACAATGGCCAGACAAAACATTGTTTAACTGTGTCTCGATTCGTATGATGGGGCTCACTTGTCAGGGCAGACGTACATCTACTGCCCCACATCTTCTCAGCATCTTGCAGTCTTCTCAAGGTAATCTCCTAACCGTCGCCTTTGGTCCACCATTTGGGATGTCTGGCTTTACCTTCACCTTCATAATCTTTACTACTCTCCTCCATTTTTATATCAAATTATTTTTGCATGTAAGTTAAGATTTTTTAATTTAGGAAAGGCATAAACACCTTGCTTAGGCCTGACAATGGCTCTGCCCATTTGGCATATATTTTCTGGCAAACCAAGTCAATCTTTGAAGCATTATTAGAACAGGATGGCAACCACTGTAAATGTCAATTTGCAAAAATTATTATTATTAAATGATGTTGCTAGATAGAAGCCACTCCATCGACGGCAGTACTTATGTGAATTAAGCCCGGCATGAATTTTTACCAAACTTGCAGACCATCCAAACTCAGAATTATCACAAAGATGGAGCATATTCACTATTATGTGTAAACAAATTGGATGAGTTATAGCCCTATATGACAAGCAGAGCTCGGAGAATTGCTTCATGCTAAAGTAACTCCATCCTATTGCAACAAACTTTTTTGATTAGAAAAGTAACCCATCTTCACTGCAATATGTAGGGAAATTTGATTTATTCAAGTAATTATCAACAACACAGAGACATCAATGCATTAAACCAGAAGAGGCATTCAAGCAACCAAAGTGTGGCCAAGCTCTCACTCCCCATAATCAATAAGCAGGTTTCATTTGGACAGCCACGTCAGTAACAAAATCTTATAACTACTAACACATGTCCCTAATAAGGTCATGGTAGTAAGAAGGAAAGGAAAGAGAGTTTTTGCTTCTTACTATGGGTACCTAATCCAAGCTTTCTACATCCTTATCTTGTTAAGCTTGCTCACTCCTATTGTTTTTTTGTAGCATAAAACGCATATTATTAATTTACTTTTGGCATTTTTTGTTATCATAAATTAGTTTATGGAATTCATAATTAAAAATGCCATCGATTACGTTGATTTAGCTGTAGGAATTAGGTGAGGTCAATCCAATGAGCCTGATCCGACTTGTTTGTTGCTGGGTTAAACCAAAATTTTTATGACTTAGAATAAGTAACCTCAAGGGTTTAACTATGTTTGGACTTGAAAAGCCCCAACTCTCCTTGCTCATATTCATTTATTAAAATTTATAAGCATATTTATCATCTTATTCTCATTTTCTTTTAGTTAAGTGCCATATAGAAAAGTTTTTGGGATTAAAAATTCAAAAAAACCATAAAAATTCAAAATTAAGTTGATAAATTGAATTATCAACCTAGATTGTTGATTCAAGTTGCTAATGAGATTTTTAATGAGGCAAGTTTTGTTAGCTTATTTCAATAAATTTGTTATGCCATTTATATTTAATATTTGTTTTACTATAGTTAATGATATTTTACTTTCTCTAATTAGTCAAATGTTGAAACAATCACCTTTGAATTTAATATAGATGTGTTGAATTACTGTGTTTTAATGATAAACAAGTTAAGAATTTGATGCTTAAAATGTATTTGATCATATCTGGTTTGAGATGAATGGTTGTTACAAGTTAGTATGGAATTTGTGTGTTGTGAATGTGTTGAGATTTTGCTGTAAAACTTCAGCAATTTTCATTTAAAATTTTAATAATTTTAGCTTGAAACTTCTATAGTTTTAGATGAAAACTGCAACAGTTTTGGGTTGAAACTTCGATAGTTTTTTAGAGCGATTTATGAGTAGATAATTGGATGATGACATGACAAATTGGTTAATTTGTTATGATGAATTATCTTGGGTTGTTAAGTTAGTGCAAGTTATTGAGAAAAATTCCATTGGTTGTGGATTTGGTAAAGAAAATGTCTTTTAGGTCAAAAGCTATAAATGGAGAATGAATATCCCTTGAAAATGCAATTCAGAGAGAATCATTTCAAAGTGTAAATCTATCTCAAAGCATTATTTGTGATTCTCTATCTATCTGTCAGAAGCAACATATTGAAGATCGTCGTGACTATCTTACTAAAACTTCATCTCTGTGCTTCTATGTTGTTAAACTGGTTATAATTTATTTTATTTTTATTTATTTTACCATGAATTAAAGACTGTCTAATTCAAAAGAAAAGTTTTTATTGTGATTTATAAAAAGCTTCACATGCCACCTGGAGCCATTTGTGTAATCCAGAAGATGATTAAAATCGTATCATTGTAACTTGAGGTTCTAAGTTAACTAGCAAAGGAGTAAGTGAATTAACCAAATCACTATATTTTGTGGTGTCTTTTTGGATTATTTTTTATAGTGTATTGAATCTATTTTGTTCTTTTTTAGATCTCTCTTTGTGCTTTTATTCTTTTCTTTTATTAGTTTTATCCGGGCTTAACAAGACGTAATTTTATGTTTGATAAGAATGCAAATTTTGAAAATGACCATACTTGACCTACATTGTTCACCATAATAAGTTTTTAATTACATTGTCTTGGAGAAAAGGCAAGTGCATATACATGCATCACATAACATATAAGATCGATTATATATCATCATTCATTTATTTTATTTTTATTTTAAAAAAATTTTTCTTCGTAAATATGTTTTTCTAAGTATATTTAATCTATATACCATAGCAAAGTTTTGCTATTTTGCAATACTTGTACAAATATATTATTGCTTTTTTAAAAATTATCAAAAATATTTAAATTATTTCTCATCCCTTAAAATTTTGATTTTTAAAAATAAAAATAAAAATGTAAAAATAGTATAAAATGACAAAACTTAGTATATATATTGAATACACTCAAGAAAACATATTATGAAGAAAAATTAAATAATATAATTAGTTTATAAAAATAAATGAATAATGTATTTTAATGTAAAATATATCATGATGTGTATAATCAAGCTCCTATGTTAATACTCAATAAATGAAAGATAAACACTCTAGCCTAGAGACTTATTGCTTGTGTCCATTAACTATTATTCTATTCTATTTTTGTCGAAAAAATAAATATAAATCATGATGTCAATACCTCCATAGAAACTATAGATATATAATACATGCAAGAAAATAAAATTGAAGATTATAGGGTTGGTGACATGGGAGAAGATAAGGTGATCCTTTTTGTTTATTAAAATGATATTTATTTCTTTCGTGAACTTACTCTCAATAATCCTATTTTTTTAAAATTATATTTTCGATCATTACATTTGATCTTTATATAAAAAGTATATGTCCCTATTTTAAAGATATTTTTATCGTTACTTTATACTCTTTTTCATCGTATTTTTGATCTTTTTTTCGGAGAAGCTCTCTGGTGTGCTTAGTGTCATTGCACTCAATATATTTAACCTATTTTTTATTTTTAAATTTTTTTATAAATGTTAACCTAAGTGTATTTAATGTGCATCAAATTTTACTATTTTTGGATATTTGCAAATATTTTTGAATTTTTAAAATCGGTTACATTTTTTATAATTTAAAATTACTAAAATGTCATTGATTTTAAAAATAAAAAATTTATAAATATCCAAAAATGGTAAAACTTAATATACATTTTCAATAAACTTATGTTAAAAGTTGTATAAATTTTTTTTAAAAAGTAAGAAATATGGGTTTTTGCACCTTACATCTTAACAACCGAACCAAGACAAAAGAGACTTATTAATTAAGAACATACATATTTTATTATTCCTTTAATTCTGGATCTTGCCTTTTGTGCTAGACTCACAATGTTCCATCACCTTTTTCCCATCCCATTCCCAGGTGCCAAACTTTAATTTCCATCTCTGGTACAAATAATTATCTCTGGCAAAAGAGGAAAAGTGTTCCCCCTTTATAGTTAGTCATTGTTTTTTTTTTCACCGATCAATTACTTCCAGTCATTGTTTTTCTCTTTAATTCATTGAGAGGCATGTTCGTTTTACTTGTATTCACTTCTTTTTCCGTTAATAATCCTTATTTTATTGAATTCAATCTTTAATTTCTTGTTCTCATTTTTGAAATTTAATGTTCATCTATTTTCAATTCTTTTCGTCACTTTGCCTTATTCTCAAATATCATATTTACTATTATGACGTTACTTCTATTCTTTTCATCACTGCGCCCTATTCTTAAATATCATCTTTACTATTATTACACTGCTTCTGCCAAATTATAGGCCGAAATCTATGAATACCATCAAGTTAAAGATTATGCAATAATTTGCAGGTAGGTTCCGTTGAATATTTTAAAGCCAAACAAGCCTCATTGCAATTTTTGCGTGCAATAAATGATCTACAGTATGACACCCTACAGGCTTGTTTGGAAAAAGGAAAAGAAAAAAAACTTTTCCCCTTATTATTTTCACACATTTTTAATATAACTACTCTATTTTATAATCATTTTTTCATGTCTTTTCAAATAACTACATTTATTCTCTTTACTATTAATCATTATATCTTCTGTTTACTTCAAAAAAAATTTACCATTTTTTATCCACATTTCAAACACATTTTACTAGACGAAAATTTTTTTGAGCAAATAACACTAAAAAAATCAATGTTAGTCGCTGATTATTTGCAAAGAACGATTATTATTAGTTATATTAAGGTACCTTCATTGTGTGTGCTTTTTACATTACCACTTACTTTCACACGCTTTTCTAAAATCAATGTTAGACACAATTTATGAATTACGAAAATGTCACTAATTTTAAAAAATTAAAAACAAATATAAAAAAGTTTTTAAAATGGTAAAAATTTACACACATGTTAAATGTATCTAAATTAACAATTGTATAAAAAATTTCAAAAAATATTAAAAAAAGTATGAAATGCACCAGGGCGCATGCAGTCAGCCCCAATTATTTTATTCATATCTTTTTATATAGCTATATTTTAACTTCCTTCCTTTTAATTATTACCTATATTATGTCACATTACTCTCTCATTTTTTTCTGACTGTTGCTTCTATTTTCTCTTAAATGCCAAACATTCACTATATGTCATGAACGATTGTTGCATATAATCATCTTCAATGAAAAACTTTTTATTTGCAACATATAATTATTTGTAAGAAAATTTTTCATTACTAAAAATACACAAGCACAAAATATTTGCAATAGGCAAATAATTTGCTTGCAATTGAGTACATCATAATCATTTGCAATAAAATAATATTTATAAAAGAATCCTACTTCAATCCGCCCCGGTGTGAAACTTTAGCACATTCATGTGCAAAACCCATTTTTATATTTTGAATTTTGATAATACTATGAATTAGTTGTATTTAATCTATAAATCAAGTTTATTATTTTTAAAAATATATATTTTTATTTCTAAAAATAAGAGTATTTTGGTCATTTAAAAATATATACACATCTCTAAAAAATAGAAAAACTTAATATATATATAAGTTAAATACACCTTAATTAAGAAATTTATAAAAATAAAAATGATTTTTGCACCTAAGTGCATTGAAATAGGACTCTTTATAAATTTTTTTGTTTATGAAACAAAAAAAATAAATAAATTTCTTGTCATCTTTGTTGTTGAGCTGGGTTTGGGAATTTCTTGTCATCTTTGTTGTTGAGCTGGGTTTGGGCTTGTAGTACCAACCGATGAGCCAAGTACTGAGCCAAGTACTGATGAGTATACTCGTAATTTTTGAATTCGATGTGTACTTTTATTAATCCGTTTGCAGTGGGGAAACGTGTGTGTGTGTTTTTTTTGGGGGTTGGGAAGAGAAAGGGGGGGGGGGGGGGCGTAATCCAATATTCTTGGTCAATAATTAATTTTGGTTAGTACTTTTATTAGTAATAATTATATTCTTATTTTTTATTATATGATTGGTATTGTTCCCTAGCTACTCTTTGATGAACGGATTACAGTGGGAAATGAGGATTTTGTACGTATTTGATCATTATGTTAGATGGAAGGGGATGAGATTTTTACATTTCAATAAAAATGATTTCTCATTTCATATTAAAGGTTTTTTTAGTACTGTAGGTGGGGAGGGAAGTGACGAAGTGAAAAAGAAAATATTCTTAAAAAAATGTAAAAGCGAAGAAATATGACACGTTTAAAATGAGAATTAGCAAGATAATCGTATGAGAAGATGCTTGAAGTGTAAGAATGAAAATGGAAAAAGTAAGATACTCAATTAGTTAGAACGTTAAATTAGTTTTGAAATGTATATGAAAAATAGGTCCAGAAGTTATTTCCCGCTTATCTTATTTACCAAATGCACCCTAAATCTATCATTGTTCAATACATAACAACCTACTTTTACTTTCTCATTTAAGATATAAAACTTGTTAAATTGAAAGAAAATGTTGGGATATGACGGGATAATGATAAAGATTAAATAGATACAAGTTAAAATAGATATTTTAATTGTGTTGATAGTTGTGTAAACTAATTGAAAAATAATGTAGTTGTATAGAAAAATATGAAAAAATAATTAAAATAGGATAATTATGGAAGTGAAAAGTTCTAAATTGAAAAATTTTACCTTGATATTTTTCACTGTTTGGCAAAAACATCCTATATTATTTTTAATATAATATGTTATTTTCCAGTTTATAACTACGCTTATGCATTCGCCAATAGGGAAGTGCCCTCTTGGTCACAAATAGTGGTTGTACCCCAAACTATCCATATTCGAGTCCCTTCCATACATGGAGAGGTTTTTGCAAACTAGTCTTGGGTTTGGTAAATATCCTCCTGGAATGAGGCTTTTAAAAGTTTTTTCTTGATATCGCGAGAGATGTGAATGTGCCCAATTTATAATATCAAGATGTCATGATGTAAAAAATACCAATAAAAAATTATCCCTGTGCATTCGATTCACTCGTGAATATTCAATTCCATTCGATGATTCCTACCAGGGGCAAAATAAATGACAAAGATGAGGCAAAAATCATGCTCTGGTTGCAGTATGTTAGGCAGCAGAAATCTAAGTTGACCATTACTCCAGAAGACACTATATACATCCATGCTTTAAAAGTCACTCAAAAAAAGAAAGTTAAGAAACGTACGCTAGTTTGGTTTCTGCCTCATCAATTTTAAAGGAAGAATGAATCCGCGATATATAATTATATACAGAAGAAGGTAAAAATAAATTGGGTTTTGTTTCTGCATAGAACCAGTTTCTTGTAATATCTTTTATTTTTAATAACTTGATGTTTAGTGAGAAATTCATTCCATTTATCTTATCTAAATTAATTAGTTGAGTTTATTTGGGATAAGGAGGATACGAATAAGCATGCATAAATTAACACCTAATTAGCATACTTTTTCATTTTACCCTTATATTTCACTTATTTCATCATATATTTCAATCAATTTTTCGTATTTTTTTATACATCCAATTTATCTATTTTTTTGTTCTCACTCTACCCCTATAATATTAATTTCTTTTCTCATTTCCTATTCTCCTCCTCTCAAATAGAAGTTCTATCCAAATCAAATGTGTGTACCCGACACAATTATTGAAAAATATGTATTTATGTATAAATTATAAAAAATGCTTAAATCCATTTACATATGCATAATAATATAATACTATATATAATTATTTATCTACATAGTAATAATATTTTAGAAAGTTATTAATATTATGTTAAAAAAGAGAAATTATCTTGTTAGTCCAGCTAAGTAAATGCCTCACTTAGTCCGCTCAAAAACTCATTTACGATAATTTTTTTTTTACTTTTTTATACACTTATTTATCTAAGTGTATTTAATATATATAACAAGTTTTACCACTTTTGGATATATGTATCTATTTTTGAAATTTTTAAACATCTACATATATACATTTATATTTAAAAAACTTCTATCTTTAAAAATTTTAAAAAATATATACACATATTCAAAAATGATAAAACTTAATTTATATGTTAAATACACTTAGATAAACAAGTGTACGAAGAAAAAATAAAAAAAGTACTGTAAATAAGTTTTTTGAGATAAGTTAAGCTAGACGTTTATTTAATTCGGGGCTAACAAGACCACCTCTTGTAAAAAATGAAATAATTAATATTTAGTATTCAATTATTTTATTATATTAATTTTATGAAATTGTAGATGAGGCTCATGTAAAGTGATATAACGAAAGGATTTAATAATATAAATGATGTTAAATGCAATTGATGAATTAAATTTTCTACAAAGTATTAAGATCTTAATAATGGAAGAAATTACATAAAAGAGAGGTTTCATAAAAGTAAAGCATGTTAAATTAAATGGAAGATCATAAAGATTGATATATATAGATGATAATAATGAAAAAGTAAGATGACTATAGAAGGGTTATGATTTTTTTGATTCATAACGCAAAAACTAGCTTTGGATTTCCATATTAATAAAATATCGAATGAATGTAATCTAAGATACTTAACATTATGTACTTAGTTAGAAAGTATGATAATTCAAGATGAACAATAGAATTTTCCATGGATTTTCGAAATCAAATAGACTATGCCATCATGGATTCAATTGAAATAATTTGTCAAATAATTAGCGATATTTCAGAATGATGGGTAGATATTTATATGCATCTAATAATGCACTCAATATATGTACAGAAAGATTGTCTTGAAAAAAAAAAAAAAATGGGGGGGAGCGGTGGTGGGGTGGTGAGCATGAAAAGCTGTGATGTATAGCCGTGGGGTTGGAGCTGTTGGCTTGGCTCTTTCAAGAGTCCCAGACAACATGCCGGTGAAGCTGCCCCACATGCGAGCAGAGGGAGGGAGCTCGTGTGTGATAGTGGCACTTGACGTGCATGGTGCACCAGATATATGAGGTCCACAAAATTAAGTGCATAGAACTCGAGTTCTCTTTCACATTCCATACCAAACCCCCAAAACAACAATTATTACTAGGTTATGTAATTAACAGTCTTTTACTCTTTTCAATCAATCAACGTGCTTTTATTACTAATTCTCTTACTAATTAGCTACTCCCACTACAAAAAGTAATAGTTAGCCATGTACTTTTGAGGATTATTAGCATTTTTTGTCAAAAAAAATACTATTTAATGACATAAATAATTATTGTGTTTAAAAATTAGCTTTTAATGATAAGTTGCCAAAAATTAGCTTTTAAGTGAGAAAAAATGTCATTATAAGTATGATTTTTTAACGATAAATGCAAAAATTGTTGCTAAGCCTTTTATAACTAACTGATAGTGACATCATAGTGTAAATTGATACATACAGTATAAGTTTTAGCATCCCCAATAGTTGACTTTCTTGTAATGATTAGTAAAAGAAATTTTGCGGACAACCGTAAATGTTTTTCAAAAAAGTTAAAATTTTATTACAAATATAAATTCTTGTATAAAATTTGTTTAGAATGCTGTAGGAATATTCATGGCAACCGAACCAAGCATTTTGTGGCAAATACTTCTTAGGGGTTTTTATTTGGTTGGAAAAAACTCAGCTGCACGCTACTAAATACTTCCTTACTGGTTGTTATAGCAGTAATTTAATGATTATCTTTTATTGCTAACAATGAATTTTCTTGTATATTCTTTATTAATCAGTCTCAATATACCCTGTCCGATTTGATTGAAATATTAGTAGAACAGTTGTTCAATTTTAGTCTAGCCATTTAATGAGAAATTGCCAATTAATGAATTCATGAATGTAAGCATAAGCATTAAAGCCTCTATGCTTACCTTAATTTTTTGATTTTAAAAATAAATTAAAATCTAAACCATTCATTATGTTTAAAGTATCTTGATTTATCATGCTAGAAAAAGTTTTTTTATTAAAAATTATATTTCATCAAGAATAGTATCTTTTGAGAGAGAATATATAACCACTAAAATTTTTAAAAAATGTACAATATAACATAACGCGTAGTTTTTGGAATCATAAATAAATACATACGGATTTAATATAAAAAATCAAGGGTGAACATGGAGACTTTCATGCAAGTATTGAATCATTACCTTAACGATCGGAACGAAGTTAATTAGGAGATGGGAACCATTTTGTTTTATTGCGATTCAGGTAGATTAATAAATATACAACCTTATAGAAAATAACTCCCCAAGAATAAAGTGTCTCATACATGCTCGGAAAAGGAGGGTGAATGGATTATATCAACTGCTTCTCCAGGCGAGCTTCTCATCATGAAATAAGATTCCATGGCTACTAATTACTATGTCTGCTCAGTGACTAGCAATGGCCGTGTTGTCCCACACCCATGCCCAGTGTGCATGCCGTGGCTAAAGTGGCCACCATTTCTCCATTGGTAGTCAACTAACAAAATGGCTCCGTAGCCCATGCAAGCATACACGGCCATAAAAAAGATTCGGATTTCGTTTCAATGCCTTCTTTCCGAGTCCCCCACCACCCCCAACCTTTTTGTAGAAAATGCTACACATGTATATCTTTCCCACCAAGCATGCATGTGCATCTTCCCCCAAATCCACCCTCCCATTTCACGTGCACCCACATATCTCCGTCCTTTATCTATTGCCCTTGCCACACGAAATTCACAACTTCTTACCATCACTGATCCATCTCACGCATGCAATATATCCGAACCATTCGTTTTTCTGGTTTCCCCTTGTGGGTTTTGATCAAATACCACTCCCCCACAAAATAAACGGTCCCGATCTAATAAAAAAGTGCCCACCGTCACCAATTCTGATATTAATTGTTGTCGCC
Source organism: Annona squamosa (assembly GCA_035584095.1). NCBI lineage: Eukaryota > Viridiplantae > Streptophyta > Magnoliopsida > Magnoliales > Annonaceae > Annona > Annona squamosa. Next base: position 25,692,157 of record JAXCLR010000050.1, on the reverse strand, counting down.
CATCTCTTTATTCGATTTGATCAGAGGTATGCAAAAAGCAGCAGCCATGCTAGTATTCCAATTGTACATGTTGTGATGAATATTACAGTAAATAGTCGGGTTTCGAGTCTATAATAGGGACATGAAAGCTTACGTGTAAATATCGAAAATCGGAATCTAGGGTTATGTTTTGTGGGGTCCATTTCAATCATATGTATGTTTTGCCAGTATCCCTTCCATTCACGTCTCGGCAACTACTACTTTGAGAAAAGGAGTCTCTTCTTCAGATTCGGTAGTCTGGCTCCCATATCCGCATGCAAGTCCCCTCCCCACCAAGTCCTTGGCTTTGAGAGACTCCTTGTCCCAGTCTGTTCTAGAAATCACAATCACCACAGAGAAAGCACATGCAACCTGGGCAGCCAGAAGCCCGTAGCAAAGGCCCACGAACCCGAGCCTGCAGAAGAAGGCCAGCACCACCGCCACCGGCGTCCCTACCAGGTAGAAGGAGTAGAGGTTGATGGCGGCACCGACGGATGGCCTGGCGCTCCCCCGCAGGACGCCACAGCCGGTCGTCTGCGGGCAGTTGACGAGCTCGCAGAGGCCGATGATGGGCAAGATGGCGGTGGTAAGCTTGAGTACGTCGTTGTCTTGGGTGAAGACCCGGCCCCATGGACCCCGGCCCAATGTGGTCCATAAAAGCCCAACTACTGACAGCAGAAGTGCCAGCACCATTGCTACCATGGTAGCAAGCCAAGCCCTGTGAGGCCGGCCGGCGCCGAGCTCGTAGCCTACTCGCGTGGACACCGAGGAGCTGATAGCGGTGGGGAGCGTGTACATGAGGGAGGTGGTCTGAATGACTATCGCCGAGGCGGCAAGCGTCACGTGAGGGGTGCTCAAGTAGCCGGCCATAAGCGTCATGAACTCGTACCACCACCACTCGAGGCAGACGGCAAGGCAGCTAGGAAGAGCGAGGCGGAGCAGCACCCCCCACTCTTCCCCAAGTGACTTGGAAGAGTATGGTGGTGGTGGTGGAGGAGGAGTAGCGGTGGTGCGTTGCTTGCGGTGGTGGTAGAGCATGTAGGCAAGGAGGAAGAAGAGGGTGTTGAAGTTGGTGCAGAAGGTGGCGACGGCGACTCCGGGGACGCCGAGGCTGAGGGTGATGGATAGGTAGGTGGTGAGGGGGACGTGGAGGAGGACGGCGAGCAATGTGCACCACATGAGCGGCTCCGGGGTGCCCTTGCTTCGCAAGTAGATGCGGAGGGGGTGGAGGAGGCTGTTGGCGACGAGGTCCGGCAGGGCAAAGAGGCAGTAGCGGGCGGCGACGCCAGTGACTTGGGGGTTCTGGTGCAAGCCGAGCATGAGGGGCTCGAGGTTGAACCAGAGGAAGGCGATGGGGAGGGAGACGCAGAGGAGCATTAGGATGGTGCGGTGGAGGGTGAGGGAGACGAGGGAGAGATTGCGGGAGCCAAAGGCCTGGCTGCAAACTGGTTCCATGCCCATGGCGAGGCCAGAGAGGACGGAGTAGCCGGTGATGTTGGTGAAGCCGACAGCAAGGGCGCCGCCCGCGAGCTCGACGCGGCCTAGGCGGCCCATGCACATGACGGAGGTGAGGCTGCGGAGGTAGCCCACAAGGTTGATGGCCATGACGGGGAAGCCAATGTCCTTGAGTCTCTTCAGCTCATCCCAAATCTGCATATTGAGGAGGGATTGGAGATGATGCGTGAAATGAAAAGATATACGCGCATTCGAGGGATTGGGAATTCAATGCTCTGTACCTGTTCTGATATTGTCTGGTACTTTTGGATTTGTTCGCCTGCAACCATCTCCTTTTGTTCTCTCCTCCTCTTTTGTGTGTATTGGGTGAGTGGGTGAGAGAGAGAGAGAGAGGGGGTGTGTGGGGGTGGGGGGGAGGAAGACCTGGAGAGATTGGGCAACTGAAGTTGTAAAAGAAGGAAAGAGGTGGGGGAGGAGTGATGGGCCGGGCACGTCGTAAAAGAAGGAAAGAGAGCAGAGGTTTTATAAAGGTTTTGGAGGCAGCTGGGGGTAGAAAAAGATTGGGAAAGTCATCTACCGCTACTGCGCTGGGTCACCCTGATCGTGATCAGAAAGAAATTGGGCAACGGACGGCTGGATTTCACAGCGCTTTTGGCATTTTCCCACAGAACAAAACATGCCACTTTGTCTTGAAAGTGCTCATGCCAGTTTGTACTTTTGGGAATTACACATCTTACCAGGGGATGTATCCCTTGGTTTACGGCGCCTGCTGCCCACGAGAAAAGCCACAATACTGTGCTTGCTAGACTCAGAATCCTCTGTAATCCTTGACAAGATAGAAGTAAATCTTACGATATAAATATTTTCAATGCAAACTCTTTTTTCTAGGTAATTAATTGGTCGCATTAAAGAAAATTGAAGTGAGAGTAGTGTTTATAATCAATTTCAACTTAGATCCGCTTGGTAATATGTAAAGATGCATGTTCTCTTTAGCCAGGCTAAATAATTAACAGTTTAGCTCGCTCTAAAAGTATATTTAAAAATTTTTAAAATTCTTTCATAAAAATTATTAATTTAAATTCATTTAATATATAAATTAAGCTTTAACATTTTTGAAAATATGTATTTTTTTAATTTTAAAATATAAGATTATCTTATTAATTTTTAACTATTCAAAATGAATAAAATACCTTCTTTTAAAAATTTAAAAAATATATACATATATCTAAAAATAATAATACTTTATTTATAGATTAAATGTATCTAGATTAACATATTTAGAGAAGAAAAAGTAAAAAATAATTAATAAATAAATTTATTAGTGTAAGTTAAATAAATTATTTTTTAGCCCGAGCTAATAAGATCATGTTTTACATATCAAAGTAAAAAAGTCATTATTATATACATACTTTTTATAAGTTTTTATCTAATTACTGAATTCTCTTATTTTATATTATTATCATTATATTTCAATCATTGTCTTATACATTTTGATACAGATACACTATCATTTTCAATTTTTTCTTTTTTACTCCTAATCGTAAATACTATCATTTCACATCATATTTTTACCTTTTAAAAATATTCTTGTTCTTGCTTTTCTAATTTTAATTTTATATATTCTCTAATGGATCCACAAGTTTTAATTAACAGTCACACGTTAGTGTTTTAATCGCAAAACTCATTGTTATGGCTCACCTTATAATGATGTTAAATCTACTCTACCTATTATATTTAAAATAATTTATTTCTATATAAAAATCAAGTTTCTTCAAAATAAAAAAATGCATTGAGGCAACTACTTTGATGATCTTGGTTATTGATGTGAGTGGAATAGATTGAGTAAAGTAAGAGATCTAGGGTTTAAAGTTAAGTAAAGATATTTGCCTCTTTTACTGCTCTATAGTTGTCTGCTTCAATTGCCTTGTCATCCATTGTAGGTGACATTATAAAAAAAACAATGCATACAAGCCCCATTCAAAAAATATATAAAATTAATGTGATAAAATTATTTAATTTATATGATAATTTAAAACTATTAATTCAGCATTTAAACCAATTAAACATTCTTTTTATATTGATAAATGATTTTATAAATTATTATAGGATTTTAATACATTAATGAATGAGTTTAACTATTTTTCTTAATTTATACAAAATTATATATTTTTATAGGTATTGTCTAATGAAGAGTTTACTTGAAATGTTTATTAGTCGCATTATAAAATAAATAATATTAAACAACAAGATTGGCTGAATTTTGATTTGAATATCAAAATAGGACTTATATAAGCGGTTCTCACAAAAATTTCGAAGAGACCTAGGTTACTTTCACCAAGTGGGATCCTTAGTTTATTAACAAATTACTAAAGAAATGAAAAATAAATATCTTTTGGCCTTGAAAATCATAATTAAAGGATTACCACAGTATGGTGGTAAAAACTCAACTTTGAATTGGGCTACTACAAATTTTGAAACATTCATCACCCTTTCTTGGGGATCTTTGGTCTTTTTTAGTAGCAACACCGAGTAGATATTGGTGTCACGCGCTGAGAACTTCCGGACTTCTTACCTTAATAATCTGAGATCCAGCTGTCTCACTTGGCAACCTTTGGAAATGATTTGAATCATGGAATAGTCGTAACTAAGCTGGGCAAGATTGTTTATGGCATGTAGCTCGATTTAGAAATTAGTTCTATTTTTACGAAATGGGTATCGCTTATTCGATTACGAATGGCTGAGTGTTAATTATCTGCTATAAAGATTTGGTAATTGGATATGGAATTAATGATTTGCAAACCACATGAAGAGGGGAATCATCGGGTTGATTGCAGTGGTAATTCCGCTAATCAATTTCCAACATCCATGTGCAAATTCAGCTACTGGTGATGCAGGGGTTCATTTCCGAGGACACCTTTCCAGCACCACAAACAAATTCTCCTAATGGAATTGAATTCTTTTGTTTTCTTTTCTTCTTTCATTGGTAATAACTAATAAGCACGTATGAATTTATCTTTGCTAATTATACTAGAAAAGCTAACGAGTAATGGATCATGCTTCGCACGAAGAACAAACTGTTGCTAATTTGTCTAATTGCAAACTGGAGTACAACTTTGTCGTTTGTGTATTTCAGGTATTAGAATACTGCACAAAAAAAATCCGCACGGCGTGTGCATGGGACAACTTTTAACATGATATGAGCTTTTTGTGATTTGGAATTTATGCCCCCGAAATACTAGAAACTATATGTAAATTCTAACCCAAACAGTAATGTTTCTATTCATTTTGCAACATTTTAAACTTTGAATGTCTATTATGCAAATACCTAACATACATGGTCTTATTTGCAATAAATAGATTATACAGCCTAATTTGTCAGAAGGTGTAAGACTAGATGTGCTACCAAGCACCGGACATAATTATATAAAAATTTCTACTTAATTAAATTAACGGTACATAGTTCCATTCAGCTTCAGTGTCTCTCAAAGTCTCAATCTTTTCCGAGTAATCCTTAAAGAATGGAAGAATGGGTTCCGTTGAAATTTCATTGATTAACAAATTCATTTTTATAATCCAAACTGTTTAATTTTTTGAATGCATGTTTAACGAAAGCACATTTATAACTTCATGTAAGTTTTACGACACGAAAATTTGTCATATGTAATCATGTATTTATAGTAAAACATAAATTTGACTACAAATAATGATAAATACAACCAAGTTAAAAGGACATTTGTGGCTAAACATAATCAGTGCAAGTAGTGTTATATGAAAACCAAATTTTGATTGCATATAAAAATAATAAATTTTTAAAAAATGTTTGTATTTGTTCATATAGCATGACTCATATATAGTTAAAGAGGTATGATTTTGTAAGCCCAAGCTACAATGACTTAACTCGTGTCAAAAAATTTATTTAAAAATTCTAAACTTTTTTCATAAACTTATTAATCTAGGTGTATATAACATGCAAACTAAGTTTTATTATTTTTAAAGATATGTGTATTTTTTTAGATTTTTAATTATAGGATTATTTTAATAATTTTTTACCATTGAAAATAGCTAAAATACTCTTATATTTAAAAATTTTAAAAATATATATATACATATATTCAAAAATTACTCATCCCACTCCAAAAAAATGATTTAAAATTATTTTTCATAAACTTGTTAATTTAGGTATGTTTAATACAAAAATCAAGTTTTACCTTTTTCGAGATATGTGTAAATTTAAAATTTTAAACACAAAGTTATTTTAATAATTTTTAATCAGTAAAATATTTAAAAATTCAACAATACATATCTCCAAAAGTGTAATACTTGCATTAAATATATCTAAATTAATACGTTTATGGAACAAAAAGTTAAAAAAAAAATTAAGCTTTTTAGACTGAGCTAAGTAAATCGTTACTTAGCCTTGGCAAATAGTATCATATTTTAAACTAAATTTATACGTTAAATATATTTATTTGTACCCAAATGGCCTCAAATGCAGCTAAATTTATGTCGTATGCAACTAAATTAATTGTTGCATTTAAGAAAAGTTGTTTTGGTGTTTTACACGCAACAAAAGAAGTTCTTAGTTAAGTAAATGTTCTGAAACATTAGATAACAAAAAAAAAAAATCCATTAAGCGACTAATTAACCTAGTCGAATTCCTTTTAGCCTTTGTGTACGTAGTATCTTTTTATCCACTGAGTTACGGCACTTATATCGAATGTCATTCGAGCAATGACCTCAAAAAGCAGCTCTACTGACCACTCATTTGGTTTGCATGTGTCATCCGAACAGGGCTGCTTTGAACCTATGCTCCAAGCATGTGCACCTGTTGGGTGTCAAAAATGGTAAGAAAACGATCTCAAAATCCCTTAGAATAGTGTGACAAATTCACGAATAAATATGATCAAAAGGTCCCCCAGATGGAACATGCCATGGAGGGGCTCAATCCCCACATTCAAATCCGAAACGTGAGAAATATGAATGCCCTTGAATATTTATATATCTAGTACTGACCATGATGTGTTCTTCCCTTAAAAGAAAAATAAAATAAAATCCAAGCATATTCTCATGTGCCCCATATTCACCCATGTGACTAATTTGAAAAATGGAAACGATGATAATCGGCTTATCCAGACAGCACACGTGGTTGGATCATACATGTGGAAATGTGGGAAATCCATTTTAGGACATGCTATTGAAATGGATCACTCTTGTGATTAGTGTTGTAACTTGTAACTACATTTGGACTTCCCCATTTTCCATGTAAGCTTTTCAATCCACACGTTTAAATTCTCATAATTTGCAATATATTGCTTGCTTGCTGGACATGATCACCCAAGGACAATGTTACCATGCTATATAAGATTCTTTGCAATATTATATGTATAATTTGGTTTTAATGAAACTAAAGTAAATAATTAATGTATTTGAAATGCCTACAAATAATGTTAATTAGCATGATGTAGGATATATATATATATATATACGATATCGATAAATAAAAATATATTGATTTTTGAATAAAAATTAAAAGAAATGATTGAAAATATAAATAACGACCAAGTTTCTCAAAAATATTTCTTCAAAAAACATTTTTCCCTCAAAAATCAAGCTGCCAAAGAACCAAGAATATATTTTATAGGTTATTTACATTTGCCTTCCTATCTTTTTTGCAATTTCATTATTTTGACTTGTAAATATTGCTTTTGCGAAAAGAACACTCTTCTCAATGCAAATACACCCATGCAGTCGGCTTGATTTTAGGACACACTCCCAAGCTTGTAATTGTATGCTTTATCGGGTTATACAGTGCCTAATCTCGATCGGTTTCTATTCAGGGAAACAGAACTGAGCTTGGGTGACAAATGACAATAATGGTAACATTTTTCTAACACTATCTTTTGTAAATATTACTTTGTCAGAAACTTTTTGCTTCCACGGAACGTTTTTCAACGTCCAGTGATCTTTTCAGACCCGATCTCAGACTTCTCCAAAAATATATATTTTTAATTTTTTGAATAGTTTTTTATAAATATATTAATCTAGTTATACTTAATCTATAAACTAAGTTTAACAAATTTTACATATATGTATCTATTAATTTTAGATTTTGAAATGTAGGAGTATTATTATTTTATAAAAGTTTTCATAAACATGTTAATCTAATCATATTTAATTTATAAGCTAAGTTCTATTATTTTTGGATACGTGTATTTACTTATTTTGGAGGGATATTTAAAATGATTTAAATACCTGTGTATTCAAAATTTAAAATAAATATATTTTTCATATTAAAAAATAGTAAAACTTGGTTTATAGATTAAATATAACTAGAATAACATGTCTATAAAAAAATTTAAAAATAAAATTTTTTTATTTTTGAACTAGCCCAAACTTACGAGATTTCAAATCAATCTGAAAAGAACGAGGCTTTTTTTTCTATAGAACTCTTTTCATTTTTGATATTTAATACTTATGAAAATGCATTTCATCTATTATATTTGACATTATTTATTTTATCATAAAACTCTTTTATTTGTCTAGTATTACTATACATTGCTTCATTGGTAAATGTATAATAAAAGAGTTTAATTCTAAATATTAATTTTAAAATAGATTTTTAATGTCCAAAATGTCTAAAATATCATTATAGATAAGTGATTCTATAAAATATTATATATTATAATACATATGTAAATAAATTTAAGCATTTCTCATAATTTATCTATATTTTATCCGTAATGTATTTTAATTAGATGAAATTTAGTCTTCTAACTAAACAAATAAAGTTAAACGTAACGAATGAAGTTAATTTTCTAACAAACGTCTGAATATTAAAAAAAAAAGAAGTTACATATCCCCGCTTCTGTGTACGTATTACATAAAAGCAAAGCCTGTCGTTAATATCTATCAGCTACAAGCTTAAGCAATCTTGTCGTTGATAATCGTCAATGATAATGCAACAACAACGATATTAATTATAAGAAAATATTGCTGTCAAAGGTAAAAGTTGTCCTCGTGATTGTTTGAGTAATCGAATTTTCAGCACTTTTATGTATTGAAAAGAAATCCGAGTCGTTGATCAGAGACTACGATAATGAAATTTGTTCCCAAAATGCTTGCGAATGGTACGCTGATAGTACCTTAAAATCCTGAGAATGGCAACAAATGATTCCAAATTTGTTTTCGAAAAGTCAAATTTAGTTTAATGAGGGATGCTAATGCAAATGAAGTTCGCTAGCTAGCGGGTATATTTTTGCGGAATAACAGTTATAATAAAGTAAAATAAAAATAAAAAACTGTTTTTTTTTAATCGTACAAAAAATGGATAGGCGAATGCAAAATAGCTTTATATTTCCCTTTCGCCTAACAAGTTCCCCTGTTTGCAAGATCATATAATTTGGATAAAAATTATTTCGATAAATTATAAGCGTTAATAGCAATCGACAACTGATCGAATGGTCATACGGTCATACACTTCGTGTATGAAACATACATCTGGCTTGTTGTCGATCGTTGGTCCTTTTACATCGATCGGTTTCATTAATTGAATATATTGTGGGAAATGATCCAGATCAAACTATCTTATTATGTTTTTTTTATAAAAAAATCATTTTATTATGTTAATTCAACATATGTTCAGATGGGATTTATGGAGCCGTGATTATGCACGACTCATTGTATATAGGCTATTTATACAATATTTATATTTTATTTACTTACGTATTTATTTATTTTTCTTTATAAACATGTTTTTTAAATGTATTTGATCAACGTATCAAGTTTTATCATTTTATAATATTTATATATTTATTTTTAATTTTTAAAAACTAAATTTTTAAAGGGGAGAAATTGACTAAAATACCCCTATTAATATTTTTAAAAATAAAAAATTAAAATTATTGTAAAATAGTAATTCGGTATATGGGTTAGATACATTTTCTAAAACATATGCATAAAAAAAGAAACAAATAAAAAATTAAAAGTTAAAAATAAATATTGTATATAATACAATAATCCAATATACGACCAAGTCATATATAAACATGACTTAGATGTATGCACAATAATACTAGACAAGTAAGAATAATATTTTAATGTATCGAAATTTCAATGTATCAAGGTACAAAACTCCATTTTTAAAAATATTTTTGCAAATTGTTAATTTAGGCATATTTAATTTATAAAATAAATTTCACTATTTTTAGAGAATCCATATATATTTTTGAATTTTTTAAAAACAAAGGTATTTTAGCCGTTTTAAAATGATATTTTTAAAAAATCAAAATATATATTCATATTTTCAAAATAATATAACTTAATGCATAAGTTAAATATATTTAGGTTAACAATTTTAACAATAAAATCTTGCACCCTAGTGCAGTGAAATTCAACACGTCAGGATGCATTGGAACATTACTCCCATGACAGTAACTTTGGTATAAAAGTGGGATTTCACGTAATTCTTTTCTAAATAACTCAAATAGTTAGAGAAAAGCCAAACCTATTATCAGTTAATAAATTCGGTGGCAGCAATACTCATTTTTTGAAGTCTAACCCCATGCTTGTACGTACCATTTAATTTCCACAGAGCTTCAGCCTTCGAAGAAACTTTCAAATATTCGAACGTGGGCGTAACTTGCTTCGTGAAGAATAATTGCCACGTGAAACCGAATCGACTACAGGAACCGTTAGTTCTATCAAGATGAAAAGACGGTGGTGACCTTCAAAAACATGATTTAGCGTAATTTCGTGGGAATCCACGCATCCTTTGTTCTATCGTTTTCAGAAAACTTAGTTATCTTTGGAACAGTTTCAAAACGTCGCAGTCGATTTGCAGGGACGATGGAATAGATGTACCACCTCCCACAACGGCCAAGCATTATTGAAAACTTGCACTTTCATTGCGTTCGGAGACTTCGGACCTCTCTTCCATTCATGATTTGGCATCTATAAATGCAGAGCGATTATTTGATCGTGAATGATTTTTCATGTAAATGGCTCGACAAATCGGCTGCAGTCGGTCATCAGGGATTGGAAACCCGATAGGAGAAGATTGGAAATAAACGGAAAGGAATGTGAACACATTTCCATTTTTCATTTACGTCTCCATCTTAATTTCGCAGTTTCAAATCCCTGACTATTAATTTTGTATAAAAAAATTATCACCACTACAAGAAAAATTCTTATATGCAGCTTTGTTTTTCTGCTAAGGGTTACTTTGGTATGAAGTCAAAAAGATGGGAAAAAGTTGCCGAAAAAATTATGAAAAAAAATAAAAGAGCAATGTGATAGTTTAGAGTAATAATTAGAAGTAAAGAAAAATACAAGACAGTTATGTAAAAAGATGTAAAAATATATAAAACTCGGAAAATAAAAATAGAAAAGGTAGAGTAATGAGATTATAATGTTTAATAATATCAAAAAGTGTGCAAAAAAGGTTGAGAATGTTCTTTTTATCTTATGTAAACACTGTGTTAATATCATAAGCAACCAAATTTGTTTATGTATAATAAAGTTTAGAAGAAGCGAATGGTTGACGTGATAAGATAGGAGTGAAGGGTAGTTATATAAAAGAATGTGAAAAAAATAATTGAAAATTAGGGTAACTAAATAAAAAGATGTTGATGATAAAATAAATGAATAAAAAATGTGTGCCAATGATCAAAAAGTAAATTAATTGAATAAAAAAGTATGTGGAAAATTTTGGTACAATTTTTTAAAACAAGCACACCATGTCGAGGGAAACTTAAGAAATATGACTCCATTTTGACCAAATGAATTTGTTCTTGAAGTATTCGAGTAGTTAATTTTATAGCGAAAAGTAATTCTGTTAGCCTGAACTAAGCGAATGTCTAATTTAGTTAATATCAAAAAACTCATTTAAAACACTTTTTCTTTTTTCGTTTATACACTTGTTTATTTAAATATATTTAACATATAAACTAAGTTTCACATTTTTTGAATGTGCATATATATATATTTTAAATATTTTTAAATATAAGAATATTTTAAATATATATATACATATAGATGTCTACAAATATTTAAAACATATATACAAAAAGGTAAAACTTAGTTTAGATATTAAATATACTTACATAAATAAGTGTATAAAGGGAAAAAAATATTTAAAGTAGGTTTTTGGAAGTGGACTAAGTAAAATATTACCTTCGCTTAGGCTAATATAATCATTGATCTTTTATTTGCAGCTAAGGTACAAGTGGGCCATAGAAAACCATTAGGTGGTTTTTTTTTAATTTATATTAAAATCTATTCAACCGAATGTCTCCACGTGTCTTCTTGATTTGAAGCAATAAAGCACCCCAAAGCCCTTATTTGAGGTGGGCCCCACCTACCCCCAATCCCATCCCATGCATCTCTTGCATTAAGGTAGCCCACGAGCGTTGTCCTACAAAGGCAGAGCAGCCTTTTGATATTTCTCGTCGCATATCTCCTCTGGGAGTTCCCGATCGCATGCTTGGTATTTAGGTACCGGTGACATGGCAGCCCCTCTGCCCAAGGTGGGTCTTCCGCCGTCGGGCCCTCCGGGATCGGATGGTGATGTGAGTGCGGGACCCACCGCATTTTTCATACATAACGCCAGGGCATCATCATCATACCGGCCTTCTGGTCAATAATCACGTTTGGTTTCGCCTGTCATGTTATAAGTGTGGAATCATGTGGGACCCAAGTGTTGGTCATCCAGTATTCTAGTTATAGAAAAATTGAAGACGATGATGCTTTGAAAAATCTTCATTCAATATACATTCCAGCTTCTCTAAGTCAGATCTTCTTAATTGGACCATTTTTTTTCTTCTTATAGATTATAGTACTTTCATCAGATGGACGGTTCTGATCAAGGAAAAGTTCTTATCTTGTGGCCCGCTAATTATGCATTGTATCTTTTACTACCTGTCTCGGTGGACAGATGGGCGACTTCAGCATTTCCGCTGGAGCGATTCGTCGGGGGACACGCACTTTGGCCGGATTGCGGTGCTTTCGCTCTCCCATGCGCCCTGGATAAAGTCGCATCCCCACCGTCAATCTCCTCGGCCCAAGCTTGTTTTCGAATGTCTTTAGGGTGTGTTTGGAAAGTTGTAAAATTTTTAATAAAAAATTTTATATATAAAAGTTGTCAAATCAGTAAAAAATAATGTGATAGTATAGGGGTAATGATAAAGAATAAAGAGAATAAATTTAAAATAAATAGGTTAGTTGTATTGGTAGTTGTGTAGAAATGATTGAAAAGTAGGGTTGTTGTATAAAAATATGTGTAAAAAATAATTTAAAAAAGAATAATTATGTAGAGTGAAAAGTTTTAGATTGAAAAGTTTTAATTTGACAACTTTTTTAAATTGCCAAACACAACCTTAGATTTCTGATCGCGATTTCTGGATATTTTTCTTTGTGGCTTCCCAGTAGGGGTTTAATTGATTGGGTTGTACGAGTTTAAGCTTAATACTAATCTTAACCCATTTAAAATATATCAATCATAATCCATTTATTAACTCATTTAAAAAACTTCAACCCTAAGTCATTTATAACTCATTTAATAAACAGGTTAGCAAGTTGTTAATGAGTTGTCTAACAAATGACCTGAAAGTCTAAATTCTAGTAAATGATGATCTTACTAGGAGAAACGAGAGTGTTTTTTGTGCAGGGAAAATAAAAATAGGATAGTAATAGGAAATGAAATTGGGGTAATAGTAGAAAAATAAAAATTTGGTGACAGGAGGAAAACGTAGAGAGAAAAAATAACTCAGGAGTTTGCGTTTATATATAAAATTTTAATGAATTAAATGAGTTAAATGAGTTAAACATATTGAACAGATTATATGGGTTAAACGAGTTACTAAACGGGTTGATGGTTTATACAATTTCAACCCTAATCTATTTATTTAATTAAATAATTAAATAGGTTAGAGGATTATAACTCATTTATTCAAAAATCTCAACCCAAACTCATTTACAAACAAGTTGGACGAGAGAGTTGATGGGTTGACTATGACCATTAATAACCCTACTTTTCCTTGTCATCTTTATACTTTTATATTCGTTTTGTGGGTTAATTATTCACCTTGGGTTATGCTTCCTCTAAACTCCACTTTTAGGTAATTTCACCTATTTTTCCTGCCAAATATTTCTATCTGTGGTATTTAACTTATTTATATTATCACCAAAATTCTCATCAATCGTCTCGTATCATTATGCATGATCCCATCTAAAAATATTCAAAATCAAATTAATAAAGGGTGTGTTTGGTAATGAATAAAACTTTTAATGAAAAATTTTGAAAGGTAAAAGTTGTCAAATGATATGATATGATATGGGTAATGATGAGTAGTAAAGAAGATAAAGTTAAAATAGATAGGTTAATTGTGTGGATAGTTGTGTAGAAATTATTGAAAAGTAGGGTAGTTGTATTGGAAAATGTGAAAAAATGATTAAAAATATGATAGTTGTAGAGAGTGAAAAATTTTAATTTGACATTTTTTGTCAATTGCCAAACATACCCAAAATGAGTAATCTGATATTAAATATCAATTTTAAAATTATATTTATAAAATCCAAACTATCTAAAAAGGGCTCAGTTCAATGTAACCATTTCAAATTTCAAGATTTGAATATTAGATAGAAAATTTAATCAATTTATTATATTTAACATCATTTATTTAGTTAAGAGACCAAGTGTTATCCAAATCAAATATGCACATATGCCACATTCGTTGAAATATATATATTCATGTGTAAATTATTAAAATACTTAGATCCATTTATATATATATATTAAAAATATAATAATAATTTATAGAATCATTTATCCATATAGAAATGATATTTTAAATAGTTTAGAATTGAAATACAATTTTAAAATTGATATTTAGCGTTAAACTATTTTATTACTTTGATTTTACACATTTATTGTTAGAACTCATACATAATGATACTAGACAAATGAAAAGATTTCTATAGTAATATAAATGATGTTAAATATAATAACTAAATTGGATTTTATTATTAATCATCAAGATATAAAAAATGAAAGTTGTTATATAGAAGATGTGTCTTATAGAAAGTGAGCTTGACCTAAAAATATTATTACTATATAGAAAATTAATTGGGAATTTGATTCAACTTCTTCCCAAACATATTTTCTTAATTGTATTTAAGGCAAATACCAAGTTTTACCATTTTACATTTACATATTTATTTTTTATTTTTAAAAATCAAGTTTTTTTAAGAGGTAAAAATGACTTGTATGCTCCTAAATTGATGCTTTTTAAAAATAAAAATAAATATGTAAAAATATTGTAAAATGTCAAAACTTAGTATATGAATTAAATACGCTTAAGAAAACATATTTATGAGGAAAAATAAAATTAAACAATAAATATTATAACTTAAGCATATATATAGTATATAGTATATAATCGTACCTCTAACTTCATTGTAAAAAAGGTAACATAAAAATTCCTTTTTGTAATAAAGTGAACTAAAAGATACTTTCTAGCAAAAAAATCTAAAATTTTGCACTAAAAGATAGCTTTTATCAACAAACTTGCTTCCTTGTTAATGAAAAACTTTTTTTTAGTGAAGGCGATTGTATCAAAAAAGTTTTATTGTAGTATATACAATTTGAATTTAACAAAATTAACCAATTTGTAAGTTCCATCACACTGTGTTTTAGGGATGAATGAAAAAGAATAAACTCACTTTCACTATTCTGTTGGTAGCCTTACTTAATTTCACTAAGCGCACTGATCTCATATAGTATAAAAGTGTGGGCCTATCTAGAATACGATCATTGTGAAGATTTGGTAGTTTTTTAATATTTTATTTTAAAATTCAAAAAAAGGCAGGTATACATGCATCGGTGCGCGAGTTCATTCTTTTTTTTTTTTTTTTTTGATTGGAGTATATTTACAACATATCTCAACTCATATTACATTCAAAGTCCTGAGATAATTCTAACAA
>JAXCLR010000050.1:25640592-25676607 GCA_035584095.1 Annona squamosa | reverse complement strand
GCACAAACGGGCGGAAGTAAGAATCGAAGCCTGATAAGCCCATCAACGGGCACAGGACTTACCACGACGCCTCTGGCGCCGTGGCGTGCGCGAGTTCATTCTTCGTTATTCTCAAATGTAAAAAAATACTAAAATTTTACAATTATCGAATTGCACATACAGTGAGATTTAGGCGAGGCTCATAATTTTATAAAAATAAAAAAGTAAAAAGAAAATATTTCTTTAACTATCAGCAAATCAGGTTATTAATGGGTGGTTATATGGGATCACTCCCTTTCACTAATATGAGCGCCCTAGAATTCATGAATAGGAGTGAATAGAGATATATGTATACACACAATTTTTCAGAGCCAGTGCATAAAGCCTCCTGTGCAACCAGATTACCAAATGAATAATGCCTAGCTAGCTAGCTATTCCATCAAAAATGCCAATCAAGCACTCCAACAAGGCCTAGGTAGGGTAGGATAAGGGGTGGTGCTATATCCACGTACGGGTCCCCTACAAATGTGAATCCACGCTCAAGTCAACTGTTCTGTGCAGGAGACATTGCATGTGCTGTTTGTTATGAAATCATCCGATTAAAGAATCAATCATGTTCTAAAAAGATGATAATGCATCACTAAAAACCCCACTTCCGTTGCACCTGTCTCTGGAAAATGACATCCTGGTTTGCCTCCATATACATCACCATCGCACGACACGACTGCATGCATGCATACACCAACAAATTAAAAATGTTATAATATGACATAGCACCATATCTTTGGTCACATCTCGATCTCTAACTAGCCACTCGCGTTGCATCCGGTAAGGTCTGCAGGAAGAAAGACAGTTATCACTATAACAAAATCAACTGTGTCGCCATTTTGGCCAAGTCATTAGTAGAAGATTTTAAAGATAAGATGTATTTGGAAAATAAATAAAATTTTTGGATGAAAAGTTTTTAGTGTAAAAATTTTTAAAATAAGAAAAAATAATGTGACATAATCAAGATATCAAAAAAATGATGAAGAGTAAAAAAAAATAAAGTTAAAATAGATAAATTAATTGTATTGGTAGATTTGTGGAAATGATTAGAAATTATGATAATTGTATAGAAAGATATAAAGAAATAAAAATATCATGATTGTGGAGAGTGAGAAGTTTTTTATTGAAAAGTTTCAAGTGTAGCTAAACATGCCCATAATTTACAAAATTTATCAAGAAGTACAACTTTTAATTATAATTCGTTGCTGGAAGAATATTTCTTTGTAACATTTCATCATTTTTTAAAATAATTTTAGCGATGATAATTATTAGCCCATGCTTATGTGAAACTCCTTATCTACATGACCCATCTATTTTTATATTCTTAATTATTGATGAAAAAGTTACTCCATTCATTATATTTATCTTAATTTATAACATCATAAAAATTTTTTTATTTGTCTAGTAGTATTATTTGTATAAGTTTTATCACAAATGTGTAAAATTGTTATAATAAAATAGATGAATACTAAATATTAATTTTTTATCATATTTTCAACGTCTAAATTAAGGGTGTGATGTGGGTAGGTATGTTATAAAATTTTACTCATAGGTATGAGCATATACAAATTGCTCACTCTCTCAAATAGGGCATGGGTAGAGTAGATACATCGGATACCTGGAATCACATAAATATAAATATGATATATATTAGAGACTTTATATAATAGCGCAGTTGCCAAAAAATGAGTACTTACATATTAGAATACAATGAAACTTTATATAATCATTTATCTATATACAAATTTTATAGAAAATAGTTTACATGTTGAAAAAATTACTTTGAAGTTGCTATTTACATAAAGTTATTTTATTATGCTAAATTTGTACTATTTTCAGATAGGGTCTATATACATATCCGATTGTGATGAAAATTGGTATGGTAATAAAATACATGATTCTAAATAGAATGGGTGGAGTGGATTATAATTTTATGATCATGTGGGCCTATTTTGGCACAATTGCACCTGAATATTTCTCTATATATTGTATAGTATGTGTTGTGTTTTGTCTATGACATCTTGTATGCATGCCTATTTTAACAAATTCGAATTCAAATAGAACTTGTGCCCTGTAGAATTGTGGATTATGAAGTAAAAAACTAATTTGATTATATATATATATGTCATTGGCTTAAAAAGCCTTTTATAAATAAGCATGTGAATTATGATTAATATATTAATAATTTTAATGATTGAGTTATGACAATCTATACTTTACATTTTTATATAATAATATATACAGTAACATATGTACCTATGACTTTGAAATGTAAATGAGTATAGCTTTATATTTTTTAAAATAACATAGAATTTTTTAAAAAATATTATATTTGACTATTAAAGGAATTGGTTTGAAACTGAAACCGAAATCAACCTTATGGGTAATGTACAGGTTATGATATATTAGGAACTGAACTAACAAATAGGTAGAATAGAGTAGGCCTTTTGCATGTAGGATACAGATAGGGTAGACCACTATTCGACCCGACCCAATACTATTATAGTCTAAATCATCTAAAACACAATTTTAGTGTAGCTAAATAATTTTGTAAAATACTGGTATATATATTTTTACAAGAACAAAAGATACTATTTTATTTAGTGCATATGTAAATGAATTTGAGCATTTTTCATAATTCACAGAAAGTGATGCTAGTGGGGAAAATCCAAACAACTGCTACACACAATGTCATGCAATAAGAATTAATTAGCGGTACAATCAAATTAATTCCATAGGAGAATGATTATACCAACCAACTGCCTAACTACTGGCTAGAATTTGTGGTAAGATTGAGGTTAAATGATAATGCACTAGCCCACCACGAGATTTGTATCCTCACTTTTTTACGAAAAAGATGGTGTTATTAATTGAGATAATCTGTCCAGCCATCTCGTCAAATCCACTGTTAATTAAAAGTCAAATTCTAAAAACACTACCCCAGGCAAGCTAGAAAGATGTTTGGACCGCAGATAGCATGACAAAAGATATTTTGACCTGTGGCTCACATATATATATATATATATGTTAATATAATTAAGAAGTTACTTGTGCTTCTCAAAGTCAAATCTAAATGTACAGGTCCACCTCAAAGATGCATGCATGCACCATTTAGGCAAAGCCTTACTAGTAATGTCCTTTGCTTCCAAATAGGTGGCGTGCATTCGAATGTTGGTGGGACATATATCCCCAATATACTATATAAGAATTGTGTCTCTTAGTTAGGGGGGGGGGGGGGGGGCATGTTGTTTTCTTCTAGTAAGATGTAAGAATGTTTCAAGGCTTTGATAGTAATGCAAATTTAATATGGATATAAATATATACCAAAGAATGCATGCACGTGTGATTATTCCATCGAGTTATAGACTATGGGTGTGTTTGGGAAGTGATGAAACTATTGTATAAAAAATTTTTTGTGTAAAAGTTTTTAAAATGAGAGAAAATAATGTGACATGATATGATATGAGCAATAATGAGGAATAAAGTTAAAATAGGTAGGTTAGTTGTATGAGTAATTGTATAGAAATGATTGAAAAATAGAGTAGTTTATATAGAAAAATATTAAAAAATAATTAAAAAATAAGATAATTATAACGAGTAAAAAAGTTTTAAGTTAAAAAGTTTTAAAAAAAACCAAATACACTCTATATGCTCAACCATGCCACTATAGACCACTATTCCACATTTGTTGGCCTTTAGGTTGAACATGTGTATGCATGTTTCTTACCTACATGCAAAATGATTATTTTAGACAATCCAAAAAAGGATTTATTTTTTTCAAATTATTTTGATATGACTATTAATCTAGTTATATTTAATCTATAAATCAATTAATTTATTTTGAATTTTTTTAAAAGGGCTATTTTAGTCATGTTTCAATAATTTAAAAGGACTAAAATATTTCCGTATTTAGAAATCCAAAATACATATATATATATATATTTTTGAAATTAGTAAAACTTAGTTTGTAGATTAAACATAACTTGAATAACAGATGTAAAAAAAAAATTTGAATTTTTTTTATTTTGGACTGATCTAAAATTGTCAGGACTCTACGTACATAAAGCTATTTTTCTGTCATGAATAATGCAAAATTTGCCAAAATATGAGCTGGGCCGTTGCCTTTTCTCAAAAACATATGAAAAACTAGCAAGATTGAAATCAAAAACATATGCCGTAATCTCTTGGATAATTGCCCCCACCGACGACCAAACAGAACCCCTCCCTTTGAGAAAGTTCACAATGATGAGGGATTCACTTTCTATCTCCACGTCTATCACATGCATATCATGACACTAGGACACTTCAAGCTTAATTGTCGCTGTTTCTAGAATTAGAACATCCATTCGACTATCCATTCTCTAATAGTTAGCTGCGTATAATGCGCCCTGGCTGTCTCTAATCATGACCCCAAATCCCAGCCTACAACACCTTTCTTTCATGCTACCATCGACATTTGGCTTGAAAAAGCCAAGCTTGGGTTTTACCCAACAAGGTACCAAATCATTTAATGGAAGTTCAAGCCTAGTAGCATGTTAGGCGACAATCACATTATCATTATATCTTCTACACCATGCTAGGATGTCTAAAGTACCTAGCAGATTACTTGCAACTCTACATTGGTTTCTAATAAACTAGATGTGAGGCCTCGGATGGTGCCTTTAATCGCATCTTGCGAGATCCAAATACACCTATTAGGGATGAATAACCTCCTTTGCTCACAAACTGAAGGACAATAGATGAAAAGGTACTTCGAGTCCTCAACATTCGTATTACAAAGCTCACAAGTTTGATTGACAGTCGCCCCCCTTCGGATCACATTCCTCTTAGTTTATATGGCTTCCTTATAGAGCCTTCAACAAAAGACTTTAATCTTTTTTGGTAACTTCAATCGCCACAAGAATTTAAAGACCGTTTTCTCACAGTTCCATGTGATGCTTCTCTCGTCGTTCTACTATAGGCAACATATTGTTAGCAACAATTAACTTATATGCAGACTTTACTAAGTAGATTTCGTTTGGCACTACTTTCCAATGCTAGACATCATTTACACTCCTCTTATGGATAAGTGTATGCTGTATACATCTCTACCCTATTTTCCCTGTAACTACAATGATTTTTTCCTTATCCAAGCTGCTGATCCCACCATCAATGAAGCTACTAACACTTACATCATCTGAGATCTAGCAGGAAGTGGGCCACATTTGTGAATTTAGTCATTCACCTAGAGGTCTTTGAAAAATCCGAAATAACTACCATTACCAATTCTCCATTTTCCACCCATCTGAAGCACTCCCCTCGCTTTACGGAGACTTCTCCGGATGAAGGAATCCCTTGCTTTTTTAGTACATTCCCAAAAATTACATTTCCTTAGATATCTTGCTTGAAGGACCCTAGAACAGAGCAAGTCCGGGATGGTGATGAGTCTCCAAATTGGTTTTGCAAGCATAGCTAGGTTGAAATTAACCAAATCCCTAAATCCCATAGTGCCCAGTCGATCTTCCTTTTTGCTCCATTTTCACTCCAACAAAATCTACTCATCAAACTATTCATTTCATTACATAACCCTCTTGGGAGAAGAAACATACTCATAGAGTAACACAAAATTGCCTGAGTAACAACCTTTATCAAAATTTCCTTTCCCCCTATGGCTAGGAATTTCTCTTTTTGCCCTAGTATCCATTTCAAAATCGTTCCTTCAAGTTTCCAAAGACCACTTTCTTTGACCAACTAAGCCAAACTGGAAGTCCCAGATATGAATCAAAGGTTGAATCCCCCACCCCCATTCTTGAATGAATAAGCCTTCTGGTCCCATGGTTTGTGTTGGTGCTAAAGAGCAAGACCGCTTTGTCAATATTGATGGCTTCTCCTAAATAAGCCCCATAGACTTTGAGGACCACCATAAGGTGATTTATTTTGGGTAAGTTTGCTCGAAGAAAGAGAAAAACATCATCGACAAAGAATAAGTGTGAGATTGTCAGATTGTGTGGGGCTAATTTGTGGCCAGAAATCAATCCCTGGCTTTTTAAACTCTTCAAAAGGAGGGAAAGCCCTTCAGACCAAATGAGAAAGAGGTAGAGGGATAAGGGGTTGCCCTGTCTCAATCTCCTAGAGGGGTGGATCACCTGAGATTTGAAACCATTTACTTTAACCTGATATCTGATTTAGGCAACATACCCCATCATCCACTTGATCCATTTTCACAAAGAGTCATTTTCTACATCATCTCATTGATGAAACCCACTCAACTCTATCATATGCCTTAGACATGTCAAGATTTATCGCAACATCCTCTCTCTTCTCCTTCCTTCGTCTTCTAAGTTGATAAACAACCTCATAAGCTATGATCATATTATCTTATGTGAGGCGACCTGAAACAAAGGCACTGTGGTTGACTGAGATAACTCGATCAAGGCAACCCTTCAATTTATTCGCCAACACCTTAGCTAGGATTTTATATGAGACATTGCAAAGACTAATAGGGTGGAACTCACTCATCATGCACGCCCCTTTTTCTTCGGGATTAGTGTGATAATTGTGGAGTTCAGACTCAACAAATGTTCTTTTAGCTCATCAAGGTCTTCACAGTCTATAGCTAGCTTACACATGTTGAATATATCCTTCCTAACAATCTCCCAGTATTTTTGGAAGAAACCTACTGACATTCTGTCCGGACTCAGCACCTTCATGGGGTTGAAGTCCCCTCACAGCCCTAAGGACTTCGTCCATTTGAAGAGGTCGAGTAAGCATATCATTCACTTCCCCTAAGACGACTAGTTGGTAAAGGCCAGAAATTCTGTCAATCCCTATTGGATGAGAGCACTGAAACAAATTGTTAATGTATTTGTAGGTGATTTTCTCGATGTCGGTCTAATCTTCCACCCATCTTCCTGATTCATCTATGAGATGGTCAATATGGTTTAGCCTACGCCCGACAAATGCAACCTAATTTTGTATTACTGTCTCCCGCCTATAACCAGTGGATCTTAGATCTTCATTTCCAAGCCACTTCCTTATCTATAAGTGAGTTATTAATGCGGCTTTCTACTCATTGAATCTCCCTGTCCCTACTATCAGATGCCACCCTTTGCTTTAGCTGGTGAAGAAATTTCATGTTTCTTCTTAATTCAGCCCTCTTGTGACCCTCTTTGCCTCTATTCTACTTTGCCAGACTAGTTCCGCAACGCAATATATTCCTGGATATAGAACCCATTGTTTCATAGGTCATTCCACTAGAATTTTCCCACTCTAATATGATGATCTTAAGCACATCATCCTCCTTAGCCCAATGTGGCTCAAATTTGAATTCCCTAGGAGGTCTTCTACTTCTTTCTGTAGGATTTAGCTTAACTAGAATAGGATAATGGTCCAATGTTGATACACTAAGGTGGTGGAGTTTTGCCATATGGGAAACATATCCAGCCACTCAGTCGACACCAGCCCACGATCAAGCTGAGCTTCCACCTTATCTCCACCATAACGTTTGTTGCTCTAGGTCATTTGGGGGCCACTTAAGCCAAGGTCAATCAAACAATAGCTGTCTAGCACATTTCTAAACCCTTCCATTTGAGATTCTTACCGAATTCTGCTGCTATTGGTTTCCTAGATCCCCAAGACCTCATTAAAGTACCCCAGGACCATCAATGGGAGGCTACTTTGCTATTTCAAGTCATGTAGTACACCCTAAGAGGCAGGCCTCATATAAACCTTTGAGTTTTTGTAAAAACCCATTAGTCTCCGAGGGTTGAGCAATCTATTGCCATATACCACCACTTCAATATGGTTCTTGGAGAAACTAACATTTCCACATTCCAACAATCCTTCCATAGTAGCGCAAGCCCACCTCCTTTATTATTGTAGTCAATTGCCAAGTAACCCACAAACTTCAGTCTTCTCTTTTCCCTTCCATTTCCCTAGCTAGACGCTTTGTTTCACACAAAAAAACCATTGTGGGATCTTTCGTCCTTACTATCTTAAGGAGACTATGAATTATTCTTGGGTTCCCGAACCCACGGCAATTTCAAGCCATAATCAACATTTATCCATGGTGGGGTTGAGCTACTGACTTAGCCTCTACCTGATTAGTTCCTTCAAAATTCCACTGGTGCCCATCTTGCCTAGCCCTTTTACCCCTTTCAGCTATCAATTTAAGTTTGTTGCCCCCCTCATATGATACTTTCCTTTTCCTTGGAATGGTATTCCCATCTAGTCCATCACTCTCTTAATAATTTGACCCACATGTGTTCTCTTCACCTTCGCCATCCCTTTTGTTAATTTGCCCCCCATCCCTTTGATTTTTCTAGTAGTCTCCCCCATCTGTCCATGATGTTATTCATTCCCTTTGCCTAGCTAGTATGGAAAGTGATTTGCAATCCGCCTCTCTCTTGCTGAGTTTCCTGCATTAGCCCCTCTATATGGCTGCAAGTATTGCTAGTATTTTCAATATTCATTTTGTCCATTCTCACGTTGATCACTACTTCTAGGTTCCCAGGATTATCTTCAGTGCCCTTATCCTTAACATTCCTCCTTATGTGACCCTTCTTTTCATTCATACCCTTCCCCTTTTTGTCCCTTATACCTCTTTGCCCTTCATCTTTCCTAGTTCCCCCTCCCTTTTTTACTTTTCACTACTTCCTTGCCCTTGTTCCATTGTCAGCCCTTCCCCCTTCCATTCATTTCTACACTCGCTTCCCCTTCCCCCCTGACCTCTTTCTCCATAACCCCTTCCTTAGCTGTCCCTTTCCTATTCTGCTTCAGAGTATTCCCATTTGGATTTCTATTTTCCTTACCATCATGGTTTGTCCTACTCCCAATCTAGTTGTTGATCTCCTCTTCTTCTTCAAATAGATCCTCCCTATCTGATTCTTCTTTATCTCCCCTAACATTTAAGGTGATGTCCTTTAGTACCCTTTCATTGCTTCTCCACTCCCTATTCAGTCGTAACTGTCTCCTTGCATCCTCCTGTGAGACTACAACCACTTCCTCCATGTCCATATCCACCATGAGGTTTTAGAAGTTCTTATATTCTATCTCAGTGAAGTAGGTCTTTGGATAAACTCTATTGCTATCGTCATTCTCCCATCTTTAGCTAGTCACCTTAAAACCCACTTTGAGGCTTATGCCACAATTAAAATCTAATTCTTCATGCTCATTCTCCCCCTTATAGCTGATACATTCCCCAAATGCATGTCCCATTCTTCCACAGAGGAAGCAAACATTAGGAGTCTCTCGTATTGGAAAGGTACCCACCATCTCCCTTCCGACCTATGAAGACACCCCTATGAATTGGTTCTCTAACATCAGGCACAACCTTAACCCTTACTCCTTCATCTTTCGGTTCGATTTCAGAGTGGGAATAGAATAAGTTACCTACTACTGCACCTAGAGCATCCTTGTTGACCAGAAAAGGGGCTTCTTTGATCATTAGTGAATAAGGAGAGGAGAATGTATCAATTTCTCCTCTTCCCTTTGGCTCTCTGAGGGGCTATTTGAAAATTAAAATGCCTACTTGAAATTAGAAAAAACAAACTTTATTTTTCGCATGAATGGACTCTCTCAAATAAATAAAAACGCAACCTCTTTATTTTAAATTTCCCTTACTCACTCATACACATGTATATGTGGGATATGATTGTCAATGCGAGCTAATAGGAATATCAGTTACTTCTAGCAAATTTATGTATTTTAAATTTTCATGAAAATGTGGATATAAGTATATTTTATTTGTGTATCCAATCTTATAATTTTTATTTATGTGTATATTTTTTAAATCTAAAAATAATAGTTCGTTAAAGTTAATTAGATGCCACAAATTTATTAAAACTTTAAACTCATAAAAAAATATATAAAAAATTATAAAATTTGGTAGGTAAAATAAATATACATAGAACTATCCATGAAAAAATAAAAAGAAAAAGAAAAATTTTAAATATAACCATGAATTTTGGCCATAATTTTTTATAATATACCATATATTCTCAATAATTCCTATCGTAACCATAAATTTTATTGTTATTAAGATCCCATCAGCTAGGTCTAAATTTTTGAGTTTTGATTTGAATATTTCCTAAAAACCCAAACTGCCCCATATATGAGATTATCTTCTCCGCCAATCGTCGCTGCAACTATGGCAGCCTCCGACACTTGCTCGTGGCTATTAATTGAGAAATCTACATCGTCTTGAAAGCTTGTATGCATATAAATGTTGTCCTTCCCGAAGCTTGGTCATGAAAACTTGTATGATTTCTGCTTTTATAGGAACCGTAAGGAGTGCCGGATCTCTGGATTCGTAAAGAGGAGTGCCAGATGGATTTCACCGATTATGGAGGAAACAGAGGCATGTGCCGATTTGGCGGATGATGCCCAAGGCGAGGTGCAGTAATTGTTACATTCGGTTCGAAATCGAAGGAAGTGATGTTGATTGCAATTCCGACTACCGTGTTGGTGGATTTTGTCGGCTGTTGCTTGATTATGCAGGGATGCTGCTGCCAGATTGGGGCTTTGGATCCACCGATTTCAAGGATGCAGCCATGGTCCAACGAATTTGCACGAATGAAGAGGCGGGTTGGTGGAGCAGTCATTGGCATTGGGTCTGGGTTGCTACTGGATGCCAAGCGTTACGTTTCATGTTGGGGAGAAAATTTTGGCCGGCCTCGTTGAGCTCTTTTTACTAACGATGATTACCAGAGAAATTTTGGAAAAAAATATCCATACAAAAGCAAAATATGCGGCTATATAAAATATTATAGTGAAAATTTATAAGTATATTTAAAATTCTATAATAAAATAACAGAGATATGCTTCTATGTAATCAGGTTACATCAAAGCGGTTCCATGTAATCCTATCAAATTTTAAGATTTTAATGCTTAATAGAAAATCTAATTCATTCATTGTATTAACATCATTTGGTTCATTACGAGACCAAATTTTGTCTAAATCCAATACATGCATAGGCCATATTTGCTCAAAAACAGGTATGTTCGTATGTAAATTACGAAAAATGCTTAAATTTACTTATATATATTCGAATGTAATAATAATTTATAGAATTATTTATCCATATAATAATGATATTTTAGATCGTTAGATGGTTTAGATGTTGAAAATACTATTTAAAATTTGATATTTAACATTAAATCATTTTTTATGTTAATTTTGAATGTTTGTAGATAGAGTTCACATACAGTGATATTAAATAAAAGAAAAAGTTTCTATAATAATATAAGTGTGTTCAACATAATTATCTAGATGTTAAAAATAGAAGGGATTAATAGAAAAAATGTTTCGCACAAGCATACCCAGAAGCATATGTTTATGTACCTTAGCTAACCGGCGCTACTGTTGGGATAATGATTCCTTAGAAACATGTCCAACGGTTGATTTAGATCCATTAAAGTGATTTTGCATAGTCTACTCCATTGATCATGTTTGAAATTAATATTGATGTTATGTATGTTGGAAATCAAAAGCATTTAAAATACATATTTATGCATGAATCTAATTGTCAAGTACTTATATCATATCATATGATTCTTTCATCGTGAATTTTTTAAATTTCCTAACTATTTACGATATATTGAACATTTTTTTTTTCCGAAGTGGATATAGTCAACACGTTGAGTGGTTTAGATTTCACAACATCAAGCTCAAACTAAGCATTTCTGCCTTTGGAGGATATAGACACGTTTACTAAGAAGCATTCTCATATATATAGTGTATGTATATAACAGCTACAGAGCAGAAGAAAAGGAAAGAAAATAATGGTCCCAAAAGTGGATGTACTGCAGATTGTACTGGTCTTGCTTGTTGGATCACATTTTGACAAAGTGGATGAGAGAAATGGATCACTTACTGCTTCCATAATGGCATGCGCGGTGAGGATATTGCCCCACTGAACAGGCAAATGCCCTACTTTACTCCAAGAAAATTAATATTTTGCGACTTAGATATAGAGATATTAATTTTTATTGTAGAAGATACACTCCAACGAAAGTTTTTATATGCGATTACTTCTTTGCTCTGCAAAATTAAAATTTTACTACATATAATATTGTTTTGATGGAGACCAATTGTAATTAAATTCAATATTATTTGCAGATAAATTTAATTACTTTTTGAAGCCCGCTGTAAACAATGAATATTATATTTGGTCATAAATGATATTATGCAACTACATTTGATATCACCCTTAGGCAGCAAGGTTTTTATAGCCAAGTCTAATACAACAAATGTTGTGGAACACAGTTAATTTTTTAGCGTCAAATGAATTCGGTTACAATTGATTATTCGATTGCAAAGTCTTGATTGTTTAAGAGTGCTTGCATTCCTTGGGTTAAATGGAGCCATTTTTGCATCGAGTGCAGCAAAAAATAATGCATCATGTAATTTTTTAATTTTGGTTTTAAATAGTAATAAAACTTGGCTACAACTAATATAAGTTTTAGTTGCACTTGTGCCAAGTGCGGAAATTTTAAAATTTGGCTACAAAAGGTAATTAAATGTAGAAGTTCCATCAAAATCTAACGCTTAGGTCATGGTTTAGACTCTTAAAGTAGTGCGAGCTTTTCATTTTACAGGAATTAATGGACTAGATTGAATTTAAGATTCATTAAATGCCAAAATATTGGCAACAACAATTTGCCAATATGATGGCATGCCTTGTTGTTGCTAGTGGACTGATTGCATCAGGAAGCATCAGCAACCCAATAGTAATGATATCGACGACTAAGATAATCGCAATGGTGATATAAGGTCATGTAGATATATATGTGGTCGTTCATTAATTTAATAGGATTATGACCAGTACAATTGGTATGTTTTATAATTCAGGGCCGATAGGGGCTGATGCATGAAGTATGAAAAGGCCTTCAAAGTATGATATAGCCTAATGAATTGAGAGCTCCTTCATTTGACATTGGTTGATCTCTGTCAGCCTTTTTCTCTCGCGCGTGTTCCTTTTTCCTGTTGGATCTCCTCGAACATCCATATACAGCAGATCTTTCAGCAATCATTTTTAGTAGAAAACTGCAGCAATTGGTTGCCTTTTCGGGCTAAGTTGGCCCAATCAAGCATTTTTACCCACTGTACATAGATTTAGAAAGACAATCCACGCCTGCTAATTAATTTCCAATAGTGATTTCGGGAACCAGATGAACAACAAAGTATGTAGTCCTGAAACATAGCAACACAACGTTATGGCGAACGACATCAGTATATCTATCGTGTATATGACTATATTCCCCCCAATGGAGTAACAGTAGTTGGAGCATAGATACAGTGGAGGACATCAACTCGAAAGGTATATCTTTCCACCACAAGGGGCTGTCCCTCATTTTAGGTCTCTGCCAATAACAGGAACAGGAGCCGGTTTTAGCTAAACCCAGGGAGATTTAGCAAGAGCACTTATTGTTTTATCGAGGTTAATTAGTATGTTTCTTATGGGTGACTTTGATCCCTTTGAGCTGTCCCACAAATGGCTTTTATACCTGGAACCAGTTCCCACGGGGCCCAATAATATGATTTCGCAAAATTTTGCAATTACTCATTTAATAATGCCACTTACAATCATTATTTGCAATAAAATATGCATGCAACCCATCTAGAAAGAAAAGTTTTCAATCAATTGAACTAATTATATAAAATCATTTTAGACTACTCATTATAACATTGGAGGTGGCCTACTCATTTGTCACATTGAAGGTTGCAACGACTTTTTGCCACAACCGTTGAAGATGCTTATTAACAAGCAACAATCCATCAACAATGACTGGAGTGACAAGTCTCATCATCATTGAGAAAAGTAAACCTTCTTAATGCTATAATGTGATCAATTTTAAGTGGTTTCATTGTAAAAAAATGCTGTAATTTTTTCTAAGTTTCATTTTATTTGCATAACTAAACAGGGGAAATTTCACACAAGAGAAAATTATTAACTTCGTTTTTTGATAGATGGTTTGATTTGTAATATTATTAAACTTAAAGATTTAGTTTTGCAAGTGTTCAACATTAAGGGCACATGTGCTATTTTGCAAATTTAGTAAAGGACTATTTTGCAAAAAACCAATATATACTTTACAAGAAGGACAATAATTTAGTGGAAATGTTTCCCAGTTTGTCCCGAAGCAAAAATGCTGGGTTTGGGCGCCACGATTGTGATTTTATAAAACCTAAATCATTCTAAATTAAAATTTTAAAAACAAATATACACATGCACCAAAATTGGCGTGCATTTGGCGATGTATAAAAAGTGGGGAAGTTCGTGAAAAAATTAGTTAAAAGTAAGAACATGATGTAATACGATTCGGGTAATAATTAGGAATAAAAATAATAAAGAATAAAACATACAAGATAGTTATATAAAAATGTAAAAACTGATTAAAATATAAAAATAACATTAATGTTTTTAGGAGTGATTATTCCTGCAGTCCCAATACAGGAATAACTCAATGGATGAGAATCTTGTAGGCTCTCTCGATCTCGTCTACCCTGCATATGGATGCAACTTTCTCGAAGAATATGAGCCCCCAATATATCCCAACCCTTACTATAATTTCTTCTCCTCGTTTTCTCGCGCACTTGCACCTTTTTTGTTCTCATCTTCTAGTCTTGTTGTCAACCTCCAATCTCCCTCCGTTTTGTCTTACCTTTTTAGCAAGCTTTGCAATCCTTCCTCTTTCGATGGCATCGGATCCAAAGTCTTTCTGTTCATCTTCCTCTAGAACTACATCTAAAATATCATCGTTGGATATTTATGCCTGCTCGCTAACATCTGCACTCACTTTATGGAACCTAGCCTCGAGCAGTTTGCTGAGAACAGCCCGAATTGCTATCAGATGTTGCCAACGGCTAAGTCCACCTTCTAATCCCTTCTCAATGTCAAGGTCACAAATGAGTTGCTAGTGTCTGACGCCTCATAGTGTGCCATTTACAAGGACATGTTTGAGCAAAGTAGATGCCCCTACAAGCACATTCGGATTACATTCTCATATGGCTTGCACTCAATAATTCCTACCTTGTGAGACGGTACAAACTTCCAACAAAAGATTTAGACAATGAGCAGTAGAATCGGGGAACAAAAAGGGCAACAAAAATTTAACAGAATTACAACATCATTATATCCTATTTGGGCTGTTTGGTTGTAGGAGAATTTTCCTACAAGTTAGACAACCAAGTAAATGTTTAGAATTTTATTGCCTTGGCTCCTTAGGGGCTTTGGATCTCCAACAGAATCAAGTAACAATTAAAAAAATTGATTTTGCAAGATCCCATCAAAACCTCACATTCATTTTCAATTGTTTCTTTTCTCCACCACTCCACTTTAACATGTGTTTGTATGGTTTTGTGTTAAGGTTTTAAACAAGAAAATGATATTGGATGGTGTTTGTAAAGTCTTTTTATTGATAATTCTCATTTCTTTACGGATTAAGGGATTTATTCTGGATAAAAGGATTAGTTTTTTGATTTGATGTTGTATTTGAAGTTACATATTTTTGGTTTTATGGATTCTTAAAGGTAGACAAATGAGAAAGAGCTCAAAAAAATGAAGCATACAGATTTTTTTGGTCTTTTCCCCTATTTTTCCACATTAAACTGCAAGGACGAAAACTAAATTAAACTAAGATTTTGATTGGATGGCCGAGGTTCTTTTCACTCAATCCGATGGTGTATAATAGGTCCAGTAAGTGCGGAGAAAAATAAGATCAAATCTCAAACATGATTACAAAAACATAATCATATTGAATCAAAGTATAACGGTTAGCAATAACAACTAAAAACAACTGAGCTTGGTTGGTCACACCAGTGGCAATAAGGATGTTTGCTAAGGGGGGCATAGTTCACATTCCACGCTGTGGATTTTGACGGAATTGAGCTCCTTTTAATGAGATAAGAGCAATTGGTTTTCCTATTTCTATGTTTATGTCTCCTCTAAACATATAAATGGGAGTTTGTTGTCTACTTGTCTCCTTCCAAATATGTGGAGCTTGTAATCTTTAACGTAAATAAGCTTATTTAATAATAATAAAAAAGTAAATAAGCTTAATATGTAATATTAGATGTTAAGATGTACAATACAAATAAAAAAGATATAATTGTTAGCCACAAGTTCTTAAAATTTGATGTTGCGGTGCACATGCATATATACAACGTAATGGTGTGCGTGTACCAATATATGCACCACTTTTGAGGCTGTGGCTCATGACAATGGCACAAGTACGTTGATTGATGGTAAGGCATATGGGAAACATGGCCGTACCAACTTACCGTGGGTGTGTACTGCTGTCATCCTACGATGATACGCATATAATCCTGTCACACATGCTTGACATTCGATATGAAGAGTTGTTTTGTTTGTAAGGTTTATAAATAGATATTTTTGTTCCTAATTGCAGTCATGTGCATCCTATTTATGGTACCTGGTTCATCTGAATTTATCACAATCTGATATTCGTCTTAATTAGACCTACCCAAAAATTAATACTTCCTAGCTCCATTAGTTAGATAGAAAGAAAAAAAATTCATCCAGTGCTCCATTAGTTAGATGGAAAGAAAAAAATTCTATAATCATAAAGCAAATAAAATAAAAGATCATAACGATATTTTTGCTTGGGAAATAGATAAAATAAAAATTATCGTAATGACATATTACATTTATTATCATGATTATATATTACATCAAGCGAGTCACAATTTTCTTTTTCCTTTAAAGATGCACAAATACTGTAATACATTTTATTTTTGGCAATTATATTTGCAGAAAGGCATTAGTACTGTCGTTGTATAATATCAGCATGGATATTTGTAAAAAAGGGTTGCTAATATTGTTAACAAAAATAAAATTTATTGTAGTGCAATTGGTAAGAATGTCTCAAGACTTAATTGCAATATAAATTAATATGGATGTAAAACCACACCAATAAAAAAAAAAAAGTATTCGTAATTAGAAGGACGCGCATTTCCAACTCACATGAAGCCAAAATCCTACTTACAATATTGTATAGCTCCCCGAGCAAAGTCATGATGAAACGGATGAACGGAAAGTATAAGAGGACAAAAACGATAGAACATGACATGACATGCACTATTTTTCTTTTTTTTTTTTTGGAAAATCTGCTCTATTTAAGATCTAAGGAATTAGTTCATGGTCAGTCATAAATAAAAATTATCAAGATAATTCGAGATGGACCACTAAATTTATCAATAACATGTGTACATGCAAACCGCTGGTGAAATTAATTAAAGGTCCATTGGTCCATTATGATAATAATGTTAATAACATCATCATCTTGAAAAATCCAATTGTCTGTACGTTGGCTTGCCGTTTAACAAATTAAGCGATGGTACATCAAGAGCAAAGCAACAACAGCTGTGTGCAAATGCATTAAAAAAAAATAAAAATGAATGATCTTGTTAGCTGGGTTAAGTAAATGTCTCACTTAGTTCACTTCAAAAATCCTATTTAAAATAATTTTTTTATTTTTTCTTCATACACTTGTTTATCTAAATATATTTAATATATAAAATAAGTTTTAGCATTTTTGGATATGTATATATATTTTTTAGATTTTTAAAAATAAAGGTATTTTAAATACATATATACACAGAGATGTTTAAAAATCTCAAAAAAATAGATAAACATATTTAAAAATGGTAAACTTGGTCTAAGGTTAAATACACTTAGATAAACAAGTGCATGAAGAAAAAAATAAAATAAATTATTGTAAATAGAAATTTTAAGGTGGACTAATTGAAACATTTTCTTAGTCCAGGCTAACAGCATCACCACTGAAAAAATAATCTTAGTTGCTAAAAATAAAAAGTTAGAAACCGGTCACATGCAAGTGGGTCTCAATGTTGCACGGTGAAAGACGACGCCATCAGTGACAATTATACATGAAGGCATAGATAGATGTTGGTCTCCTAATCGTTGTTTTCAGAATCATGAATTCCGCACTAAGGAGACAATGACTAAGATGATGGGCACAGGAAATTATATGATTATCTTTATACATAGCCAGCTGCTGCAAGTCTGATGTCATTTATATATGAATATAATAAGACCTGGACATGATAAGCCTGATTTGAAATAGATATAAAATTAACGGCTCTAAACCGCCCTTTGCTTTTCCAGTTTTCTCACTGGTTGGTCAGTTGTAGGAGTTGGTTTGTTGCAAACGATACTTTTTTTTTTTTTTTTTAGCAATAGCTAGCAGATAATTAATCGACTGGTTAAATTATAGTAACAATTTTTAGGACAAATTCTCTTTTCTTTGCGCTTTTTCATTTTTATTCTATGACTTATGAATTTTGTATGCGAAAACAATATAGTTATTAATTTGATTTTGGAGATGTGGGTTGCATAAGAATGATTAATAAGACACTCACAAATAGGGCGAATTGACTACAAATAAATATGCTACTAAATTAAAACTTGAACTCAATTATCCTTAGTGTTTTTTTTAAAAAAAGAATTATCCTTGGTGTTAACAACAAGTTATACATTAAATGCTTTCAATCCCATAAAATATATCAAAAGAAAACAGACAAAAATTATAATAGTTCAGCCAAGCAGATTCTATTCCACTTTCCACACAACACATGTTCATACAGTATAAGAAATTTTCTTAAACGTAGCAAAAATGTTGGTTGCAAATAATATAAATTTTGCTACATATGCCTTCACATCGTTGCAAATATGCAACTAAATCATGGTTGCTTGTTTTCTACTTAAATGCTGTGGCATTTTGAAAAAACACATTTTTTTTTTTAAATTTACAACATATGATGTTATATGCTGCCAAAATGCTAAAATTTTAATCCCATATAGCATTTTGTATAGCCACATCTGTTTTGCTGTAAACGATGTTAAAATCTGCTGCGTAAGTGGTTGCCTGTACTGTTTTATGCAGCGAATGCATAATTGAATGCAGAAAATTATTGCATATGAGAATTTTTCTTGTAATGATATTTGATCACTAGCCAACCTGTCGGCAACAATTAGATACCGTTTTATCTTCAAAACTGTCCTCTGAATTTAATTGGACTCCAGAACACGCTGAAATAATCAACAATGTTAAGCACTTGTTGATTCACTTTCTTATGGTGTTCAACACATCCACCAAGATATATAGCACTCTTGAAACAAAATAAATTATACAAATAATACTTCGTATAGAAGCTTTCCAACTGAAATCTTCGAAGTTCTCAGATCAAAGTCTTCTTTAAAGCTTGCTTAAGCATATTTCTTCCGCCTAAAAAAAAAAAAGCCTAGCTTAAGCATAGAATAGAGCACAACATCAATTCAAAAATCTTTAAATGTAGCTAAGTTCGAAGTTTCAAAATCCCTACAAAAGTCATTATTCTTGCATTAAATAAATCAACTATAAATAGCATTCCACATTCAATCCACATGTAGCTTTTGAAGGACAAAATCAAGCAATCAACCAATAAAATCACAAAAGACTCGAGCAACTACGCTAACTAAAAACTGTCTGTGTTTTTTCAGAACATTATCGACGTTTTCATGCAACAAAGGCCACCTATAATTAATGCCAACTTCAACAGTTGTGCCTGATGGACAGCTTTTAACTCTTTTTTTTTTTTTTTTTGAATTTTTTACAATGATGATGGACATTTTTACAGATATTGATGATTATGCAAAATAGCTTATTCTAAGGATAACTACTACATATGTGCATGTCAGTCTTGCTTTGCAAGTAAAGGTCATGATCTTAATTATTCACAAGAATCCATGTCAATCTCCCATTGAAAGTAGATATTTGAGAAGGACCACAAATTAATGTAACTCAGGAATAATACAGCAAATTAAATGGCTGTGAGAGAAAGACCCGTGCTACTCATGATCAGTCGGACCACTAAGCACGATCGAGCTACCTGCAGCCATGAATATCGGAATAATTGCCTATTTGGTGTTGGGCAAATTCTAAAAGTGGGGTCCACTAAAAATGAGTGTACCAAATCTCACACGAATGCCACGTCAATCGCTATCCCCGTCCCATTTCAAATGCGTAAGCATCTCTAATTTCTTTTGCAAGATTTCCAATACATGCCCACATATGGACCCATTCGTTTTTATTTAAAGTCTATTTTTCGGTAGCCCAAAACAGTGCTCTATATATCCCTTTCGACGAAGTGACCACTTCATGCACAACAGAAACGTTAGGCACAGGCCTGTAAAGGAACGAATTAAGTCAACTAGCCATTCTCCTGTATGAGATTTTGTTGATTATGATAAAAATCAAATGGAGGGATATCGAACAGGTGATCTGGTATTTATCCACATATATGATATATCACATCATTAGAACCTGATCGTATGCACGCAAGTGCACTTAGCTTAGCTTCAATACACTTATGTGTAAATACTCATTTTAAAAGAAATTTTAAAATTTTTTTTACACAACTGGTAATCTAAATGTATTTAACATGTATATACATATTTAACATTTTGGGATATTTTAAAATATTTTTTGGATTTTTAAAAATTAGTAGCATTTTTAGTAGTATTTTTAGTATTTAAAATTACTAAAATGCCACTAATTTTTAAAATTTTAAAAAATTTAAAAATCTTCAAAAACGATAAAAAATTGATACATATATTAAATACACTTAGATTAACACTCTTAGGAAAAAAATTCTAAAAAATTTTCACAATGGGTCAAGTGCACCCTGGTGCAACAAATCACATCCTCACATCAACTAATGTTAACAATATGCCTATTGAGTATTGCTCATTCACGTACTTTTCTATTGCAGTGTGAAAACATTTTTTTATGTAAAAAATTATCTTTTAAAATAGCACTAATTGACTGATACACCACAACAAATTTTATAAATGAAAATAAATTTATGACCATTGCTGCTTCGCTTTTTACTTTTGACAACATATCGTTGCAATTTTTTGTTGCTTAATAGAATAAATATGGTAGCATAGAAATAAAAATGCAAATTTTTGTTCTTCAAGGAGAAATACGGCAATCCAATTATGACATAATTGCAATTTGTTTTGGACAACGAAATTTTGTAGTTAAGACAATTTTGTTGTAATGATATTAATGTGATTTCACCTTGTTAGGTTTGAGTCTCTAAGCACTTTTATGCCATGTAGCACCTAACAATGCTAAATCACCTGTTACATCAATTATATATGATAGCTACATCCCTCTAAACAAATCATTGTTCTTCTATGTTGCTACCTAACAACTAAAGATCTCGACCACAATAACTCAATCATGCTCTCTCTTTTTTGGGTCATCTCTTCCTTATAAAATATTTGTCCAAGGGGAGAACAAGGTTTTATCTCTGAACATAATCCCACTAGAGATACAACTCTCTTCCAGCTAAATTTTT
The DNA here is from genome assembly GCA_035584095.1 of Annona squamosa. NCBI lineage: Eukaryota > Viridiplantae > Streptophyta > Magnoliopsida > Magnoliales > Annonaceae > Annona > Annona squamosa. The sequence goes on along the minus strand of JAXCLR010000050.1, from coordinate 25,655,213 downwards.
TTTCATGATGCTCCCACTAGTTGTACCTCTCCATGAAACCCTTTTGCACATTTATGCAACTTCAAAATTCATTAAAAAACTAATATTTACTTAATAGCTTTGATAGTTAGTGGGGTTTGTGTGAGCTGAGCTGGGTCAGGGACTATCTTAAGTTAGTTAGATATGTGGCTAGTGTGAATGATTTTAACCAATTTTATTAGCCTAAGTAGGCGGTTGAGGCAAAGGAATCATCTATCTCCTTACCTCTTTATTATATATGTTAAAGGCTTGTCTAATTTGATGGAAGAACAAGTCAAGATGAAACAACTCTTAGGCTTGAGAATATGCCCATGTGGTCCTATATTATCACATCTCTTTTTTGCAAACAATGCTATGTTATTTGTAAGGGCGAATGAGGAAGAAGTATCTTGTCTATTGAATGTGTTGAAGGTTTATAGTGATTGATAAATAAGGCAGCCCTTTTATTTAGCTCAAATTCAGGTGCTAATCATAGAAGGGCAGTTGCAGAGATGGTAGGTTTGAGAAACAAAGAGTTTAAAAACTATTTTGGGTCTTTTGATTTAGTTGGGGAGATTTAAAAAATTGATGTTCAAAGCATTTAAGGAGAGTATTAGGAAAAAGATTTAATGGTGGAAAGAGCATTGCTTCCATGGGATGGTAATGTTATATCTTATTACATTATGAGTTTATTTCTTCTTCTAAGCAAGAGATCATAAGCATGGTTAGTAAATTTTAGTTGGAAGAAAATAGGGAAAAAAGGAAAATCAATGGCTCTCTTAGAGAACGATGTGCGAGTTCAAAGTAGTAGGGGGAATGGGCTTTTAGGATTTTATAACTTTCGTTTATGTTCTTATTGTGAAGCAGGTTTGGACGCTGATAAAGAACTCTCATTTAGGAGCTTTGCAGAAAGAGGAAATGATTCTTATACATGGAGATTTATCTTAAAGGGTAGACAAATTGTGAGAGGGAGCGAAAAACGAAAAGTTAAGGATGAATGTAAGGTGAAGTTCTAAGGACTCATAAGCCAAGTCAATTCTAAGCAAAGTAGCTCTTTTAAAATCAATTACTGATGATGAAAAAGTGAGCACTTTTATCAATCATAGTCATGGACCATGAAAAAGAGACCTAATTGCCAGTATAGTAGGGGATGTTGGTTGAAGAAGTATAGAGGAATGTAAATTCTCTACACAAGGCATCAAGGACAAACGATACTGTGTACTTGAGCCAAATGGAGTCTTCAGAGTAAAGATGGCTTACAAGTTAATAAAAGCTAATATTTTCTCTTTTACAAGCATAAAGAAAAAAGGAAAAGTCCACCAAGGGTGATGGACAAAAGAGTCTTTAAGGTCATATGGAAGACAAAGCTTCTAAGCAAAGTAAAGATAATTGGTTGGAGGCTTTTTCAAAATGTTATCCCAATGAAGGACAACCTACACAAGTGTGGTGTTGCTTTCGATTAGTGATTGCTTTTCTGCAATAGAAGACATGAAAACCCAAAATATCTTTTATGTTTTGTGAGTAAGTTACTAAAGTTAGGAGAAAACTAATATCAAATGAGGAGATATGGGTGCCTAAAGATGCATTGAGATGTATTTTCAAGAAGCTAGCAATAGCTTAAGGGGGCAAAGCTCTTGCTATGCACATCTTATTTGCTTGGAAAATATGGTACATCTCTATATGAGAAACCACCTAAGGAAAAGAGAATATGAACCAAATTTCATAGAAATATTGAATCAGTGTAGAATCTATTAGGAGAGGTACAACATGACAAACATTTTGGTGGCGTTTGGCCTAATGGACAGATAAGTGGTTCCTAGATGGGCAAGACCACGTGAAGGCAGACTGAAATTGATTATACATGGTCGATGAAATATAAAAAGAATTGTATGGGGTTTGGGATGGTTCTAAGGGACTCATTGGGGCATTTTTTAGCAACAAAGTGCTGCAGTGTGGAGGGAATTAGGGACCCTCTGTTGATGAAGACAATGACTGTCCTGCACAAAGTCAGGTGGGAAGTGAAGCTAGATCTCTTATAGCTACGGGTAGAAAGTGACTTCCTTATTTTGGCCAGTTTCCTAGATGACAATATACCTATCCATGCACCAATGGGAACTCTATAACAGAACATAAGAATCATAGGTGAGCAAATTAGTATATTTTAAACATGTATTAAAACCTATCTAAGTTTTCGTACTTATAATCTGACAAATGTATGATGTGGTGTAGTTGTCCACCAAGTTTTATTAGGGAACTTCTAGATAAAGACATTGTCGTGATCTAAGAAATGAAGAACTCTTTTCATCAAAAAATGCATATATGTTTAATAAAAATGCATTTATCATATTGATAAAAGTTCTGCTAGGCTATAAATATAAATCACTAAAAATTAAATATTTTAACATTATTAACAGTTTGAATCACTGCCGATTGAATTCACATCTATTAATCCAGTGATTTCCTTAGAAATTTCCAAGGAATGGATTCCTTTGGGTCATGCCGGTGAACTAATTAATAAAATCATAGCATTAAATCTAGACCACTTAATTGATGTCAGGATTATTTGTCAAGAAATAAAATTTTATATTTTAATAATATTTTCTTGCATTTTATAATCTTATTGGTCTACAGGAGCATTCTCATCATTTTATAAAAAGTGATCATCCAGCCATTTCAGGCAAATTATGTGGGTAAGGATGCAATTTTGTTTGAAAATTAGTGATATGTCTGTATGGAATTTTGCCTAAACTAGGTAGGTACGTATGCAAAAACCACGTTATTCAATGAAAATTCCAAATAAATAAATAAATAAATCTGGACCAAACTTTTTCATGGCACTGAAGATTTCTTGGCAACGTAGGCACATGCATGGCCTAGAATTAGCACCCTAAAAAGAGGTATCGATGGATTGGGTGGAAACACATGCATGCATTGAGCTGAAATGCATTGAATTGTCAACAGTCCACTTGACGTGATTAGTCTCCATTATGAATAGGGTTGGGGTATTCCTTTACTAACTTTCTCTCTGGGCGCAGAATTAGCTATGAAATAGTGTAATTGATCATCAGGGTGTCGGTTGGATTGAAATTTTACTCGCTACAAGAGATCAGATATCTTTTAAAGATGGGTATTAATATTGCCTATGTATATATCTCATTTGCTCATATGTCTGTCAGTCCACGTTATATGTCAACCATTTATATACGGATTGCAGTTTTTACTTTCTAGGGAGTCTTGATTAGATTTCGAACACTTGGGAGATGAAAGGCTCTTTGTTCGCATCTCGGATGGAGATGGGGTGGGGATAAAGATGGATAAAAATTTCTCACTTCTTAAATAATGTTTTTTCATTGTAAAAAATAATAATCTACGTTTTTATTTTAATAAAATTTTCTAAATCTTATTGTAGCAGTGAAAGATGAATCATGTAAAAAGTATGGTGAGGCAGCCCGCCAAATTTCATTTTCAATTCTGTGTATAGACTTCCTTAAGTAATGGAATTGTTCTTGTTTCCTCATAAAAAAAATAAATAATAACCGTGTAATGCAGATCAAGAACACTCGTTGCATGGACATGATAGATCACCTGCAAAGGATTTTGTCGAATCATTCCCTACAATATTAACTATCCATTTCTTTATCTAAAAAAAAAAAAAAAAAGCTATCCATTTGTATTAGAGAAATATTGTGTTAGGTAGCTAGTTTTTTTACTCAAACAGTCTTACCATTGTTTTGTTTATGGCCTGTTTATTTAATTAATTATCCAAAATAAATAGTATAAACTTACTCTTTATAATATATAAAAGTTATTCTGTACGATCTTCTCACATAAAAATGTTTTCAACATACGTGTAGTAAAAATATTTCATTTTAATTTAAATATCAAATATTCATTTTTTAATGATTAATACTATTTATTAGCTAAGATTTAAATTTTTATGTAATTTAGAAACTTAAGTGGCTCACAAATTTGTTTCATTTAAAGATGAAAATCTCTCACCATAACAGATTCATGTAGCTAATTTTTTGGTTACATAATACATATATTTGGCCTTATTAGACATCTTTTACATCTAGTACAACTGCACAAACAATAATGAAACTTTGACTATAATTAATATAATACGTGGTAGGTACTCTCAATTATATATATATAATACGTGGTTGCATTTGGGGCCAAATACATCCCAGTTAAAATGCGGTTACAAAGTTCATCAAAAAAAATAAATAAATAAAATGGTTACAAAATCTTCTAAAAAATTTTGGCTACCTAAAGGAGACCACCATAATAAATTTTGTTGCAGCTTTTAAATAAGATAAATTTGTGAGCCACTTAAGTTTCTAAATTACGTATGATTACAAATGTCTGCTAAAGAGAAGATATTGATCGTGATAAATGGGTTAGACCTTCTAAATTCATCATATAAATTTCGGTGAAAACAATTCTATGTACGAAATTTTCTTAAGAAAATATAAATTTGAGTTTTTCATAGCAAGGTGGACAAACTTGGTGGGATATAGATGATGTAATATTTAATCAATTATACTTACAAAACTAATATGATCCGGAGTAAAGAGAGGTAAGATTTCTGGAGCATGAAACTAAAAGGTAATTAATTCGCTTTTTATATAAAATGTACCAACACCTGACAACTAAGTAACACGAGGATGGCGAAAACTAGAATATACCATAATGAACTAGTATATACCATAAAGTATAATAGACAGATAGACTGGCAAAAACTTATGAGCCCGATCTAGTGCACTTGGGTGCAAAATTTTTTTTGATTTTTTTAAAATTTTTTATACAACCTATGAGTATTTAATGTGTGTATCAATTTTTACTATTTTTGAATACTTTTGGATATATTTTTTTGATTTTTTTCAAAAATATTATTGATTTTTAAAAATAAAAAATAAAAATATTTAAAAATAGTAAAAATTGATACATATGTTAAATACACTTAGATTAATAATTGTATAAAAAAACTTGAAAAAATAAAAATAAAAAAAGTGAAATGCATTGTACCATGCTGTACCGTGCCAAAAGTAATTGAAATGCATTGTACTTGCCGTACCATCCTCGTGTCACCTTTTTTTTATGGTTATATTTGCATACATCTTAACACATATTACATTGAAGTTCTAAGATATTCTTACAAATATGGTGATACATAACTCCTCTAAAAAAATATGGAGACACAACTCCACCAAAGAATTAGGAAGACACAACTTCCACCAAGCCAAAGGGAGACAACAGCTCCCTCACTATTTTTTTAGGCCGAAATCCTAACGTGGGATTCGAATCTACGACCGCAGCTCCGCAAACGCCTTATTACCGCAGCAGTAATAAGGCATTTGCGGAGCTGTAGTCGTGGGTTCGAATCCCACGTTGGGATTTCAACCCGAAAAAATAGTGGGGGAGCTGTTGTCTCCCTTTGACTTGGTGAAAGCTATGTCTTCCTAATTCTTTGGTGGAGCTGTATCTCCATATTTCTTTAGAGGAGTTATGTATCTCCGTATTTGTAAGAATGTCTCAAAACTTCAATGTAACATGTGTTAAGATGTATGCAAATATAAACATAAAAAAAAGTAACACGAGGATGGTACGGCAAGTACAATGCATTTCAATTACTTTTGGCGCCGTACAACATGTTACAATGCATTTCACTTTTTTTATTTTTATTTTTTTGAGTTTTTTTATACAATTATTAATCTAAGTGTATTTAACATATATATCAATTTTTACCATTTTTAAATATTTTTTATTTTTTATTTTTAAAAATCAATAACATTTTCGAAAAAAATCAAAAAAATATATCCGAAAGTATTCAAAAATGGTAAAAATTGATACACATATTAAATACTCATAGGTTGTATAAAAAATTTTTTAAAAATAAAAAAAAATTTGCACCCAAGTGCACTAGATTGGGCTCATAAGTTTTTGCCAGATTATCTATCTATTATACTTTATGGTATATACTAGTTCATTATTATTAAGGGTATGCTTGTTTAAATTTAAAACTTTTTTAAACTAAAATTTTTCACTATCTAAAGCTACCTTATTATTTAATTATTTATTCATATATTACTATACGATTATTTTATTTTTCAATTATTTCTATGCAATCACTCGTATAACTAGTCTATTTATTTAAATTTTATTTTCTTTAATCTTTATCATTATTCCTATCATTTTATCTCATTTTAAAAACTTTCATATAAAAAAAATTATCATTTTTCAAACACACCTTGGGAAGAATATCGAATGCTACTATCTGCAAGGATAGAATTGGAACCTTGTGGTCTCCCATATTCGTTATATGATAGTTATTCTGCCAAACAATTTATTCTTTATTTTTTGTATGTTTTGGGTACGGAGGCCCTGGAAAAATGGTTACCTTCCAATTTTTACATAAATAAAAATATGTAGAAACGATAATTTCAAAATCTGACATAATAACCCATTTCCTACCATTAAAAAAACTTCTGAAAATTATTTTTATTCTGAAAAATAAAAATTTTAAAATTTTGCATAATAACCCAATCCCAGCTGCATCAAAAAAACAGCGGCCACCGCTGTTTATATATATGTGATGAAGCTGCTTGCTTACTTTCCCAATAGTTCTTAAAATAGCAAGACTTACATGATGGGTAGCCTCTATCAGACAACTCCACAAAGTGGGTGTCGAGGCAGAGGATTGGGTATGGAAATGACTTGAGCACACACACTTAATTCATGGGGAATGGTCGCGGATTTGGTGTGCCTACTTCTGTTCGAGTGAAGTGAACTGAAGGGATCAATCACCATAAAATATATAATCAATGTTAGCTGTTCAGTTGGAGATTTTTGCTTGCTTATTTCCTTTGACAACCTAAATTTAGCCTCAAAATGCCAGCACCCCTTTGTCCAGCTAGTAAAAGTCTTGGCCTACTCACGGAGCCGTCTGAATATGCGGATTGTAATGGATCCTAATCCTGTGCAGCCGGGTGCACTTAGTTCTGGTGCACCCGGTGCATTAACTCATTTTTTTATTTTTTTTGAAATTTTTTTATACAAGTGTTAACCTAAGTGTATTTAACATGTGTATCAATTTTTACCATTTTTAAAGTATTTTAGATATTTATTTTTAATTTTTGAAAAATGGTAAAAATTGATACAAATGTTGAATACACTTAGATTAACACTTGTATAAAGAAATTTTCGAAAAAAATTAAAAATGAGTTAAAATGGTTTTAGTGCACAAAATCAAAATCCGATTATAACAGTCCACCAACTCTCTTGGCGTGATAGTCAATATAGTGGCGGCCCGTGAGCTATTGCAAGATATATTAGGTCAGATTTACACCCTTTGAGCGAAAATTAAAAAAATACGTTATATAAAGATTTGAGAGGTATGATAATGAAATTAAAAAAAATTAGCCTCAAAATAGTAGGATTTCATACCACGATTTGTCCATTTTGGGTAGATTTTTTGCATATAGGTACTTTGAATTTATAAAATTTACCTTTTGAACCTTATCTAAATTCCAAAATTTTGCAGCCAGTTCCTTCCGTTAGAAGAATCCCCACTATTGTTAGTTTATTATATGAAATGACTAAAATAGTTTTCGAATAATCCAATTCAAAACCCTAAAGGAGTGCACAGTTTGGTTGAGTTTTCTTGTACACGACTTCTGTTTCTAGTTAGAAGAAAACATTTTAAATTCTACAGGAGTAATTTAAAATACGTATTTAGAGTATTAAAAGGGTACCTTGGTCATTTCACAACAGTTTGTCAATTAGGGAAAAAAAATTTTCACTTCCTGTCCTCCTTTCTATATGGTACCATATTTTATAGCCTTAATATCCAACTTTCCAATTTTTAACATCTTTCTATATATTATATACTACAGCGAATTTGGTCGGTAGCAGCAAAAAATTTTGTTGCCAATAGCATATAATCATTGCCGTCAATATCACAACAAAATTTTTGTTGTAGCATTTCGTTGCTGATGTACTATCACATTTAGGCAATAGCAACAAATTTAAAAAATTGTTGTTGGAGAAGGTTAACATGGTTATACTAAGGGAAGACCAAAACAAAGAAGTAACGAAATTATTTCGTTGCCAATTTTGTCGCAAAAGGTCATTTCCGTATCTATTTCAATTAAATTCTTTTTACTTTTAATTGTTATTCCTATTATATCATATGGCTCTTTTACTTTTAAAAAAATTTTCTGTCCTTTTCCTCAATACCAAAAGACTGAAGTTTCACAACTTGAAATAATCCTGTGTAAACATCAAACTTAAACTGCAAATTTCATAAACTTGAAGTACCTATATTCAAAAGTCCATTTTATATGCGAATCAGTTGGGGGCTATGGTTGTATCTGTTTGTTTGTTTTGTTTGGGATACATGCCGTGGTATTTCGTTTACACTGAAAAAATTGACTTTTAAATAGCTTAAAGACGAAAATAGTTTCCAAAGGTCACAATCCCGAGTATTTTTCCGTTTGCTTCCACGATTTGTGGGGACTGGGGAACTTCGAAAAGAAAGGAAACTGGAATGTATTATAAGTCGGGGTGGGTCACCCTATTTTATATTGGGGTGGGAGGGAATATAAGATCCCAATAGAGTGCACCTAGGTGCTCTAACCATTTTTTATTTTATTTTATTTTTTTATAAAACTATTAATCTAAGTGTGTTGAATACATATATCAATTTCTATCATTTTTGGAATATTTTATATATTTATTTTTTATTTTTGAAAATAATATTATTTTAAGTAAATTTCAAAATGGTAAAAATTAATACACATGTTAAATATACTTATATTAATAGTTTTATAAAAAAAATTTAAAATGTTTTAAAAATAGGCTAAATGCACTCAGGTGCCCTGTATTAGGATCCAGGAATATACACCCATCGAAGTGGGTCAGGTCAAGAATTTAATAATTTTCTGAAACTGTAGGTTGGGGTGGATGATCAAATCCCCGCTAAACCGAGCTAACTTGGTTCTTCAAGTTGTGAATTAAATGCAGAATAAGGTATTGTTTTATTAATTTATTCTAATATTTATGTTTTATTTAAATAACAATGTTTTACTTTGATTAATTATTAATAGATCAAAGCATACAATATTTAAAATGAACATTTATACGTTTTTATATTTAATATATTCATAAATTCTTAAAATCATCTTACTTGGCTTGCGTTTCTGCCCGATTTGTTGTCTTAATACCCACTCGAAGTTTGTCTCAAGATTTATTAAAAAAAGTAAAGGTCAAACTAACCTTATCATGATCCAGTATAAAAATACTGACCTGCCTTATAGTCACTTCTTATGAGGACAGGGTTTGAAATACCTTAACTTATACCAACCTGCCCTCATTTCCGACCCAAATTATAAGCTTATAACTGAACATGTTGGGCCTCCTTTTGAGCTTAAGCCCGCCCTGAGAGTTAAGAATCTGATTCGCTTGTGCTAAAGCTCATTTATCAGGGCCGTCAATCAGTTGGGCCCATGTGAGGTTGGGGCAAGTATGAACCAAGTAAGGAGACGTTGAATACTTTTATTACGAAGCAAGAGTAAGTGATAAAAATAAGGAAAAATAAAGTTAGAAATGATATATTTTAAGATAAATTAAAAAATAATTAAATGGGGAAAGAAAATTTCAAATGCGAGACAAAAATAAAGAAATTTAAAAATGTAAAAGTAAAGCCATGAAAATTATGGAACTGCTTAAGTTAATTTGTTGATAACATAATATAAGATTGCTGAAAATTACGAAACGTTATTCACGTTGGGAATCATACTTGTCCAAAATAATTTCTGATAATAATACACAATAAAAATTACATCATCTTAATCAGAAATTATATTGGCTAAAAAATAAAAATCATTTGAGAGTGGATAGTAGCACGTTTAAAACTACTTATTTGTTCAAACGCATACAAAATTATAAAAATATTTTAACCTTCCAGATTGAGCATCCATCTCACTTAATCTAAAACTCGTATATAATATTATAAAATTCTAGTATTTTGAGTGAATTTCAAAATCATATTTTTTAAAGGTGTGGCCCACTTAGGATAATCATTTAGATGACAGCCACACAACAAGTGTATCAACTGTCAATTGATATCCCCCTAAATGAATGTTATGGATGACAGAATTCAGTGGGCTTGGGCCTAAGAAACTCCTCCAATGAGAAAAAAATAATTCTATTCTCTCTTGAACAAACGGCTGCGCTCTGCGGATTCCAAATTCCGCCGATTTCTCCGTTCCAGAGAGGAGTAGGAACTAGGACGGCGTTTTTGCGGGCGGCGTTCAAAATGGCGTCTCAGAAGCTGGTTGGCATCGGCACGAAGATCATAGCAGTCGGTAGAAACTACGCAGCCCATGCCAGAGAGCTTGGCAACGCCGTTCCTAAGGTTCATTTCCATCTTCCTTTCCCCTTCCTCCTTCAGATCGAAATTATCTGAAATCCATCCATTAGGTGATTCTTAGCTCATGAAAATCCATATATCCGCTGATTTTCTGCATAATATGAGCGATCGTGGATCCTGGAAACATGGTCCTTCCGTCAAAACTACTCTCCTTTTTTAAAAAAAATTAATTAGAAGAAAAGGAGTCTTGAAACATTTCATCTTTCAGGAACCGGTATTATTCTTGAAGCCAACGTCATCCTATCTCCAAAATGGAGGAACTATAGAGATTCCACACCCTTTGGAGTCCTTAGATCATGAAGTGGAGCTGGCAGTTGTCATTGGGCCGAAAGCTCGCGACATTTCTGAGGGATCTGCTATGGACTATGTTGGGGGTATGAGCATCACGCCTTCAACTGTAGTTTGATTCTTTTAATTGCGCTTGCTATTTGCTTCTATCGGAAGATTTCGTATATGCGGGAAAAACTGTTACGCTGTTAGTATGGAGGTGTAGTAAGGATTTCTTGGAGCAAGACATGAATGCATCGCAAATATCTAGGAAAAAAAGGAATTGTGTTCGTGTAGACCTAGGTTTGATTTTTTCTGTTAGCTGTGCCTTTTGCAAGGATAATCTGTTGGAAGTAACGGAATGTGCATTTTCAGTAACAGGGTGGAAGTTTGAGCAAGATGATAGAGAAAATTCTTGAATTTTAACTGCATGAATTATGTTTGGCCAGTTGTACTATGACATGAGCGATGCTCAAGCTTGTCAAGTCCTGTAGGATGTATTCAAGTTATGATCTTAAGCCAGCCTAACATAAGCCTATGTTAGTCTGGCCTAATACACCTTTTGTTTGATTTTTTTAATAAAAAAATTCATGACATTGTTTTCCTAACTATATTCAATTCATATATCAAGTTTTACAATTTTTTGATATGTGCATGTCTTTTGTTCTCAAACATTAACGTTGAATGAGGGTGAAAATGACTTAAATACCCCCTAAAATGGTGATGTTTGAAAATCAACAAATATATGTGCACATATCAAAAAATTGTAAAATTTGATATGTGAATTAAATACACTTGAATAGATAAGTTCATGAAAAAGAATTTTAAAAAAAGTTTAAAATGGATGTATTAGGTTGGACCAACATAAGCTCATATTGGGTTTGGCCTAACAATGTCAGTTTGCTACATTCATTGTCAACGGTTCACTTCAAGTTCTATTTGTTTGTTGAGTTCGGCTTTGAAACACATTGACTACAACTGATTGAGCTGTTTTATATGTGTAACAGAACTGATTTCTGGCCTTATACAGGCTGATTGTGTGGGGTGATCACAATTTCGTACCTCACTCTTGCTCATAAGATAGGACCTACCTATTCATAAATGAAAACAACTAAAAATGGCATCCAAGTGCTATCTCATTTTCAAGAAGGATTGCTGCAGTATAGAAGGCAGGCTTCCAATCAGATGGAAAGGCATCTTATTTTGACTAGGTCAATCGTGTTGCATTTCTATACTTCTTCTGATGTGGTTCTTTTTGGATTTTTCCCTCTGTCCTAAATTCTAATGTTTATAAGCTTGAAATTTTGATATATGCATCGTAGTACTTATAGTCTTGAAATTTTGGGGGTGATTTTGGATTGGAATGTGATATAGTACTTATAAACTTGAAATTTGGATAATGTGTTATAGCAATGAATAGCATCTTACTCTGATTCTGAGAGATGAGCTGCTGGCCAGTGAGAGAACCCATGTCAAAGTAACAAATTTGAATCAATTAATTGTTTCATGGCTTTATTTTATGTTTGATATTTATTGAAACTGCATGTTGATATACATACAATTGTTTTAAGGTCCATATCTTTGGATTATTTTTCCATATTTCTACACTTTTGCATAACATTGTTTGTTTATTGTCTATTGATTGTTGTTTCAGGTTATGCATTGGCCCTAGACATGACTGCTAGGGAAATTCAATCTTCTGCCAAGGTAGAAGGTCTTTATGTTTTATTTTGACAAAAAAAGCCACAGTAGCATTGGTGTTTCATTTTATTTCTGAAAAACCTGCAACTAATAGTATTTTGTTTTCACGAAGTGGCTATTTCCTTGAAATTTAAATGTAAAAAACCACACTAGCATTGACCTTTAATGTTTGGTAGTGTAGAATATACCATGTTGAACAGCTTGTGGCCAACGATACAAGTTGTCAACTATAACAGGCAAGCTTTTTATTCAAGCAAATAATTTGTATTTAAAAGTGGTATGATTGTATGCAATTGGGACCACTTTAAGCTGATGGGATCCTGGCTTTTTGGCCATGGCGAGGTATCCATCAAATCCAACCTTTCCACCTTTGCATTTATTTTACATCCTAAACTTGGTGCTGATCAACGACATAGAAATGATGTCAGTTCATGACATGCTTCCAGAGTAATGAATTAGCACAGACTTTGTAGAGAATTCTTGAGTGCTTTGGCATCATATAGTGCATAATTAGTGTCATAATTTTTAAAATTTTCCTTTTAATTTATTTGGGACTTGGAGATTCTGAAAAATTTTGTTCTTGAGAGGTCTTGATAATTGGTATGTTGCCTTTCAGTAAATTTTCTGTTCATTCAGGGGTATTTGCAAAAATAACCCCATAAGGGTCTATTTGGTAATGGGGGGAGATGGAGAATTTGGTATAAGAATATTTTTTTAAAGCATGAGAGTGATGCGATATGATAGAGGTAAAAGTGAGAATAAATAGGTAGTAGCGTAAGAAAATTATTAGAATAGAGAACTACATTGAGAAAAGCGTAGTAGTTAGGTTGTTAGATGTCAACTCAAGATTGAAAAGCATGTAAAGGAGAGGTGGGGTAGCGGGTTTCCTCCTCCCTTATTTACCAAGCTACGCCTAAGTTTGCCTTATTGAATTTTTACCCTCGTGGTTTTAAATATTTGTGAAAACAACCTCAGAAGTTTTTGAGTTATGCAAAAATAACCATGTGCGAAATAGTGCTAGAAAATAGCCATTTATAATTTTCACTATGCAAAAATGTCTGCATATTTTGTGGAAGGTTAATTTTGCAAATTCTCAAAGTTAGAGGATTAATTTTGCAAAAATACAATAATAAAATTTATAAGAAAAATTAAAATATATATGTTAAAAATTAAAATTTTATTTTCTGTAGTAATTCTTGCATTAAATGAACGAATTAGGAGTTATTTAAAATTTGAAATTCCTGCAATAAATAATTTAAAATTAATATTATTGTAGTATAATTGAAAAAATAAAAAAAAGGTTCAACCCTTAAAATTTAAGGTATTTTCTTGTATTTTCCATTTATAATACGAAAATTTTAATTTTAAATATTTCTCGTGTGAATTCACAAAATCTACAAGAAACCAAATTCATTTATTTAATGTAAAGAATATTTTTAATGTATTTCCTATTATAAAAGTATTTTAGAATAATTTCTATTAACATTAGATAGATTAATTTCATGTATATAAGATTGAAAATTCCTGGAATAAGTAATTTAAAAAAATATTTTTCTAATGTTATTGTAAAACACATGAAATTTTGAGAAATATTTTAAAAAGATTTTATATTTTAAAGTGTTTTCGTATATCTTTTATTATAATATTAGAAAATTAACTTTTTAAATTATTTTAAGTCTTTTAAGGTATTTTCTTTATTTTATATTATAATATGACAAAAATAATTTTAAAATTATTTATTGTGGGAATTACCAAAATCTTAAAGACAAAATAATTTATTTAATATGAGGAAGTTTTTTATTAAGGTAATTTTTAAAGTAATTTATCATCTGACAAATGCAAACTTGATATATTTGATTTCAGGAATTATTTAAAACAATAAAAACATGTTTTATGATATTTTCTTTTACTTTCTGTTATAATATTAGAAAATTAATTTTCAAAATTATTTATCGTGGAAATTTCCAAAATTTGATAGACAAAAAGTCAATCTATTTATTGAAAAAAATATATCATTAATTATATATATAGGGAAATAATCCAGTGCATGCAACTGCACCGTGCAGTCCATGCACTGTGGGCCCCACCTGATCATAAATGGAAAATCCGCCCCACCCATTGTATTTAGAATTATTCACTTTAATATTATACCAATTTTCATCCAAATCCAACATGTGTGCAGTCCCCATCTTAAAATGGTACAAAATCAACGTAATAAAATAGT
>JAXCLR010000050.1:25617430-25633179 GCA_035584095.1 Annona squamosa | reverse complement strand
AATCAAAAATAAATATCTAAAATATTCTAAAAATGGTAAAAATTTATACACATGTTAACTACACTTAGATTAACAGTTCTATGAAAAAATTTTGAAAAAAAAAATTAAAAAATATAAGTATATGCGCCCGGGAGCAAGGAGCGCTGCCTGCTCCCGGGCACAGGAAATTGCATCCCGACATATTGCCTATGACAATCGTAATATTTAATCTAATTTATCAGAAAAAAATCATATTAAATATTAAGTTCCAACATTAAATATATGACAACTATATTATATTAATGTTAAGATTTAAAACAGTTGGAATTTGGAACCACCAATTGAACCCGGCCGCACTTGAACCAAGAGTAAAAACGGTTTGGTTTAGAAAACATTGGAAAAGACTATGCGGATTACATATTCCGGATGAAACTGTAGATGTGTTCGGTGATTTCGTCGGCCTTCTCCTGATTAATGAAGTGAGCAACTCCTTCCATGACTACCACCTCCTGCAAGAACGGAACGTGTTTGTGGAAACTACCATTGTGGATGTACTCTTTGGCTCCGAAAGTGGTGTATGTCAAGTCCAAGTCTCCCACAATGAACTTTACAGGCACTTTCACTTGGACGCCCGTCCAAGGGGCCGTAAGCTCCCAATTCCTGCACATGAACCGTGCATGAGTAGCTGATGATATACTCAATGCAGTAGGATACAAATTGATAGATTTTTTTGGGATGAGATGAAAAAGTGTTATTATGTGTTGGAAATAAGAAAATTATATGCAAATTAGGAAAAGTAAGTTATTTTTTCTTAGAATGTGGAAAGTGTTTTTTGTAAAATGTAAAATTTCATTTTATCTTCATCTCATCCTCATCCCGTCTGTGAATAAAGATTCAAAAGCTTTTCTTCCAGATATTTGATAACCTTCTACGCATTGATTTTGACGCATCTCCATGTCATGGGCTTACATCAAAGAAAGCCAACATTGTAACAACGAAAATGAAACAGAAAGTAAGGAGCCAATTAAAGGATATGCTGTAGCAAGCATACCGGTCTAAATTTCGGTAGTAGTTCAGTCCCCCGTGGAAGCCTGATTTGTCAAATTTAGAGGCGAAATAAACCATATCTTCTTCTGTCAACCAAGATGGTAGGGGAATTGGCTCTGCGGCTGGCAATCCAAATCCTCCCTTGGGTACGACTGGAGGACCCGGTCTGCGCGAAGTAAGGAATCTCCTGAGAAGTGTATTTGTATCAACCTGAGCAAACTCAGCTTCCACCACACCGGGTTCCTACAATAGATAGACCAATTTTTTGTCAAGCAATAAAGCAAAAAAGGCTTTGTAGGAACTATAGCGACACTACCCCCGTGTACTGTAAATTGAAACAGAATGATTGGCTTCCCACCATCAGAAACAAGCCCGGGATGCATTTCCAGATGAGTCAACGGAAAAGATGCAAACTACTAAACGGAGTAAATAAGCACCGCATCTTCGTAATATAGAAAAAAAGGCCAACAAAACTATAGTGCTTTCCTTTACTCAAAAAAAAAAAAAAAAAAAAAAAAAAAACTATAGTGCTGTCCTAGAAAGTAGAAGCAATGAAGCATGCGTCAAAAGAGACACACATGGACCGATTTAAATAGCTTTTTCAATCGTGCGAACCAGGTTAGGCACTTATAAATTGGATGTTGGTTGGTAGATCTATATTTATGGAAACATGCATTAGAATCCGAAACATTGTCGAAATCAGCATCCATCCTTTATGTATTAATTGTATTCTTTAGAAGTCATGTCACAGTTGAGAACTTCGGAGACATACAGCGTGACACAGAGAGTATAAAGCCGTCCGTAAATAGCTATGGTTCGTTAATATCTTGCAATGAATCCGAACCGTTAATCCACTGTAAACCTCATAAATAGGACATGAGGACGACCCAGTCAAAATAACAGAGGACATTAGAAACCGAGTTAAGTGACTCCACTTCAAATCTTCAATGCACCATTGTACAAAATTTGGGGATTTGCAGATTGGCCCCTCTCGTTTAATTGGCACTTCATATTCTTTAAGGTTGTCATCTACAGCAAAAGCCTTCAAGTTTTAAGATTGTAAATTATTTAGGTCAGACGACCTAAACTATAAATTATTGAAACTCCGAGGCTTATGCAGTAAATAGCAGATTTAAGGGGCAAAAAGCACCAATTAAGAGGGTGTTTGTTTATATGAAAAACTTTCTAATTGAAAATCTTTCCCTTTCTACAACTATCATATTTTTTAATTATTTTTACAATTTTTCTTATCCAACTACCATAATTTTCAATTATTTCCACACAACTATCTATATATTTAGCTTATTTATTTTAACTTTTTTCTCTTTACTTTTCATCATTATCCATTGCATTATTTTTTCTTATTTTAATTTTTTTTTTTATTTTAAAAAATTTTATATTAAAATTTTTTTTCAAAAGTTTTATTACTTAGTAAACTATCAAATTAGAAGGACTAGTTTGCAAAATTCTCTGACAAATTCAAGAAGGTGGTGAGCCTCGTCTTCGACCATAAATTACAGCTTGTACTTCCTGACTTTTCAAAGAGAGGTCCACCTCCCAGATTTTGAGAAATGTGCACACTAATGCACATTTATGCACGCCCTTGAAAGCTTCCTCACCATAAATGAACGGTCCCGATCACCGACCATTAATTACAAGTGATCGGCCATTAATTACAAAAGATTAAAATAGTCAAACATCATCCATCAACAATGGGGGTGTGTCTACAGGAAATCCGAGAATCACAAGAACACTGGGGGCGTGTCTACAGGAAATCCGAGAATCACAAGGCGAAGGCAAAAATCCTTCGATTTCGTTTAAGGTCCCCGGACTTGGTTTTCTATGTTTTGACAATTATACTGTTATACTTGTTTCTTAAAATATATTTACCATATAAATCAATTTTTACTATTTTTTAATATATGTATATATTTATTTTAAATTTTCAAAAATAAGGTATTTTAAATATATATATATATATATTTTTTAAATCTCAAAAATATATATTCAAAAATAATAAAATTTAGTTTATATATTAAATATATTTAAATAAATAAGTGTATAAAGAAAAAACAAAAAAATTATTATAAACAAATTTTTTAAAATGAGTTAAATAGGACATTTACTTAGCTCAAACTAAAATAATCATTCCTTCGGTGACCTTTCTCCGTAACTATTATTTTCTCAAAAAATAGTCCTATTTACAAATTTCGTTTGCAAACTCGCGCCTATTTTCATAGATCTTGACGGAAGTCAAAAGTTTAATGAATCAAACGCAATCAAGGTTACTTAGGGCATGATCTTAATGTAATCGCGGCAGGTCACAAAATCCGTGAAAGATAATTTTAGGGATGTTTTCTAAACCCAAGGTCACAGTGATATTTTTGCAAAATCAATCATTAATGGTGAAATCGCATGTTTGCAAAAAGATCTCGATGTCAATGGAAATAGCCCTTTATTTACAGAAACTCAATCTTATGCTCCCGTAAGCATGCAGCCCTGCATGCTCCCAAGCATACATCTATTTTTTATTATTTTTTAAAATCTTTTTTATAAAACTATTAATATAAGTGTATTTAATATCTTTATAAATTTTTATCATTTTTAGAGTATTTTAAATGTTTATTTTTTATTTTACCTAAAATGCTATTAATTTTCAAAAATCAAAAATAAATATTTAAAATATTTTAAAAATAATAAAAATTTATATACATGTTAAATACACGTAACTTAATAATATTGTAAAAAAAAAATTTTAAAAATATAAAAAAAATGGGTGTACGCGCCCGCACGCTCCGGCAAGCATTAGATGGGTTCCTTCTTTATATACCACGTATCTTTAGATAATTATAAAAATATCCTCATGGAAAAATAATTATTAAAATATCCACAGTCACCCAGTCGTCAAAGCATTTTTAAAAAATCCTAGAACCTGGGCATTCAAAATAAAATTTCCAGTATAATTTTTAAGAAAGCTATCTAAATTTCCGGAAAGGGCGATCAGGACCCTATTACAAAAACATCGCATTTTCATCCTTTTTTCTGTCTGGTCCAGAGACAATTTCCAGCCGTCTATGATGAAATGAAGGACCCAGATCAACACCTTTCAATCACGTTTTAAAAAGGGGTGCGACCCGAGCAAGGTGAGTGGATGGTCCGGATGATGAAAGGAAGAAGAAAGAAAGAGAACCTGGAATCTACACATGTAGTAGTCGTCTCCGTAGACTGCTTTGAACGTCTCGATCGGCTTTTTATGTGGATTTCTGGGCCTGAAGCACACGCTCAGATTCACCAATGCCTTAATCCGGTCCGGCCGAAGCAAGCAAAAGTTCCATGCAATCTGCGCACCCCAGTCGTGACCCACCAAGAATACCTGATCATAGCCGCACATCAGAATCTGATTTGGACCGTATGCACATGGAAATGGGTGAAGAAGGGGAGATTCGTGTGTCTTACTTGAGAGATGGAGAGCGCATCGAGGAGAGCAACAAGATCCCCCACGATGTGGAAGATGGAGTAAGCGTCGGCGGAGACGGGGGCTTCCGTGTCGCCGTAGCCGCGTAGGTCGGGAGCTATGGCGCGGTAGCCGCGGGCAGCCAGGCCGTTGATCTGATGCCGCCACGTGTACCAGATTTCGGGGAAGCCGTGGACGAGGAGGACGGGCGGCCCCTCTCCCTTCTCGGCGATGTGCATGTTGATGCCGTTGACGGCCACAATCTTGTGCTGTATTCCTTCCATCTCTCTCTCTCTCTCTCCTTCCTTCGACGGATTCTCTGCTCTGCTTAGCTTTTTTTTTTATTATTATTATTATTTGATGGAGGCTCTGCTTAGCTTTTTAAAGGAAAAGAAACCGTGGAATGCGGTAAGCAGTCAGAACCGGACCGATAGAAAAGAACCGGTAAGGGATCGTTGTGTTTGAACCGGACACCAGCATTAGATATTTATAATATATAAAGGATTCTAATACAGTGCAGCCGGATGCACTCAGACCCGGTGTCAGCTTTAATTTTTTTCTTTAAATTTTTTTAAAAAAATTTATATAACTGTTAATTTAAATGTATTTAAAATATGTATTAAGTTTTATCTTTTTTGGAGATTTTTAAATATTTATTTTTTATTTTTAAAAATTAGTAGCATTTTTAGCACTGATTTTTAAAAATCTAAAAAAGTTTTCAAAAATAATAAAAATTGATACACATGTTAATACTCTTAGATTAACAATTTTGTAACAAAATTTCAAAAAAATAAAAAAATATTTAAATACACCAGGTACAACAAATCAAAATCCTATAAATATGTAATTATTTTAAATTTTTAAATACTAATAAATTCGGTATTCATAATTCTTAAGATATATGTTAAGCATGAATCTACACGTGTAAAAAAATTTAATGAAAAATTTTCAGAATTATATTGATTAAGCATAGATATAACATATCAAATAAAGAAAATTAACGCTTGAACTGGTTTGAACGATTTTACCTGGTTTTTAAGGATCGATCATGATGAACTGGACATGCAGAACTCGGTTCGATGAATCGAACTTGGCCAGTTCACATCACTTCACTCGCTAACGCCGCACGGGATTGCCCAGTCAACCAATCTGCCTAACACGCGGGTCAAGGTCCACATGCTGACATCTGCTTTGCTTTGGCGATCCGAAGCAACGGCTCCGAAGCAAACCTTGCCCTCAACGTTACTTTGTCAACTCTTCTAAATATTATTTTCATAATTCAAAGTGAAAATATAAAAAATCGGATATTAGCGTAACTCTTAAATAAGTGAAGATCATAAAAATTAATGTAAAAATTACATATTTTGACATATAAAAACTAATGTAAAAATATTTTTATCAAAGTAAAAAGATTTTTTTAAACTAATCTAAATAAAATACATGTATATAACTTTTTAGATGATATAAATATTATTGTAGAAATTATTTATAATCTAAAAATATATACACCGTTAATATCCTTCTATCATAGTTTTAATTAACATCATTTGATTTATATTATTTTTACTGTTCACAGTTAAAATTATATTTTACAGAATATGTACAGTTAGATTATTGAAATAAAATAAAAATAAAATTTAGGAGAAACCGCTTTCCATTATAAGTAAAATGGAAATTTTATGGCCGGTTTGGTAAAGCTAAGTACGAGTAATAAATTAAATTTTGGAAATATAGAACGCGAGAAATGTTTTATGATAATTATGGTAGGAATGGTCTATAACTAATTCCGAAACCAATTATTTTCTAAAATATGATACCTTTGACACATTTTTACTTGTTTTTTGCCGCTATGGCAAAAATATTTTGAATCAAAATTTCCTTCCCTTTCCTATGTAAAATGCTATTAAAATTTTTTTCTATTACGCAAGGATATGAATATACTTGAATATAATACGAGTAGTAATAATGTATAAAAATACTCATAAAAAGGTTTTAAATCAAAAGTTTTTTACGTAAAATAAAGTTAAAATAAATAAGTTAATAGTATAGTAAATTACGTAAAAATAATTGAAAAGTAGAATATTTGTATAAGAAAATGTAAAAAATAAATTAGATAATTATGGTGACTAAGAAAATTTTAAATCGAAATGTTCTCACGTGAAATTTTTTAATTTTTTCAAAACGCACCATTAAATGGTAATTGCGCTGCCCTGTTACACGCACGCGGCTATTTTTACCACATGGAATGCATGCGGTTGGATTTTAGCCACTTGGCGCCTTTTGACGCCTTGCAATCCTCGCCGTCCACCGCCCCGATCGTAACGAACAAAAGTGAACGACACACGCCATAGATGTCGGATGTCATTTCGAACATTCTGCCAAAAAAAATAAAATAAAGACATGGACGGTACCCTTATTCATTGATTTGAGAAGTCTTATCCCCCAATGATTTTTTTTTTTTTTTGCCCCGCTACATCGCCATGAACTAAAAGCAACCACTCACGCTGGCGAACCACGGTTTTGCACCGGTTGAACCGAAAAAACGGAGAACCGGTCACAAGATCAGTTCATTACCCGGTTCGGCTTTTTAAAACATTGGTATAAACTACCTTGGGCATATCCAGTACATATGTATGCAAGGAGTCTCGGTACTTTTTTCAGATCTCTATAAATTTTTTGATAATTTCAAAAAATAATAATTTTCAACTAATTTAACGCTAGATGTGTTTGTGAAAATATTCAAAAATGTAAATTTTTTTTACATGAGCTAGAAATATACAAATATTTAATAAGTGTAAAATTTGTATATAGACTAGATGCATGTAAGAACATGTTTGGTAATGGATGTGGAAAACGTGGGGCCGGAAGTGGTAGCTCTATTCTTCAAATGTATGCATTGAATCGCTATTCTAAATTAGTGAATTTCTATTAGTTTTTTTTTTTTCTTTTTTTGACAATTGAATAGACAATGGAAACTGATAATTTCCCACGTCTATAGTACTGAAATCATGTCCTAACTACGAATGATTGGAAAATTTTCTTTTGGGGCCAACTGATGCTTTGTCTTTTTAATTTGTTCACATCTAGGATGGTACGAAAATTGAATTAGGATAGAATGGAATTTTTTATTTTTCCCAAAAAAAAATTATTTGAAAAAATAATAATCTACTTTTTTATTTTTAACATCTCTTTTCCAAATCTCAATACATCTTTTCTTATTCTTAATACAAAACAGCATTTTCTCCATCTCACATTCTCATCCCATCATCGTTTAATCTAATCTATTATTAGTTAGTTTTCGGTACTGTTTACAGTCTATTGTTTTATTAGGTGCAAGGACAAATGTAATGAATGAGTTGAATATGATCGGATCAGGTAATCGTTGATTAAAAAATGGCAGATTTTAGTGTTCCAGCTAAGTAAGAACATGAAATCATTTCTTATTTTAGGTTGGATTTTGAGCATAGCAACCCATCATTTTGGGGAAGGATGGCATAAGTGAGAGTTCTAGTAAAATGGAAAGCTGGGACCATTGAGTAAATAAATCTAAAGCCTCCTGAGTTTTTCTGAAAGAAAACATTAATTTACTGCATCTTGGCAGCGGAGAGAAAAGTAGGTGTTAGATATACATGTTTTCAATTCTATATTAAAGATCTGTCGAGCAATTCACACCACACTAATTTACTAGCATGCAGCAGCAAGTGGGAATTTGGGAGACCAATTCCTCGCAAATGGTCCGTGTGCTTCTCAGCTCTTTTTGGGCTTGTTGGGCTGAGCTGCAGCCACGAAGCTGAATTTTAGTGAACTTTGTTTTTTACTTGTTACAAGGGAAGCAAGTTTGGCCCAGGATCGTTTGCAGGCCAAAAATATTTTTTAAAAAATATTTTTTTTTTTTAATCTGGTGATCTATATATATTTTTATATTTTAATATATAAATCAAAATTTACTATCTTTAGAGAATGTTTATATATTTATTTTGAGTTTTTAAATACAAAAGTATTTTAGTCATTTTCAACAGTTTAAAATCGCTAAAGAAACCCTTGTTTAAAATTCAAAATAAATAACAATAAAAAATCTAAAATAAATATATGTAGATATAGTAGAACTTAGTTTATAAATTAAATATATTTAACTAAAAGTCATGACTGTCTCTAATTGATCGAAAATGAGGACATTTCTTATCAGTCCTAAAACTGACTTCTATGAATTTTTTTTTCTTCTTAAAATATCAATATAAATAGATAATCTATAAACCAATATTACCTTTTTGAAGATGGGTAAACACATTATAGTTATTTTCAAGTGTACATATTTGTTTTAATTTTAAACACGGGAGAATTACAGTCATTTTTTACAGTGCTACTTGTCTAAATTTTTTTTTTATAAAATATCTACTTATGTTCAAAAAATAGTATATCTCTATTTAGGAATACTATACATCTAGATTAACATAAAAAAAATTTTAAAAAATCATAAAAGTTAGTTTTATGACGAATTGGAAAGGGCATTTCCTACCGGTCTTAAATGATCGATGGGCTTTAGATACATGTTAAATTAGACATTAATGAAGTGGACACCATATTACACCCTAGTTAGAGTGCATTATTTATGAAACGAGATTCAAATTTAAAATGAAAATGATATTCAATTTGTCACCTAATTTAACATCATTTTTTTTATCATAGCGACAAAACCTAATTCAATCAAAAATTTTTGATTGGTTTGTACAATATCACATCTCATCATTTGATATTACAATTAAGCTCATATCATACTTAAAAGACAACAACAAGCTCTCACCTTTTCATAGAGGAGACCATGAAATCTCGCTAATTGATGCAGGAAACTACATGCTCCTTATTATCAAGAGGAAAATTAAATACTCCTACTTGCAAGATCAGGATTCGCACTTCCATCCCTAGAGTCTTAGATGAGTTAAGTTTGTTTTAAAATATATGTAATCATATTTAAACTGGAAAAAATATAAATTTCTTTATAGATGCTTGAGCATGTGATAGCATTTTGTGAAGTCATTTATCAATATAATAATAGTCTTTTTAACAGTTTGGATGTTATATTAACATATGTAAGCCTTTCTAATTAATATTTTTCGGCCAACTAGGTGTTGGATGTTTTTCGTAGTAAAGCTTTGGGAGGCATATTTTAGAAACATATGTTAAAGTTACTCTTAAAGACATGAAAAATATTTGGAAATTTTTGAAAATCACTTGTATAGTCAAAACGATATTTTCCTTTTAAAAGTGAAAAATGCTTGTTCTTCATAGTATGCAGGGTGAAAATGGTGTCTTGATGCATTAAATTTTGGGTGTGTTTGGTGTGAGCTGAAGTTAGATTACACAACCTAGGGAATTTATCTCAAACAATTTCCATTCCCAATAAGAAAAATACGAATAATGTTGTAAAATGAAAAATTCGAAACAATCAAACAAACCACAAAATACATGATTTTGACATGAAAAATTTTTCAATATAAATGAAAAAACAAAAACCAAAATATGATTAAACTTCCTGTGCATGGATGAGATTATAGAATTTATACAAATGGATATGAAGTATATATATACACACACACCCGGGAATGCATCTATGTAACCTGTTTTTGAGATTTTGATATTTAATGAAAAATTCAATCCATTTGTTATATTTGACATCACTTGTTTAGCTGAGAAACTAAGTTTCATCCAAATCTAATATGTGCATAGGCCACATTGGCTCAAAAATATACACATTCATATATAAATTATGAAAAATGCTTAGACTCATTCACATATGTATCAGAATGCAACAATATTTTATAGAATCATTTATCCACATATTATTGATATTTTAGATGGTTTGACTATTTAAAAAACTACTTTAAAGTTGATGTTTTAATATTGAACCATTTTATTACATTGATGTCACACTTTTATAGATGAGACCCATATACAGTGAAATTATAAAAAATAAAAAGATTTCCGAGATATTAGAAATCATGTTAAATACAATGGATTGAGTGAATTTTTCATCAACTATCAAGATTTTAAATATGGAAGGAGTTATATAGAAAGAAGGTTTCATAGAGCGCTCCCCATATATATATAGATAGAGGAGTATTCAAGTGCAACGCCACTACACCATAATTAAGGTGTAGTGGCCCTGAAATAGGCCCCACATGATGATCAAATTATAATGTACCTACTCATTATATTTATAATAATATATTTTATTATCATATCAATTTCATCCAAATCGGATATGTATATAGACCCCATCTACAAATAGTACAAAGTCAACGTAATAAAATAATTTAATGTAAATAATAACCTTAAAGTGGTTTTTCAACATTTAAATTATTTGTTATCAAATTTATATATAAATAAATGATTATATAAAGTTTCATTGCATTCAAATATGTGTGAAGCCCAAAATGGGGAAATGTACCGCTACTCCGGTGCAATTGCGCTAAGATAGCTGTTCCGATACAACACCATTGCATTAGAACAGCAGTACATTTGCCTAATTTTGGGCCCCATATATATTAGATTGTAATGAAACTTATTTATCAATATATAAATTTTACAGCAAATAATTTACATGTTGAAAAAACCACTTTAAGGCTATTATTTAAATAAAACTATTTCATTACTTTAAATTTGTACCATTTTTAGATAGGATCCATATATATATATATATCTGATTAGGATAAAAATTAATATGGTAATAGAATATATCATTCTAAATACAATTGATAGAGTAGATTATAATTTTATAATCATGTGAGGCCCATTTTAGAGCAACTGCATCACTGTTACGGTGCAGTTGATGCAGTTACGTTACACTTAAATATTTCATTCAAATTTAAGATTTTGATCAATAATGGAAAAATTAATCAATTCATTATGTTTAACATCATTTGTTTATCTAAGAGATCAAATTTCATTTTAATCAAGTATGTTTATGGGTTACATTTGTTAAAACAATATATATTCATATATAAATTATGAAAAACGCTTAGATCTATTTACACATATATTATATGTAATAATATTTTATAGAATCAATCAAGGATTAAAAACATATATTTTGAAGGGGTTATAGGAGACCGCTTTTATATAACCTAGTTACATAGAAGTGTAGCTTTATATTATAATAATCTCATCTAGAGAATTAGATATTCAGACTTCTCATGGAACTTTTTTCCTTCTTGAGAAGCTTATTTGATCTCCTCTAGATTTAAATTCACACACTGAACACCAAAATGAACCATCTTTTTTTTTTTTTTGATAAAAAGAAAACTTTATAAGTTCTTTGCTTTGCTTGATGCATTAGACTTAGAGGTGCAGCAGACCTCCATTTATTCAAATGAGTCCCTCATGTAAGCACTTGCTTACACAGCTCATGTAACCGTGCATCATACATTTTGCACATGGCTATAGATTATGCAAAGTCTATCTGTACAGGTATATGCACGAAATCTATGAGTTAATATCCGCATGGACACCGGAAGCAAATTGGCTCACAGCCTACGCCAAGATGCATACAACATTCTTCCCTTGTAGCCCCATGAGACAAAACTCTCTTGCATAGGTCGTGCTTTTCCCTTGGTCATTATGTCTACTAGATTTTTACTTTTATGAACATTCTGTAAATTTAGTCTATATTTTTGCGTATATGAATCTTTAGTAAATTGGATATCTTGGCTTTATTCAAAATCATAAATTCAAAGATATCAGAAAATTCCTCTTATGCTTATAACATTTGCTCATAATTTATATTTTGCTCACAATGTTTCAAAAAAAAATTTTATACTCTTAATATTTTATCTTAAATTTCTATCATACTCATCCCATCAAAATAACTAATATAACTCAATTAATGTTAGTAAATCATTCATTTGTGACATCTAAATGATTCAAATATTATATTAACACTAAATTATTTCAATTAGGAAAAATTTAAAGAAGACGAATTCGTCTTTTCAATAGGGTAGTTAACTGTTGTTTTGACTATATGAATATGGTAGGAATTTATGATAAAATATTATGAGTATATGAGAAATTTTCGAAATATTTTTAATATATTAAAAATTAGGAACAAGTGTTCTGGGTAAAGAAAAAAAATTTCCAAAGATATTTCACATTAATATGCTTAGTTCTAAAGTGATAGATGCAATCTTAATTACGTTGATTGCATTCTAATTATCACGTCTAAAACATATTCATTTTGTTTCAAATCAAATATGTATCTAAAGTTCTCACTTATGCATACAAGAAGTTGTACCCAAATGAATCTATAGTTTATTTTGCCAAAATTTTCACAATCATGTTTTAGAAAAGAAAAGCTCAGAATTTAAGCTTCCAATATAGTTGTGCATTTTTTAAAAAGCCCTAATTTTAAGCTTCCAAAAATAGTTAGAGGTGCAAATCAGGACAAGTACCCTCACCACCAAAACCATACCACTGCTGCTTTAATGGCTTGTTCCGATTCCTCTCTTGCTTCATTTGATTACTCTCAAACCTTAGCAACCTACTTGAGCCACCGAGAATGATCTGCCAGAGAAGATAAGCCTTGCTATCGCCATCAATTTCATCCGTTTCATTACAGCTTCAACACCTTCTTTCATTGCTATCATGATTGCTGGCTAGGTAAGCTGTAGAAACTTTAGTATTTTTCCATGTTTTTCTCCAAATTCGAATATGCATGTTGGAATATCCATATATTTATGCATCACCATGACATTCAAAGAAAATCTAAGCTATATAGTGTAGGATTCAATCTAATTCACAACCTAATTTAAGATTCAGGCATGGGCAGTTAGGTAAGATCGAATTTTGATTTGCGTATTGTCTAAATGATTTATCTGTGTTTTTCAAAGTGGATGTAATGTTGAAATCATGTTGATTGAAGCTCAAATTGAGCTAAATGAGGATGATGAAATAGGGAATCATGGAAAACAACCCATTATATGTTGTATGTTAATTTTTAAATGTTCATTATTAATTATAATGCAAATGCATGCTACTAAGATGTTAATCATCATGATATTAGGTAATCTTGATGGTTCTACATTACTATGAAGTGCACTTATATTTTAAGACATGAAATTGTTGAATTTTCAGGTTTTAGATTTTCTAAATTGTAATTTTATTGAATTGTAATAGGAGAATTTTAGACTTGATTGCAACAAATTGCATGTTTCAGGTTGAAATGAAGCTTACTTTAGATTTTTTTAAACTTGACATTTTTGCATATCATAGCTACAACATGTTGTTAATTTTTGTAGAATGCAACAAATTAAATGTTGTAGATTGTAATATATTGCATGTTAGATTGCACAAGAATAGGTTGCATATTACAGGTGAATTATACATTGTATTTTAAAGATTATAGATTGTAACATGCAATTTTTTATATGTTGCATGTAACGAATGTGATCAAATAGTTGTGTCAAATATTATTAAATAGTTGAAACTGCTTGTATAGATTTAAACCCTTATGATGAAGTAAAAATCATATTATTTTTAAGAATTAATTTGAAATCAAAATCGAAGCAATCTACCCTTAAAAAATAGGGTAGAGTAGGCTCTAAATAAACTTTGCCTAAAATAGGACATGGTGGAAGATTTCTAAAATAAGATAAGGTTAAGTTCCACCCCTACCTAGACCAAGTTACACTTGTACATACAATTATACATTTTTTGAAAAAACTCTGAACTTGAGCTTCCAAAATTTGGGCTTTATCCATATATGTTGCTTCGTTTATTCAAGCCTATTTAAATTTTAAATACCTGGGCATCGCCCTGATGGTCCACACTATGGGCACTCTTAGCACCAACGCTATATTAAATCCCGCCTAATGTGGGTAGTATTCTTTTTCTATCTTTCCTAGTTGTAAGGGTTTGCAAGATTTCCCCTCTAAGGTGGGAGTATTTCAAGAAAATTTCTTCTATGGGATGAAAGTTATGTAGTTACTTAATTATAATATTTATTATTATAGTGTATTTTAATTAAAAAATCAGTTGTGGGTTATTATCAAAAAAATTAACCAGTGCAAATACTAGAAAAAAGCATATTTATCCTCGCACTTTTTACCACGAGGGCATATTGCAATAGTGTATATTCACACACTTGTTTATTTAAGTGTATTTTAACATATAAATCAAGTTTTATCATTTTTAGATATGTATACTTTTTCTAGATTTTTAAACATGATGTTATTTTAGCCATTTTCAACTATTGAAAATGATTAAAATATCTCTGTATTTAAAAATATTTAAAAAATATATTCGCATATTCAAAAATGGTAAAACTTGATTTATATATTAAATACACTTAAATAAATAAGTGCATGAAAAATTTTAAAGAGTTTTTTAGGTACGCTAAGTAAGTCATTACTTAACTCAAACAAATATGATCATTTTTCATTCATATTAACTAACACATATTTAATTAAGATATCAAAAATAATTTTTTGGTTTGGAAGGAGACTAGTTTTTCGATTTGGTTTTGAACTCCAAACCTTCTAAACACATGCACACTTACTCATATCAACTACCTAGTCATCTATTAACCCAAGAATACTTTCGGTAGATAACTAGGTGGCCATAGTTGCCACGGATAAGATTATTTTAGGTATATTAACTAATAATTTAATACAAATAAGCTACGTGAAGGCTCCATGCAATCTTTTTTTTTAAAAAAAAAATTTAACCTTATTTTCTCTGAGTCTAGAATATGACATGTATTTTGTTTAACACCATCTGTTTTTATTATGTTACCAAAAATCACTATAATTCAATTATAAAAAGAAATTGGCATCTTTAGAGAGGTAATGTATAATTACTAATTTTTCTGAAAAAAATCTATAGTATATGGTGCATAAAAGTTTTCAATGCATGTTATTTTTGAAATAAAAAATAGATACGTATGAATAACCATCATAAATACTTTAGATTTGAAAAAATAATTTAAAATAAAAAAGAAGGGTTTGCAAAGGGACTCCATGCAACTAGGGGTTGGAATCGGGGCAGGTCGGGACGGGTCAAAGTGTGCCCAACCCTAACCCTAACTTTCAAAAATCTAGTTTGACCCTTACTTTTTTTTACTAGGTCTCGGGACAAAATTCGAGTCGGGAACGGGTCAGTTTCGGGATGACAGGTCGGGTAAAAACTACGGGTCAAGTAAGAACTTTTTAAGAATTTATGAACCTATCAAGTATAAAAACAAATCTATATTAAATTTAACTACTATATGCTTCAATCTATT
>JAXCLR010000050.1:25564364-25602140 GCA_035584095.1 Annona squamosa | reverse complement strand
ATTTTAGATATTTATTTTTTATTTTTGAAAATCAGTGGCATTTTAGGTAATTTTAAATTACTAAAATGCCACTGATTCTCAAAAATCAAAAATAAATATCTAAATATCTCCAAAAATGATAAAAAATTATACACATGTTAAATACACTTGGGCTAACAAGTTTATGAAAAAAATTTCAAAAAAAAAAAAAAAAAAAATGTGCCCGGGAGCAGGCAACGCTGCTTGCTCTCGGGTGCAAGAGATCGGAACCCCTATAATGATGTGACTATTTATGCTGAAGTGCTCAACTGACATAGCAAGAAGTTTTGCCAGCAAATTATATTGCTAGCAAGCAGCTAAGAACAAAGGAGCACATACAAAATCACAATATCAAATGAGTAGTTCAAACCTTTAAACCAGCCGGTTGTTGCAATGAATGCGTCACATCTGCTACCTGTTGTTTGATTTCAATAAGATAATATTAGCGTCACAATGATAATATTTGACTAGATAGAATGTTGACAAGTAAGAATGTCATCAACAAGGTAAATTCTGCATTCAGTTATTTACAGTAGATTAAGCACAAGCTGTTCCAGGTCAACAACGAATTAGAAAAACTATAAACATATTCTTCATCGTCATTTTCTTTGCAAGAACACAATTGAAGGCAGAAGGAAAATGTTGCCACCCATGATGAGGGATAGGGGGAAAAAATAATAACAGCAGCAACAACACAATAATACATTCCAATAAATAAAATAAAGGTGTGTTTTGATGAACATAAAACTTTTTAATTTAAAACTTTTTAGTCTCCATAACTATCCTATTTTTTTTAAAAAAAATCATATCTTCCTATACAACTACCTTGTTTTTCAATCATTTCTATAATTTCTACACAACTACTCATAGAACGAATCTATCTATTTTAACTTTATTGTTTTTACTTCTCATCACTACCCCTATCACATCACATTATTTTATATTATTTCAAATACTTTTACACAAAAAACCTTTCTATCTAAAAGTTTAATCACTTCCCAAGCACACCCCAAATAAAGTAAAAATAAGTAAATGAATGATAGACACTGCATTCCTGTCTGTGGTTGCAATTGCAATCCACAAATTCTCGTTGCATGTCGAAACCCTTTACTGAAGGGCATCTCAAAGTACATCCTGGAATACAAGAACATTAAAAATATTTCAGACAATAGATGATAACGAGAAATGCTTGATGAAATGGCTGCACAGTGTTGTTGAGAGAAAAAATGTTAATGTAAACAAGGAGTTGCACACTAATGACGACTGGCATGAAGGCAGAACAAGAGCAGTTCCATGTGGCATAGGAAGGACTGAAAACAGAGGCTACACACAAAATGGTTCATGTTGTAGCATACTGGCAGAAGCGTTGATGCTTGCAATTTAGCAGACAGAGGATGTTGCATGCTAAATAGGAACATGCATAAGTTCAACTTTCAAGAATCTGCTAGGCATATTGTTTGCAACTACTAATTGATGCAGAATCATGCACATACATGCCAATGGATGAAGCAATTGCCATGAAATTTTATTAGCTAACTGAATAAAACATTTCAAACCATCACAATAATAATTTTTATCTTTTTGAGTTACTTTCAATCAATATTCAGCAAAAATGGTTCATGATCTCTTTCCCTCCCTCTCTCCCTCCTTCCCCCACTCTGAGTAGGATGTGTAACAAACCATAACTACGATACATGAGTCCATCACAGAATTAGCCATGAAATAAATACTGATAGAAGAGAAAGTGCTTTTTAGCAAGAATTTGATGCTAGGCTAAGATCACTTTCAACTGTAACATAGCACAATGCAACATAAAAAACAGGAGAAAGAAATTTTACTTACAACAGGGCACTTTGCATCCCGCATCCACTCAAAGTTGCGTGGATCAACAATCAAATCATCTAAATATAACAATAAAAAAAGAAAGAAAAATTAACTTCCAAAAATAGGTGGCATGAAACAAACTCTTGCTAAATGGAGAAGGTGAAGAATTGTAAATCGACACATGATGCTTCCCAGTCTTATTGCAAGAAGTAATTGAATGACGCCTAAAACATAAGGATGGCCACAATATATATAATACCACTAAAAGCCACAATTTTCGAAGTACCCATTTTATAGCTTGGTTTTGTGTGAATGCTCGCAAAAGGGAAGGGAAAGGACTAAAAAAAACACAATAGATATGATTGATAAGGGCAAAAGATAGAATTGGTGTGGAGAAGGTTGAAGAGAATCTCACTTTAAGCATAAGAAAAGATCACAATTTCACAAGTGATATCAGCATATCACACAAATTAGAAACAGAGGACAATTCAGTAACCTCCTACAGAAATAACTTACTGTAGCCAAACATAGTCCCTCGCTCACAAACCATCACATTTTGATTCCCAGCCAATCTAACTTTATCTGCTGAATTAACCATGACCTGCCAAGAAATCCAAATAATAATAAGAAAGAATTCATCACGTAAGCCCACAAGTTGTCAGTTGATGAAGTCCAGCCACACATGGCTAAATCTAATGTCAACTCTTGACTCTTAAATATATTGGTAAAAACTAAATAATAGACTGAAATATGCTAATAAAATTGATGCATGCAAGCATATCTTAAGCAACTTATCATCGATAATTTGCAATGCTAAAATGCTGTAACAGTTACACAGTCCGTGAAAAGGTAAATTTTTGCCATGTTACTCTACAGATCATGTACCTTCTATGTGCACAATGGCATACACAACATTCATTAAATCACTTACAGTAGGAGCACAAAATTGGCCTTTCTTAATGTTGATAATTCTTCCAGTCTTGGCTGCTGCAACTAGAAGGTCGGTCTGTTAAAATGCAGCTCTTTAAAGTAGATGAATGAAATGAAAATTCATTTTTCTAAACGGAAAATAAATTTCTTGCCAAATGAATGCCTATAGATGGTATAAACTCAAATAATGATAATGAATTCAAATTTCTTGTTCTTTGAACTTATAAACTGTCCGATTCAAACAGGTAAAAAGTTGACAACAAAAAGTGTAATCTTAAAATGTTGACCTGGCGGCATAGGAAAGCCGGAATTTGAATAATATCTGCAACTCTGCCAACGGCTTCACACTGCATTGTAGTGAATTAAATCAGTAGCAAATCACATCAATTGCTTGGAACAAATCAACAAGTTTTCAATAAGTTCTATTCTTGCACAAGTGGAAAATAGCAAATCCTAACTTTACCAATCAAAAATCAAAATGGGAAATAAATCATAAAATTTTCTACGTTCCTAACTTGTGCTTAGAGGAGAAGACCAAATTAGGCAAATGACATTCTGAGCTTTTGCCTACCATTATGCTTATGCACCTTATCTGGAAGTAACTTGACAACCAGGAAGAAGCCCTAATGCTGGCAAGCAAACTAGCGATGTGGTTCTCATCAGGCCTATTTTTGATGACCCAAATTCTGCTAATTTTCAGAAGTACAGAATGAAGCAGGGGAATTGACCCAGCTTGAGTAATTCTGGAGCTCACCAATTTTACACAAAAGAAGAAACATTTCTAATAAGATCCAAACTAGTAGATCCATTTACAAACCAAACAGGCCCATTATTCAGTCAGGTGACCATACAGTTTCCCAAAGTAGCCCAACAATTTGGGGACAGTCAACATAGAACCACCATGCAAAGTATAGTGGAAAGCAATTTCAAGTGAAGTAAATTATGTGGGCCATCCTTCTCCCTTTCAAATTAGTGTTGAAATTGAGCAGCAAATGTAAACTAGCAACTTGAGATATTATCCTCACCAATGACAGTTGAGTATGGCAAGCAATAGAAGAAATGAGTTACCTGGTTACTCTCGTGAACATCAGTGACCACTGGAATATCATACATCACTTTTACCTTTTCAAGGATCTGCATTTGCATAAAACCTAATGAGAAAATGGTCAAGTAGAAAGAAGGGAACACCAGCATTTACATTAAAAATCAGGTTTTTGACCTATCAATGTATCAGTGTAAGGAATGGGCAACAATTTATTGAGCAAGCAAAATGGAAAAAAAAAAAAAAAACACACACACACACAAAATTGTTACATATTTAACTAGTAAGACATCCAGAAAAGAGAAAGCAACAACCACAATGGAGACCAAGATTATCAAAGAGGAATATATATATATTGTACTTGTTTCAACCAGCCTGTCCATTATATTAATTTCTGCTAAAAACACACAACGTGTTTCAGGTTCAACAAAGATACAAAAAGAATAGTTCATAATTTCAATCAACTTCTAACAAGATTAGAACCATAATCACTGTTACCTTCAACCCCTGGGCCAAACCAGGACCACGGAATGATTTTGATGATGTGCGGTTAGCTTTGTCAAAGCTGGATTTGAAGACTAGTGGAAGCCCAACTCTACAATTAAATAGCTACATCATCTAACAATCATGACATATACTGAGATTCATTACTTTTGGTCACCTAGTAATGAGAATTGATAAAAAAGAAACATACTTAGTAGTTATACTTTTTATGTGTCTAGCCATCCGTAGGACATGCTCCTCAGATTCAATAACATTGGGGCCTGCTAATAAGAAAAAAGGGTCTGCAGCCTGCTCATAGAGAAAAATAACAACAAACATATACCATGAGCAGTTAAAGCAGTAAACACCATAACAAAACATTATAGAGTAACTGCACAGCAGCAACATTATACTAAAGAAACGCTTAATAAAGTATATTAAAAAAAAAAAGATTTCCTTCAATTCATTATAATCTAGAAGGCATTTTGTCCACTAATTGTCTCAAGCTGGAAAAGATCAAATCACAAACATTGCAATGTACATCCAACATGAAGCACTGCCACTAACACCATCGGAAGGATGGGCCGAAGATTTGATACTAGATCTGTGGAAAGTGATTGCGATTGCTTGGACAACACACTCAAGTGAAAAAAATGACATCTACCTCGAATAGGCAAAGAAAACTTCAGGCAGGAGAAAGAGAAATTCATTCAATAAAATCACAAAATATAATCTTTTCTTACAAGAAAGAAAATAACAGCATCCCATTGTAGTTGTTTTGTAACTTCTCAGCACCTAGTCCCATTAGTTGATATTCTTTGGGATGCTTGCTAATGAGGTGCTAACTTTAAGAAAATATGTATCTATGTACTCATTCAAAAATCGTATATATCCATATTCAAAAAAAAAAAAAATCATATATTTCCTCTACTTCCCAACAAATGGAGATGCAAACCAAAAACACATTGTCCAGATTCACCCTTATATTTTAAAACTTAAAAACCAAGGATAAGCATGGAGAGATCTATGCTTACATAAGTATTGAATCATTACCCTCATGTTTAACATTTCTTGTTTTATCATGCTACCAAAAACAATTTTTATTGAAAACTAAAATCTTGTAAAAGATAGCGTCTTTTGAAATCAAATATATAATTATTAAAATTTTTGAAAATGTATGGTATATATATAGTATAATAAAGTCTGAAATGCATGAATCTTTTGGAATCACTAATTAACAAATTTGAATAAACACAATAGATGGTTTAGAATCTATTTTAAAATTTAATAACTTAGAGCAAGCTCCATACTTGCACAAGTATTGAATCATTACCCTTTATCAAAAGGCATTACATCAAAGAAACAGATCAGAGCTGAATGTTTCCCTGTCCTCTGCTTTCACAAGCAGCTAAAATTGGGCATCCACAAGATATATTAGATGGTCCTAGCACTTTCTGCTATGATCAATGTGTTATGGAATATTGATACAAGTGCTCAGATTTCATGAACCCCTTAGATCCCCACCTTCATGTAATCAGTAAGTCAAGACAGTTCGATTTATTCAGCAAGACCACACTGAAATAAGACCAAATCTAATTTCTTTGACCTGAATCAACAATTAGCTTATACATGCATGAAATACAGCATAATTAAGAAGAAACTGTACAAGAGTAACACAGCATGGAATAACTTCACAAAGCATGCTGATGTCCTAACAAACCTTCAACTGGTTAAACAGCGCTGTGGAGGTATCCATCTCTTGTTCCTTGCCCAGTTCAAATTCAGGAGAGGTTCCAGTGGGATTCAACTACATAGTGTGAGATGCATAAACCAAAGATGGTATCAATTTCCCAACATGAAAGAAAGTGCATGGTAAAACAAAATGAGTCTAACGTATAAAAATGCTGAAACAAAGTAGCGAGAGAAAATGAATGGACAGATCAAATTGAACAACTGAAAGTTAGAAAGGACATAAATATCAATGGCAGTAACAAATATAAGCATCTGAACGAATCCATCCTACCAGTTAGCTCAACTGCTAGTTATGCATTTGCTTGTGTGAATGGTCTAAAGTTCAAATCCTAGACCTGTGTCACTGCTTGGATGCCCAACCAGCTAACGTAGGAGCGCATAGAGTAATATGATTGGGAAGTCCAGGATTCAAATGTTGTCTAGAGGCAATGACCTCATTACCCTACCCCTGTTGTATACCTCTGTCAGGTGCTTGGTCATCCAAGGTGGGTAACACGATCAAAATAAATAAATAAATAAAAATCCCTTGACCTGTAAACAGGCAACAGGCATCAACAAGTGGACAATTGTAGCAACCATCGTGAAAGTTCCAATGGGTGCATAGGGCACCCGTAAAGACAATAAATATAATGTTAATCAGTTCATGAATAAGCTTCTTCTCAGCTGGAAGACTCAAAAAAGTCATGAGCATCAAAAATCAAGGCTTGATGTGACCGTATGGATGTTCAAAATGAAAGGAGGTTACATAGAAGAGGGGTTTTATAGAAGCGGTTGCATAACCCCCTCCATTTTTGAGATTTTGATATTTAATGGAAAATCCAATCCATTCATTATATTTAACACTATTTATTTAGCTATGAAAATATGTTTCATCCAAATCCAATATGTGCATAGGCCACATTTGCTCAAAAATAGATACATTCATTTGTAAATTAAGAAAAATGCTTAGATCCATTCATATGTATATTAAAATGTAGTAATACATTATACAATCATTTATCCATATATTTACGATACTTTAGATGGTTTAGATATTGAAAATATTACTTAAAAATTGATATTTAATATTAAATAATTTTATTATGTTGATTTTACATATTTGTAGATGCTAAACAAATAAAAAGATTTCCATAATAATATAAATTATGCTAATACAATGGATAAAATAGATTTTCCATCAACCATCTAGATGTTAAAAATAAAAAGAAGTTACATAGAAACGCTCCCGTATGAGTTATATCTAGAAACAATAAATAAATAAATAACGATCCATCTCAAGTACTAAATATAGTGCTCATTGGAAAATTATAGTTCCATGATCAGAGGAACCATCCCAGAAGATTAGGTGTTCAGCCACATGCTCCATTAGCAACAACCAATCAGTAAGTCTGAAATCCTTAGATCATGGTTCAAAAGTTTTAAGGACTCATAAATCATAATACCTAATACTGTGCTCGTGTGGGGTACTACTCTACCCCTAATCCCCCAAATTTTGGCAGGGAATAGGGATAGAGTGACACCCCTTTTATCAAAAAAATAATAATAATAATAATGTGCTCGTGTGCCAATTATGCAATTCTTCATTCACACCAACATGAAATAAGTCACCGCCTGGATACTAGTTTTTAGTACAAATATATCTGTACATCACTAACACATTCCAAAACTGCTACTTCATTCGCGGAAATACCACTAACACTTCAAAATCACGATTCTCATGTCATTCACAGCGCTTTCCACCAATGAAACAACAACAACAAAAACAACGAAATTTTCTTTTATTTAAAACAAAAACAAGTAGCATTTGTAGAATCTTTGATTTGTACAGAGAACTGCCACGGAGTTTGTAGAAACATCCATTGATCCCAACAGTGTACACACTATAATTCCATTCCGCCAAGCATCGAAATCGAAGGCCATTCTAAGGAAGCATGGTTGAGGAACTCCAAATTGAACTCAAAACAGTTTTCATATTGTATTTGGTATATTGTATTTAGTATTTGATGAAACTTTTGGAAAAATAAATTTAGTGAAAAAGATTTTAAAATTGGAGAAAGTGATGTAATATAATATTGCTAACAATAAAGAATAAAGATAATCATGTTAAACTAAATCGAGAGAGGCTAAATGCACCCAGGTGCGTTTAACTTTCTTTTAAAATTTTTTTTTACTAAATTATTAAAAATGTCACTAATTTTAAAAAAATATATTCAAAAATATTCAAAAATAATAAAATTTGATACAAATGTTAACTACAGTTAGATTTGCAATTGTATAAAAAAAATTTTAAATTGGGTTAAAAAACCCGGGTGCACTGTATCAACGCCTAGCTAAATTGGATAGTTACATGAAAAATTACAAAGAAGTAATTAAAAAATAATATAATTATATAGAAATATATGAAAAATAATTGAAAATTGGATAGTTGCGTAGAAAAGAAGTCTTAACTGGAAAAGAAATTTTTGGAGTACACCGAACGCCAGCCAGCCAGCCAGCCAATACGCACAGCTTAATTTCCAAGAGAAACCATGCACAACAATGTAGCGACTCTACCCGACCCTACCCATCCGACAAACTTACGGATCACACGTTCCCTGAGAGAATGCTCGTGATGTTGGCTTATCCCTTCTTGTTTTGATAGCTGGAAGTCCCAAAAAGATTTACAGCATATTATGGCATCTATTCCGAAATTGGGAAAGATCATTATTTCAGCCAAATGGAAACTAACAGCAGTCCATGATCCCTGCAATTTCGAAATACAGAACGAAAATGCAATTCATGTGGAATGTAATTTTGAACAGACGCGTCACATTCGCAGCCGATTCCAAAAGAGAAAAAAATTTATGGCAGATCACAGGTATGTTACGTCGATCGTGAAGAAAAGCAGGGGAAATTAGGTATTTTAGTTCTCTGGCTCTCACCTCTTCGCTGCTATCCCCCAAATTTCTTCACCGCGAGCGAGTTCTTGGAGGAGGTGTGAAATATACTGCGGTTCTCTCTCCACCCACGTGCCAGATCTCACGATCGGTCTGTGTAATAAACGACAAAGATTAGCCACAGGTGGACCCCACTTCCAAGGACATCCAGCGAGAAACGGTGCGGGATTCGGATTCTCATGAAAAGATGCTCGTCTTCCTCAGCGGTTCGAGGAAGAAGAAGAACAGAAATCCAAGCTGTGGAAAATTAACCAAATACCTCCCACTCGTCGTCTCTCTCTTCCTTCTCTCCTTCCGTCTCTCCTCTTCTTCCTCCGAAAGCCTTACTCCTATTTCTGCACACGACCAGCTCAAGAACAACGGTTTCCCCATAGAACTGCTCCCCGCCGGCGTCTTGAATTACACTCTCGATCTCTCCTCTGGCGATTTCTCCGTTCGTTTTCCAGACTTCTGCCGGACCAAGCTCCCTCCCGACAATTACCTTGCATCCTTCTCACGCCGCGTCACCGGCAAGCTTGTCGAAGGTCGGATTGCAGAACTCGATGGAATCCGTGTCTGGGCGTTCTTCAGGTGGTGGTACATCACGGGGATTCGATCGAGGGGCGAGAATCTGGTGTTCGAGGTTGGTTCTTTCATGGCCAAGTACCCGGGCAAGAACTTCAACGAGACACCGGAAAGCGAGGGGAGGCGGGCTTCTTCGTAGGCAAAGGTGGGATTTATAGGTTTGTAAATTATAATTCTCTTTTCAAAAAATTCCAGTTTTGGAATGGAGAAAACAGGACGCCTAGGTCGTGAAATACTGTAGACCGATCAGAACGTAATCAGTGTTACCATCAGAAGGGGAAAAAAAAATCTCAGATCCTTACTCCTAGAAGGCCTTTTTGTCTCAGAGAAGAGGAAAGATAGGAATTAGGAAGTAGGACGGTTAGAATGAGTTTGGGGAGCATGTGTTTGCAATGGCTCTTACTCACGAGGAAATTCTCAAGTAACCGGTAATTGTAGAAGCTGCATTTCATTGGGGTATTGTTGATTGAGCGATCCATCGAGAAGAATCCTCAGTGATGGAAGAAAGATAAAGCATATGAAAACCTCAAGTAGCCTTGGGTAAGGCCCAGGCCAACTACAAAATAACTGGGCATTCTTCTTTGCAAAGATGAAGTCAGAATTAACGATGCGTTTTTATCAAAGTCGTTTCTGAAATTAATGGAAGCATATAAATAGAATGGTGGCCACACTGTGGACTGGATTTAGCATTTAGAAAGTTGCCATTTGATGATGTGGGATAATGCTAGCCATTTTAATTTTTCAGAATAGAATGCGTAACGAATCACCAATGTCTTATCATGCAAACTTCCTACAATTAATTTTGCAACGCATACTGAGAAACTTAGAAGCTGTGGTTCTATTAATAACATCTTGCTTGGTTCCTGCTGGTCCTATCCGTTCCAAAGGATATAATGGGCTTAAATGGGATGAAAATATAATGATATTTATTAAGAAAATGAAAAGTTGCTTTAGAGGTGTAAAAAAGTTATACTGAAAATTGAAAATATTGTCTAAGGAATGAGAAATTTTATCCCATACACTTTCCATTCAAGCAAGTGAGATCTTTTGGAAATACCTCAAATCGTATTTGGTGGGATCTTTATAGGAGTAAATAAGACAAGTGTCTTCGTCCAACTTTGAACCTTGAATCTCCCACCTTACATACTTTTACACACACATGTCAACCACTTGTTCAGCCAAGTGATGACCAAAGGGAAAAATAATTAGCATAGTCGAAAGGGGACATTCACCACATGATTGGAAAGTTAGAAGAAATATTTAGTAAAAAAAAATACAATTAGTGAGAACAATAATAGTAAAGGCTTTTCAAAAAGTTTTGAACTTTATAAGTTGAAGGGCTTATGGTAGTATTTCCTTGTTTATGATATTAATTACTCCTCTGATTTCATGTTTGCTCTTGGGATACATTACCTGAGTAACCCAAATTAGTCCTAGTAAAACAAAGCCTAATGCACCTCATCCATCAGCATAAATCGGCCTATTTATGCTTTGATTGGACTCTCTTTCCATCAGAACTGATCCAAACAGACCAGAAAGATTAGAGAGGCTGTTTGACCGTGACCATTTTCTCCCAATTATCGGATAGTATTTAGATACCATAAACAATTATTCTCGTGCTCCAAATATCTCCACATCGGTGATGCTTATCCAGGTGAACTGATTAGATTAAGAATTTCTAAAAAGGAGAAGAAAAGCAGTGAGAGAATGATTAAAAAATTCTTAACAATAAATAATTTTCAAAAAGCCAACTATTGCAAGGGAGAATTAGCTGATGAATAAGATGGCTATGCATTGAATCTTTTATTATATTTGCCGGTGGCGACGAGGTACAAAAGAAATAAACATAATATTAGTTTCTTTATCAAATCAGGCCCGCGATTAAGACGTGGCATTAAGTTATAACTCGCTAACAAAGAAACTTGATAGGTACATGATCCGTATCAGGGAAAATGAACTCTCATCAAAGTCAGAATCGTTTGCCCATCAATCTCAATTCTTTTTTTTTCTTTTTTCTTTTTTTTTCCCTTCTTTTAACGTGAAAGTGAGTCAAGCCTTCTTGGTCACACCTCTAAGTCCACTCAACATCCTCCACCAACTGGGGAGCACGAGGAGATGAACCTCTAGGATAATCATTGCCAATAAGAGTCTTCACAAAGGTTTTCAGATATACAACGTGGAGGTAATTACATCCAAGAGAAAGATAATTTAGTGTTCCTAATACCGAATTCCACAAGAGCATGACCACCAAATTACCTGATCTTGGGTGTGTGAGAGCCTGAGAGGTGACAAGATTGGAAAGAAAACATAGATAGTTGAATCTTCTCCGCTATGTACCCCACAGAAGAGCGAATTGGCCTATCACCTGAGGTTAGTTGTAATAAAATGAGGCTATCAGTTTCTACGACAATCTTTTGTAATTCAGCTCAGTTAACCACTCTAAAGCATTAAGCACAGCTTGCACCTCCAATACCAATGGGTCTAGGAGTCCAAAACCACATCATGTTTTAGCTGCAACAAACAAACCATCAGAGTTTCTTGCCACAACCCCAATCCCCCATTTGGCCAATTGAACATCAAGACCTGCATCAATATTAATCTTCAACAGCCTATGAGGTGGCTTAGACCATCTCGCATCTCCTTGAGAAGGGATGGGATGGGGAAGCAAGAAGAGGGACACAGATTTGATAGAATGAATGTACACCACAGGCCATTTAGGGACCTGCTGGAAATTTAGAACTCCCTCCATAAGGTACTTGTTTCTATAGTGCCAAATCCATCAACATGTGCAGATGAAGAGAAGGAGAGGTTTCCTCTGTTAAGACAACCAATATAGCGAAAAAGATCCCATGGATTAGAGAAATTTGTACCTGTGAGTAGTATGAGACGAGAATGAAATGCATACTTTGTTGATGGACAGTCCTAAAAGAGGCGTTTAGAATCTTCTTCAGGTGAAAAACAGAATGGGCAGGTGCCTTGGGTATTGATTCCCCTCCACAGTAGGTTTGTTTTTTGTAGGAAGGCTATCCAACAGCATTTGCCAGCAAAAGACCAAGATCTTTTTTAAGAGCTTGAGTTTCCAAAGGATTGTTAAAGCTGTGGGATCCACTTGGGGATGAAGAGTGCCGTGAGTTTGATTTCTGTGCTCATTCTCCATTTGATATGCGGATTTAACTTGAAATTCTCTGTCACTCTCATCCTTCTGGAAGAGGTAGTCTTCAACATCATCTTGTTGGACAGGAATATTTTGGACTTTCTCCCATTCCACGTCCCCTGCTGCCATTCTTGATTGCATCTTCTTTCCATCTTTGAGCTTGAGTATCAATAAAAGCTACCACCTTCGGATCCCCAGGTAGTTCCCTTGGAAGAAGAAGTCCTGCGTATGTTATCATGGACGAAGACCAACAATCATGAAAGAAACTGATTTTCTGTCCATTTCCGACCCGCTCGAGTATCAATAAAAGCTACCACCTTCGGACCCCCAGGCAGTTCCCTTGGAAGAAGAAGTCCTGCCTATGTTATCATGGCCGAGGCCCAACAATCATGAAAGAAACTGATTTTCTGTCCATTTCCAACCCTCCATTTACAACCTTACTTGAGCAAAGATTTTGCCTCGAGAATGCTCTTCCAAGTGATGGAATCGTGTGGCCTAGATTAGCAGTTCCAAAAACCCCCTCTGGGAAAATACCTTGCACGAAGGACATTGTAGCATAGTGAATCTTGGATGGTCATCAAACGCCAAGCCTGCCGTGTGAGCAATGCAATATTAAAATCAGTATGTCTTCTGAAGCCCATTCCCCCTGAACTTTTGGTAGGCACAAATTCTGCCAAGCTACCAAACTGATCTTTCTTTTACCGTCCTTTTCACCCTACCAAAATCTACTAATCAAGGCTTCAACATCCCTGCATAATTCTTGGGGCAAGAGGAATAGGTGCATTGCATATGATGGGATGGCTTGGGCTACTGCCTTGACAAGAACCTCCGCCCCACGCCAAGAACGAAATCTCCTCTTCCAACTCAATAGTTTTTTCCAGATTCTCTCTTTTATGTTTTCGGAATGCCTGGGTCCATGAGCTACCTGTCTACACTGGAATTCCTACCACAGGAATTATTTCCTTTCCACGCAAGCCTGATCCGAAAGCTGATGGAAATCTCCCTCTAGGAAACGGATTGAGCATCATTTTTTTGTTTTTTTCTTGTAAATCAAGGTTTTCCCCTCCTTTTTTTCACCCATAGGAAATATTGACAAAACTGCAACCTGGCGGCTTCTTCAATCCCCTGTCTTGAACCATTCTCCTTATCTCAATCACATCGACCCACTTTTCAACAGCTGCATATATATTTGACAAGGAAACCAAATACCCAGCATTTTCCGGTTCCAAGCAAAATAAACGTTCAGCAATTGCTTTACCCATTTCAAGATCACCATGATCCTTGCAAGCGCTTAGAAGAGCCCCCCAAACACCCGCAGTTGGCTCAGTTGGTAACTGTTTGATGAATTCATACGCCTCCGAAATCCTACCAGCTCTACCAAGCATGTCAACCATGTAAACATGATGCTCATCTGTCGGAGTAAGGCCAAATTTCTTTGTCATTTGACTGTAGTAGAGATGGCCCTCTTCAACCATCCCAGAATGGCTACAGGCAGAAAGCACACTAATGAAAGTGCTCTCTGTTGGCCTGTTGCCTGCTCTGCACATCTCATCAAGCTGTTCAATTGCCTCTTTACCATGTCCATGAAAACCATATGCAGAAATCATGGAATTCCAAGATGCAACAGATTTTTCCATAGAATTCTGAAATACCCGGACTGAAAGTTCCAACCTTCCACATTTACTATACAAATCAACGAGGGATGCGGATACATAAGCATTGTGATGAATCCCCAGCCGATATGCGTAGCCATTAATTTCCCTGCCATGTCTCAAAGCTCCTAGTTGTGTACAAGCAGTTAGAATGCTGACAATGGTGATTTCATTTGGATTCATTTCCATCTCTTGGAAAAGTTCTAAAGCTTTTCTTCCTTCCTTGTTC
The DNA here is from genome assembly GCA_035584095.1 of Annona squamosa. NCBI lineage: Eukaryota > Viridiplantae > Streptophyta > Magnoliopsida > Magnoliales > Annonaceae > Annona > Annona squamosa. Next base: position 25,587,556 of record JAXCLR010000050.1, on the reverse strand, counting down.
TGCACAAGGCCAGAAATCATACAGTTCCATGAGCAAAGGTTCTGATCAAAACGATTTCTCCAGAATACTGAGCCAGCACTTTCAGTCTCCCCACACCTGCAATACATGGTTATCAGTGAATTCCTTACTCGTAGATCTTCTGCCATTAATGTTTTAAGAGCATAGCCATGGATAGCCTTCCCATGTGATGATAGTCCAACATTCCCATATGCTGAGAGAATACTCACCATGGTGATGGGGTCTGGATTTACAGGTGAAGTTCGATGCATTAAATTAAATGTTTCTAGAGCTTCCCTAAGATAGCCATTTTGCATACAGCCTACTATTATGGTGTTCCAAGAGTCCGCATCAGCCATGGTAGAAATGCTTTGAAACAGGGAGAAGGATGCCACCACACCTCCACACTTTATGTACATGAACATGAGAGAATTAACCACAAAAACACAGTCTGAGAATCCAGATTTCATAATCCAGCAGTGAATTGATTCTCCAAACTTGAGTGCCTCTTGGCAATTGCAAGACGGTAGAATGGCTAGGATGGTTGATACACTACATTGCATGTCCAAATGTAGCAGTTCTCGGAACAAAATATGGGCTTCTTTCAAGTATCCATTTCCTGAGTACCCAGCAATGATTGTGTTCCATGAAATCAAATCTCTCCTCGGCATGACCTCAAAGAGAATCTCTGAATATCTCAATTCATTGCACTTGGCATACATGTCCATGAGGCTATTTGTTAGCACCAAATCCAACCAAGAGCCTCGGCGAATTGTAAACCCATGGATCGACCTTCCAACCTTTAGTAAGTTGTGTTCTGCACAAAGCGGAAGAAGGGATACAGATGTAACCAAATCAGGATGGATCCTTTGTTTTAACTGCATTTCGCGCAGCAGATCCAGTGCTTCTGAAACTTTCCCTTTCTCTGCGAACCCACCAATCATTGCATTCCAAGAGACAGCATCTCGAACTTTCAATCTACCAAAAATTTTCTCTGCAGCTTTAAAGTCTTTGTATTGCAAGTAGAGAGATATCAGTGCATTGGCAATAGAAAGATAAGAAGTCTCTTCAAAACCAGATTTAATTCCCCAACCATGCACTGATTCACCAGTACTCACATTCTCTAGGCAGGAGCAAGCTGAGATGCTAGATGATAAGCTCACAGCATCAGCATGTGTCCCAGAGAGAATCATTTCCTTGAGACAACTCAGCGTTTTTTCAGGACTTCCGTTATAGAGATACCCACCCATCATCGAATTCCATGATGTTGTATCTCTAAATTCAATCGTCTGAAAAACTAATTTGGCAGAGTTCAAGTGTCCCCACTTTGCATACATGTCGGTAAGAGCATTAGCTAGGAAGGAATCTGACCTATCCAAACCCAGCTTTAAGCTGGCACCATGCAGAGAACAGCATTGTTTGAAGTTGCCAGATCGAGATAAAGCTGATAAGACGATCAGCAGTGTAGTGGAATCAAACTCCCCTGTGACTTGCATCATTTCTCTAAATAGGACTAATGCGGCCTTGAAGCAATAATTATAAACATAAGCGTTGATCATGGCATTCCAAGCAACCAAATCTCTGGTGCCGATGTCACTGAAAAGTGCTTTAGAAGAACCCAAATCACCAGCTTTTGCATAGATGGTGAGGAGTGATGTGGAAGTATGCATGTCGCTCACGGAGCCAGTTTTCACAGCCACAGAATGAAGAGTGCCTGCAGCTGCAACGTCGGGAATTTGTGAGGAGTTCCTGGTGAGGTGGAGAGCATTGGAGAATATGGCGTTTGGCTGGAAAGAATCTCGCGTGGGCATTCCACCGAGCAGTAGATACGCGCGGCGGAGTGCAGAGGCATCCAAAATCCAATGGAAGCAGAGGAAGCGGCGCCAGCAATTTGTTGCGATGGACCGCTTGGGGATACGATTCCACCACATGGGCCCAGTATCGCTCCAATCCTGTGGTAGACTGGTAGCTATTCCTCATCGAGACCGAAGATTTCGCAATCAGGAATAAGTGATATCTCATCAGAAGATTCAGAACTGGCGGAATGCAGAGATTCCTATTGCATGCATATTGTATATCCAGTGGGAATCCCGTCCATCACGTTAAGCCTGCTTTGCTTGCCACCAAGTCAACGCAGTACATTCCCGCCCTTGGCATTAATATTCCCATTTTATAACATATTCTATTGTCTTCGTTAACTTATAGCAATGCAATAAAAACAAAGAAAATTGAAAAACACATTTAATAGTTAAATAATTATATTTCTAATCTAGAACAACAGCTCATTTTTAATATTTTATTATTTTAAGAATTTTCGGGGGCAGTTGCCACAAGGCAGCCTCTGAGTGCGATGAATCCAAAGGCAAATGCCTCCGCCTAAAACCCGTGGATCTAAATTGTTCTTGAGCAGAGAGATTAAGTTGCGGCTAGCCAGGTTCAAAACTTAATCACCAGCGACAAACCCAAACTTCGGAGGATACTGATTCACTACACGTGTGTACTGAAACCGGAAGGTGCTTTAATACACCCGGCTGCACTTAGCTTAGGTGAGCAACGATACATTTAGCTTATTTTTTATTATTTTTTATATAAATATTAATGTAAGTGTATTAAATAAAATTATGAAAAATGCAACTGATTTTAAAAAATTCAAAAATATTTAAAAATATTTAAAAATGATAAAACTTGATACACGTTTTCAATACGCTTAAATTTACTGCTGTATAAAAAATTTTCAAAAATAATAATAATAAATGAATTTTTCTCAGCCAAGTGCACAGAAACCGTTCCTAATAAAACCTACATCAATACGTATAAGTGATTTCAATCTTTTTTTCAATTTTTTTTGTTTTCTTTTCATTTTTATGTAAACTTTTTGTATTTAATTTATAGTTTATACACAAAATTTATCATTTCGAATATTTGTATATATTTTTAATTTGAAAGTCAATAGTTTTTGTTTGAAATTACGACAAAAACATAAACAGAAAATTCAAAAATGTTAAACCTTTGTGTGTTTAGTTTATACACAAAATTTATCATTTTGAATTTTTGTATATATTTTTAATTTAAAAGTCAATAGTTTTTATTTAAAATTATAATAAAAACATAAACAGAAAATTCAAAAATGTTAAAATTTTGGTATATATGAAGGTTACGTGTGAACTCATGTAAAAATAAAAATAAACAAAAATAAGGACTCAAACCACACTTTTATGTCCCATCAGAAAAAACCACACATATATGCATCGAGGTCTCAATACATGCATATGTATTGAATCATGAGGCATGATTATATAATATATTGTCTATATACTTAAGTTATAATATTTATTTTTTATTTCATTTTTCTTCATAAGTATGTTTTTCTAAATATATTTACTCTAAATAAGTATATAATAAGTGTCATTATTTTGCAATACTTTTATATATTTATTTCGAATTTTTAAAAATGACATTTTTAAGGGATGAAAAATAACAATATGCCCCTAAAGTTGATGATTTTCAAAAATAAAAAAATATGTACCCTAAAATTGATGATTTTCAAAAATAAAAAAAATATGTAAAAGTAAAATAACAAATTTGATACGTAGATTAAATAAATTTACGGAAACGTATTTTATGAAGAAAAAGCAAAAAATAAAATTAAAAAATGAATATTATAACTTAAGCATATATACAGCGTATATGATCATACCTCTTCAATCATTAACCAACTTAAAAACCCAGTCACAAGTGGCAAATTGGTGACGGCTAGAAGCCTAGAAGTATCCATAATTGAATCCAATCAACCAAATGAGTTTTATCGGCAAGTGCAGAGGGACAAAGGACACAAGGGCCATCCGACCCATCTTGAGAGTCCGAGGTGTAATTCAGGCTCGTGAAATTTAGATTCGCCCCAACCCTAACTCTAACCCTAACCCTAACCTTAACCCTATTTATAAAATATCAACCCTAATACTAACCCTAACCCTATTTGTAAGGCTTAAACCCTAACCCTATTTTTAAAAAATCAAATTTGGGTAAGAATTTATATTGATGAATTTACATTTTAATTAAAAGTGATAAGTTTAAAATTTCATATAAATAAATAATAATAACAAATCATGTAAGTAAACATAATCATATATAATTAAACTACATATTTTTTTAAAAATAGTAATATAAAGAATATTTTTAGAAAAATTTAACATCAAAAATAAGATAAATGAAGAAAATTAATGAGTGTAAAAGTAAATGATAAAAATAAAAAATAAATATAAATGAAAATAATATATTTTATTTATAATAAAATTACAAGTTGCCAAACATATATTCAAATATAGATATAGCAACATAAAATATGAAGAATATAAAAAAACATTGTTTAAATAATATGTATATAATATATTTTATAATAAATATAAAATGGAAAATCGGGCTCGGGTTCTTTGGGTTTAGGTTCACTTGTACTCTAAACCTATCATATTTACAAATCAAGTTCCTCGGGTTTGGGTTCTACAGGTTTGGGTTACAAAAAAGTAAATTTTAACACGGTTCAAAATCGAATTCGGGCGCTACCCGGCCTACACCCCTACTTGAGAGGGGACAAAGAGAGGTCAGCCTAGCTATTGCTTGTGCCAGCCAAGAGTTTGGAACTCCTGGGGAGATTCCAATGGGGGCAGGCCACACGCATGCAGGACTTTTCATCTTTCTCAAGCTACCTTTTCCGTAGAGGATGCAACCATAGGTCTCTACACCAATGGCAATGGTCGGTGACTGTCCATCAATGGCGATCCCTCCCACGACCAGTACAGTATAGAGAATCAAAAGCATCCTATGGTGACCCATACACAAATTGGCAACAATTGTTACGATGATATTTCTTTTCCACAATAGCTTCAGCACGAAATTCGGCCATTCTTTGCAAGATACCCATTTCTACAGTTGGACGGGTGAAATGCTCTCTCAATTCTTTACTGATTTTTCTAAGAAGCCAGAATATTTGAGGTATCTTACTAACAGACTATGGAAGCCATTTGACATAGCCACCCCTTGAAATTACAGAGGTCTGAAGCCCATGTGCCATGGTTTCAACTTTCACAACGGACTTTTTGACGTATGAAATTTATATTCCCTGCTAACACAGTTGGACTAATTTGTTGACGTGGAAGTGACCCATTTGGGTTTGTCCAGACAGCGAGGCCAAAAAAGCTGTCAATATGTTCCATAAATGAGTCCAGATGATGAAAAAAGCGAGTTATTGCCTCTTGTAGAAATCACCAAATCTTATTTTTCACCTGGAAGAGAGGAAATAGAACTCCAAGCACAATTGAGACAAGTGCACGCTTCTGAATCAGTGCCTGAAATTAGTGTCATGACATGAATGAAAGAACACAACTAGAGTGTAGCACGCGTGAAAAACGTGTGTGTGTGTGTGTGTGTGTGAGAGAGAGAGAGAGAGAGAGAGAGGATGAGAGGGAAGTCTCCTAGCACCTCTGGTGGTGGAAAGTCTGACATGGATTACCATGTTCTTAACCTAAGGTTTTGATAATGATCATGTGCTTCATTACTTAAGTCGTCTCAAGGATGTAGCTTAGTTGAATGTTCCATTAAATTCCTTGATGATTTATATTGGATAATGTTATCCATGTTAAGACTGTTTTGGCATGGGAATAATCTTGAGTAATTAGCCCATGCAAATGTATTTGGATGATATGTGTTCAAGCATGAAAGATGTTTTAAAGGTGTTCTAGCAAAATTTCGGAAGGCTGCCTGCTCAGCCCTGGGTCATTGGAAACGCGTTGTTTGCACTGTGTATGAGTTCCTCTTGAGAAAGGTTATTCTGAAATAGTCTATAAGATTAAATGCTTGGTTGGCCTGGCCAACTACCCGGACTATGCACCCAGTGAAACGGAGAGTTGGAGCCTTGGACAGTTTGCAAGACTCACCATCAGGTCTATCGCTGTATCTGACACTGGAGCATTACATGATCATCACACCAAATTGCACCTTCCTCTGGGGAAAAAAAAAAATTAGAAAATTGCAATGTTATCAAAGAAGATTTCTTGCAAAGAGTCGAAGGTTAATGAAATGATTTTCTCAAGGACTCATAAAGCTTTATCTTTTAATCTTAACTCTCGTGTGCATAGCTGAAACTTTCATCTTGAATACCTCTGTATTTAAAAAACCAAAAATAAATATATATACATATCTAAAAATATTAAAACTTGATTTATAAATTAAATCTAACTAAATTAATATTTTTATAAAAAAATTCAAAAAAATATATTTTTGTACTGGTACAAAATCACCCCAATGAAGAATGATCAACCGGCTTCTTTGCTATCATCAAGTATCGTAAAGGGTTTTCAGGTATCCTGTTTTATTAATTCAACAAAGAGGGCCTTCTTACATTTCCGCTTATGATTTGTATGCCCCATGGAGTTGAATCCAAAAGGACATAGTGTGTTCATTTGCAAGCTCGAGAAACCGAAATTCAAGAGATGGACTTTGGAAGCTGAAAAATGTAAAATAAGTGACGAGGTTTGGCCAAACCAGTGCAAACATCCCTATGTGCTTTCATCGATTCTATTACTTATTGCTTTATTATTATTCTTTCTTGTTGTGTTTGTGTTGCATCTACCATCTTTCTTAGCAAGACATTTATTTGGGCTCCACTATTTTTAAAATACCTATTCACCTCCCATCTTGGTAACCTACTGTAGGTTGAACTGACACCACAGCCCTCAGTATGTCAATTCTAGTATTCATTTTTCATTTTCAGAAATGCACAAAGAATTTGGCAAATATTTCACTGAATAAAGAAAATTTGGAGTCTCGTACAACATCCATGAGCAAGGCTTATAAACAAGGTTAATGTTGAGGCAAAACATGTGAAAAAAAGAAAATTAAGAAAAGTGGCAAAAGTAAAAATAGAACCAAGTTTCATTTTAGACATGTTATAATATTACTTTTGTTTAGACAATTTCATTACCCTATTCGCTTCTTAAGATAATTTTGCAGGTGCCTTCAAGATAAAAAAAAAAAAAAGTGAAACCTAAAGTATAAAATAGGAAGCAGCATCTCTTGTAGGTACAAAAATATTTGAAGACAAAATTTTTTGTTAAATAGAGAAATTTTCAAACAAGATGGCAAATTTGAAAACTTGATTAAGATAGCAATTTCTGAATTAAGATAAGCCATGAAGATGTCTAAATGAAAACAACACAATGTCAGAATATGGTACTCTATTGTTGCACTGCATTATGTGCACATGCATCAGGATTTTTTAAATATAATTCATAAAATTATGGTGTGGCCATGCAAGACGGAGTTGATGTATATTTTGAACATTATACATTGTTTCACAATGTTTTTTTAACATTGTCAAGGGTGAGGGTTCAATATGCAAAGGCCGGAGCTTGGCAGAGTATGAAATGCTCATATGCAAACTTCAGGATTCAAAATGCCAATGCGCATATTTAGAGAGTTTATAGCACAGATTTCCGGTTACAATTCATATATTTATATACACCCTTTTTGTCCACCTGATCGTATGAATTTCTGCTACTGAAAATATCCGACAGAATCCTTTCAAAGATACATTTGAAGTTTACTCTCCTGAGTGCAATCTCGAAGTGTATTCTCTCACACGGAAATGCTTAGCATCTATACCAGTTGGGCCTAACAAATCAGTGATGACTGGATTGACAGAAATCGTGTACATGTATTTAAGAACTGTGACTATTCACCAATTTCTCTTGATCAATCTTCTGCTGGTATCAACCGTCTCAAGACCATATAGTGATATTTGTTTCGAATTCTAAGATTTAGCCATTTGATGGTGTTTGCCTAATCTCGATTGCAACATCATCCATCCAAACTGGAATTTCTAGGCCTTAAGTCAGAACAAGTACTAAAGAGCACCTGTTTCGCCCCTGTTATCAGAGACCATGGAGCAAGCTGCCACAATAGCAGGTCTGTTCAGCAGTTGTTTGCTATGGTTCTCAAAGGAAATCTTTGCCAGCTCGAGATGGCCAGCCTCCTTGCTGAACTAGATTCGTTTTGGGGAATCAACTTATTTGGGAGCTGGTGAATTGTGTAGATAAAAATGAGATAGTATGTTCAAGGTATGTAAAACAATGCTGCTCATTTGATATTAATACGAAGTGGGCTGCTTCAAGGCACTCAGAGTTAGTTTCCATCCTCGCGATTTTCTCCCCACCAATATTGACATTTTGGGTTACCAGTAGGAACCCTCTGCTTTTTGTAAATGAATTCCATGTATCTAGACTGTCATAAACTACTCCAGGTCATTGACATTATATATATATGAGACCCATTCATGTGCAGACGGACTACACCGTAATAGTGCAGTCCGCTGTAAAATGGGCATCACACATATTAAATTGTAATGAAACTTTATACAACCATTTATCTATATAAAAATCATATTTCAGACTGTTTAGATATTGAAAATACCACTTTAAACTTGATATTTATGTTAAACTATTTTATTACGTTGATTTGCACCATTTTAAGATGGGGGTCACACACATGTTGGATTTAGATGAAAATTAGTATGCTAATAAAGTGAACAATTCTAAATACAATGGGCAGGGTGGATTTCTCATTCATGATCATGTAGGGACCACAGTGCATGAACTGCACAGTGCAGTCACATACCAATTTTCATCTAAATCTAACATGTGTGTGGTCCCCATCTTAAAATAGTGCAAAATTAACATAACAAAATAATTTAATATAAATATCAAGTTTAAAGTGGTATTTTTAATATCTAAACTATAATTTTTATATAGATAAATGATTGTATAAAATTTCATTGCAATTTAATATGTGTGGAGCCCATTTTACAACGGATTGTACCATATTACAATGTAGTCCATCTGCACATAAATGAGTCTTGTATACATATGTATAGAGATATATTCAAGTGCAGTGGTACTGAAATAGGCCTCACATGAAGATAAAATCAAAATCTATTTCACTCATTGTATTTAGAATAATGTATCTATTACCATGTTAATTTTCATGCCAATCGAATGTGTATGGACCCCATCTAAACACTATCTAAAAATGGTATAAATTCAACGTAATAAAAGAGTTTAATTTAAATAACAACTTTAAAATAATTTTTTCAACATCTAAACCATCTAAAGTATAATTTATATATAAATAAATGATTATATAACGTTTCATTGCATTTTAATATGTGGGGTCCATTTTTCAAGCAACTACACCACTGTTCCGGGGCAGCGCCAGCTCTCAAAATCTTTGAGGTTTCAAACCACGAAATTGGTGTGTGCAGTGACTGGCAGGCACAGCAGGGCATCATGCAACTAAACTAGCCATCTCAGAGCCAGTTTTAGTACTCGAGATTATCACGATTATCCACTGAAAACTCAAATCTACAATTGTTAGGTGGATGTCAGCATGCAAAGCGCAAACAAGCTCTAATGAAAAAGGATTTTTTAAAGAAGAATAATTCCGATGGAAATACATGATCTAGTCATATTATTCCCAACAGATTGCTAGTCACAGAGATTGTACAAATCCTACAAAAATGTGCATACCTAAATCACAGCCTACTAATCGGAGTTAAATAAACTACATATAAAAAGCTACAATCTGCACGTTAGTAATGGCAAGGTGATGCCACGGATAAAGGTTCAAGCCACTCATGAATTTTGGGCCATGGAACCTCCAATCATCATCACCTTACCAAGTAGAATTTACAACAAGGGAAAAGGATCATCTCTGACTAGCTGCGAAGACAATTTCCAAGCCCTCAGCACAGATAATTGCTTGATCCCTCTTCTTCTGCTCAACCTACGGGCTGCAAGTTGACTGGTTCAATAATTGGCCGAGCTCGTCTTCTTCTCTTGCCTTCAGGAGTATGACTTATCAGAGTGGCCTTGCTGAGTTTCACAGAAAACTTTCCATTTGAAGATGAGGATTTTCCAGGTGAAGTTGAACCAGGTGCAGGGAACTCTACTGGTGGTCTGTTCTCCTGACCTTTATAGAACCTCTTTCTTGAAGGAGATTTCACATGCTTCTTAGATGAATGTAACTGCACACCACCTTGTCTCTTTCCTCGGTCAAGGAGTCGGACATGAAATGGATTAGTAGCTGTATAACATATGGACTCTCCCCCAGATTCTCCTCTGTCCAGGGAAATATTTCCATTGTTAACCTGAAGCAAAAAGAAATTGGAAAGCATTAATACAAGCATTGGACAATTTCTGGGCATTCGCTGCTTCTAAATTGCATGTCCCCCATGCCATCACAAGATGAGGTAGCTCATGTTCTAAAGTAGTCATGGATGGTCAGTAATATCTATTACTGTAGTATTGCTACTAACTGTTCTTCGCAAGGACCAATTGAGGCCAAAAATAAGACAGCATTCCATTCAATATAAAGAATCTAGAAGATTCATTCAAGCATGAAAAAAGTATTATATTTGCATGGATGGATACACCATTATGCTTACAATTAGCAAACTCATAATTCAGTGTGCTTGACAGTAAACCCGATATGATTAATTATAGATATTTAAATTGAAAAACAAGAGGAAAAAAAATGCACAATTGATAAATACATTGACCAAGAAAATCACCAGTTGTAGCATTGCAGAGAAAGTTCGAGCAACATCATGCTTGGCTTGGCCAGCCACAACATGAGCAAAGGACATGCATCCTTCCCTGTCAGCTTCCAAGGCTAGCTTGTCAATTATCCGCCCACCATAAGCATGAATATCAAAAGCTGGGTGAGAATCCTGCCAAAGTAGATCTCCACATAATGAGGATGCCTGCTGTTGAATTATTGGTTTGATATGAGAAGATAACTACAAATTTGGCATCAACTTATCCATGAAATTACTTGTTCTATCAAAACATTTTCGATTCTCTGCTTCCATGTTGAAACTCGGGCAGCTAGCGCTGTTTGCTTTTCGGTTTCAGCCATGGTTGCGAGGAGGGCATCCTGAGGGGCCAGAAAACAGAAGTCATCTAGCAAGCAATAAACGTAACACCATAGCTATTTTAACCAGGAAATCATCAGGAGCGATGATTTATTAATTGCAAAAAAATTAAGGTTCTCAAACCAAAAAAATGACAAAGGAAATTGGTGAATGTTTGATTCTTTAAGGATAGTTCAGATTGGGACACTCTCATTGAAGGATACACCAGTATCAAAGAAGAACAATCTAGGTTGTGTACTCCTATTTATTCCCATTGTGACAAGGTTGCACATCATGCAAAGACCACCTTCACAATGCAGCTTTTTTATGCACAAAACCCCCAAAAAAAAAAAAAAAATGGTAATCCCTCTTTCATTTGGTAGATACCTATTTTGTACATTCAAGTCTAAGGCATTGGGCCCCAGCAAGCTGACATTTTTCTTTAAAAAAGGAAAAGACACCATACTCATTTGTCTTTCTGGGTTTCAACACATTCTTCCACTTTTGCCCTTTTGTGAGCTTACTCATTCTGGTAAACTCAATAACACATCATTGCAAGAAAAAATCTCTGATATCTGTGTTCAAGTTCAAATTTCCCAAAGTTGCAAAACACATTATCGTGGCTTGCCTTATTTCACATTCGGAACTTTTGCTGCTGCAAGTTGCAAGTCCAAAGCAGATTGACATAAGAGTTGACTAATTTGCATTTACTCAGAATAATTCTTCTTAACAAGCGGAATATCAACTCATTGGAAGAGAGATTTTGACTATTTTCAAAACGCATGTTTTCTAGGTTTTCTGAATCCAGAAAACTATCTAGATTGATATCATCCTGTATCAAGCATTTTCGTTGCCATTAATTTTCCCTGATATTGGCATATCCATCTGTATTCATGATCTAACATTGTTTATTAAATCTACTTTTTCATTTCCTTGTAAACACATTAACTTTCTATACTATTTGGAGCCCGACATGGGCACCTATAAAAAAGGCCAAATTCCAAAGGATAATGACACCTCAACATGGTAATCATCACTTTAAACTTTTTCAGCTGGGAAGGTGTAACTAGTAGAACCATTTCACTACCCGAATTTGTCACGTTTTATTTCATACTTTCAAGAGTTGACAGAAGGACATTGTGCCTATGTGTTCATATGGAAATGAATGACAACATCTTCTAAATGAACTTTCCGTAGGGGTCATTTTAATTATAGACAAAACATTGCAACAGAAAAAAACAAAGTTTGCACAAATGAATGCACAAGTAAGCTCAAGACACTAATCCTCACAAGATGCGACCGACAAAGATCCTCTAAGCTTGCTTGTGAACTTGGAACATCCAGTCCAAAAGCTCCAGTGGCGTCAAATCTAGCATCATTGTCATCATTGTTCTGCCATAAAATTACCCCAAAATGTAATCAAAATCAGGCCCACGTCTGCAAACCACCAAAGATGGGGAAATCTCTAAAGTGGCTAACCTTTCCATGGGGCAAAGGTACTTCTGCATCCATCAGAGCATGGCCATCAAAACCAACATCTGCTTCCTCAAAATCTGATAAGTCATTGTTTGAGTCATGATCCTCATTTTCATCCATGAGGTTTTCAGAAACTCTGCTGGCCTCATTTTCCCCAAGCACAAGGGATTTTCTTAACTGCAAGGAAAAGAGTCTGTTTTGCGTGAGCAAGACCATTATTAAAGCAAATAGAAGGAACGTAAACTGCACCCAGCAGTAGACCTTTTCGTAAAGTGGAGGAGATTTTGGGCAACATTGTTCTTCATGATTGTGGACTCCTGACTCCAATGATTCAGCCAACTCAGGACTTATAGTGCCTTCCAACCTTGCAAGAGGAAACTCTGCCGCAATAGAACTTTGCTTAAAAGATTTTACTCTCTGCCTTCCACAATTTCTTCCTGTTAAAGAAACTAGAAATTAAGAAATTACCACATTTAGAACAAGGAACAAGTTTAAGAGAAAATAAAAACTGCACCACAAGATTGAGATAGAAAAGAAAGAAATTTATTAGACCTTTTCTAAATGGTTTGACTTTTAAATTCCCTGGTTCATGGGGATTCAAAGGCTTCCATGGATCATCCTGGTCATCATCATCTGAGTCATCCCTTGCTTCAAAAAGTCCACCATCCATATCTTCTGCATGATGCATGTTCTCCTCAGGAATATCATAGGGAATATCAGTTCCATGCCATGCATTATCTTCATCATGATTGTCATTGAAGTCAGAAGTATCTCCTTCAGTTTGCTGCTGATTATGATGTGGGCTCTTTCCCGCATTTGACTTGTGGGCACTTCCCTTAGATCTTGGAGAAGGAGGAAAACTTTTGCGTGCCCTAGACTGTGTTGCACTGCCTCCATGGACCAAATTGTGCCCAAAGCCAGCATCATTCCCTCCCAAAAATCCATCAACAGCTGCAGCATCACAAGGATCTAATAGAAGAAAATCCCGATAGAGATCACTTGTGGCTAGCTGCAACCAGACTTACATTTTATTAAGTTGAGGAAACAAAAAAAAGAAAGACAGAATGTACAGTTTCATAAGCAGCATACCAAATATGATTCAAACTCCCCACCACCACCACCAGAAGTGTCTAAGCAATCCCCCTCAAGTACAACCAAATTGGAGGGAGGCTTGATAAAATGGTTCAAGGCATCATCTTTACTCAGCCCATCATCAAGGCAATTCTTAGCTTCCACTGACAATATAAATATCAAGCAGTTAATAATTATGATGTTTGAATGAATGCAACTGGAAGTTTCAATTGATTTTACCTGGTACATGATCTAAACCTAGAAAATTTTCATCATCTCCATCAACAACTAATGGTGAACCAGTTCCATCAGGCTGGATTGTAGTTTCCTCTGGTTGATCTTGACTGTGCAAAAGGGGGGAAAATAACTATGATTCAATGAACCATGGTATAAACATTGATAGAAAATTTTATAAAAAGTACACCCATAATTTGATATTTTGAAAATGGGTTACCTTCAAATAAACATGGAAGAGGTAGTTTCAGAGAATGGACCTAACTGTTCTTTGTTATTCATGGCAATTGCAAGAACAAAGCAAAGGTATATGACAGTGTAAGGCATATTGGTCTCTAAATAACATAAATTTAAGAAAATTGTGCCTTATGGTTTATACTATAGGAATGGCTAAAGGCAAATCATATAAATGAAAATTTGTTCACCATATTTCATATCTGTCCACATCAATAGAAAAATCTAACAGCATGACCAACAATGCTAGTGCACAGGGTCTCTAAATGTGTCGATGTACACCATGCCACAGGTCCAAAGACTCCAAACTACTTCCATACCAAATTGATATGCGTAAGTCTACAAGATATCAAGAGTTATTTAGAGCAAAATTGATTTTAAAAATGGCCACATGATATTAGCAACACAAGCAAAGAATAAAAATGGTTTTATGAAACAAAGGAGAAATATTAGAAAAATGAAAAAAAAAAATGACTCTTGATGTACTGAAAGCTATGGCAAATTGATCAATCCTCAAAATTTGCCTTGACATATCATCCTCAATCAATTCCTTCCATTGTCCTGTTGAACCGAAAAACAAGCTGCAAAATCTCTAGGAGAAAAGTGTGTCCTCACTGGCCATGAAGTAATTACCAGATGAGAAAATGAATATTTACATGCCATCAGATACTTCTGATGTCCATGTCTTTGCGGAAAGAATAATAATCCAGTGAATACTAATAACCCATGAACACTGTCAGCACTAAAGCCAGATACCATTATTCTGTCAGGTGATTAGGATTTAGCAACAATAGACTGCCTATGTAGTGGGGTCAGGCCATTTCAAAAACCAGCAGTTGCAGATGTAAACAAAGCCATTCCAGACTCACAGTGAAGAGGAATCTACCATTCTGTTTGATTTAGACATCATTTACTGAGCAATATAATGAAACATTTTAACAAGTGTAAGCTTTCTAACTACTCACGGCCAAGTAACATCCTTGAGGCTGAGGATGCATTTGTGTTAGGGATACAAAAGTCAGGGCTTTTTATTCAATAAAACATTATACACATCTTCAACAACCTACTTCTCATCATAACTATTATATCTTGATCATTACCTCTTACATTTCCATCAAAAGAGTATCAATGTTCTCTTTATTCAATTCATTGCTGATATCACTTCATATTCTAGTGACATCACCATGCAAGACATGCTTTTCCATGGCCTCTCTATCAAGTATCACTCCCCATGCATACCCTGAGTTAATTTCTTTGCAATTCGATTATCTCCTAAAAAAGATTTTGACTACATGATAATCTTATTGCCTGAAAAACATTTTGACAACAAGTCTGGTGAACTTACTCGGCATTTTCTGTCATGGACACAAAAATTACAAGCTGCTGAAAAATTTTAGTTCCAGAACTTAATGACACAACCTCCATCTCACACCTGCGCAATGTAAGAAAAGAGAGGAAACCATAACAAAACCTATGAAATTATGCCCACTATGACTAGACCCTCAAGTTGTAATTCGCCAAATAATCATAAATTGACAGCCTCGAATTGTTAAAAGCTTCGTAGCTGGGGATCTTGAAATAGTCATACACTCGTGTTGCACTGTCAACTCCAACAAGGGTGGAACATTTTCGTGCGTATATACTAAGGAATCAAATAAGAGAGAAAGAAAATCAGAAAGATGGTCGGAATCCAAACCTTCTCTGAGAAATGAACCGCAAAGCATGTAAGACCAGAGAATACAAATATTCCACTTTCCTGCTATACACCTGAATTGAACCCTGAATGAGCAGAGCAGCTACAAAACAGAAAAGAAAAAAATTTTAAATAAATTTACAGTAGAAAGAAAAATTACTAGTCGAAATATAGAGTAGAATGAAACCTTCCGCAAAATTTACAGAAGTCTGTCCATCAACTTCATCTGCAGCAGCGATTTCTCCGGAACAGATCTTGAGAAGGTACTCTTCGAGCTTCTTGGCAAGATCTACATCCCAATTCGATTCGAGATCCCGATTGGGTTGCAGAATGTGGAATCTGCCACCGCTGCCGCTGCCCTGCTCTCCTTTGTCGTTCATCTTTGGCGGTGCAGAAGCCAATGAGATTCCATGCCCACCGTTATTCCGACTGGGTTTCTGGACAGAGCCCTAAATTCTAAATGAAACGGCGAAAAGGAGTCAACTTGGGAGTGGAAATTGGGGGTTTTGGAATTGAATCGTAGAAAGCGAAATTAGGGCTTTCAAAATGAAAAGCTGAAAGGGATAATGGCATGTGGCTTTGGCTTTGGCTTTGACTTTGGCTTTGGCTTGCTCTGAGGAGAGGAAGAGGCCGGCGTAGGATAATAACCTGCGCTGCCCGGAGACGAGTTTTGAAACTTTTCGCTGGCCATTTTCCCGCTTGCTCTTTTTTCCCCTATTGGGAAGCATAGTAAAACGGCTTACGAGCAATTGCAAAACACCCCAGTCAGCAGAGAGTGAGAGACTAAGGAGCTGTTTGGCATGGGTTAAAAGCTTTTGATGGATTTTACGGCTTGAAAAAACGTCAATCATTAATTTTGTATACTTGTACGTGAATTAACTGCAATTGAGTCCTACGGTCAGAAGAATCACAGTGCCATTTTGCCGAAGCCTGTTGTTGCTCCGCAAAGGAGCATTTTCAGCGTCACTAGCGTTGCTATTCACATGTACGGTGGCCAACAGTGTTTGAAAAATGACTTGAAAATGATAATTGTTTGATTCACGCCCCAAGGTTTGAAAAGTTTTATTGACCTTTGTAAGTTTTCATTGTTACAAAACAAACCCTAGGGGTGACGAAAGGAAAAAGGGCCTACAATTTAAGAGGTATTGAGAAGTATATGAAGAGATAGAATGAGTTGTCAAGGGATGGAAATTTGTGTTTTAAATTCTCAAACTTAGTGTATTTGCATTTTAGATTTTGAAGTTTGCTTATTAGCATTTTAAACCTTATAAAGTTTAATTATTTGCATTTTAAACCCTCAATCCTAACAATGTTGAAAATCAACATTAAAATCTTTTAAAATGTTTAAAGAATCCTTTGTATTCTCGAACTTTATGATTTAAAATACTAATATGCAAATTAAAATTTTATTAACATTTTGCAGGAATAGTTCCTCTTATATCCATAACAATTGCACATAATTCCTAAGATACCCACAATATTTCATAAATTTCTTTTATGCCCGTAATATTTTACCCTAAATTTTTCTTATATTCACGCTATTAAAACAATCGTTATCTACCCTATTCAAAAGATATTTTGCCAATTTAAAATTTTTTAATTGAAATAATTTAATTTTAACATGACTTAATTAATTATAATAAATCATTAATACAAGATATTAAATAACTTGAAAGTCATATAATGGTAAAATCATCTTTTCAATGAAATAGATTATGATGGTTTTTACGGCATGAATATAGGAGGAATTTATGGTTAAATGTTATGAGTATAAAAGAAATTTATAAAATATTATAGTTATCTTAGGAATTATATGCAATTACTATGGGTATAAGAGGAATTATCCTATTTTTTAACACAGTGAGCTCTATGAAGCAAAGAATTTAACTCACACTTCACATGATTTCAAATGCAAAGAATGTTTTAGATATTTTATTAAATTTAATAGTAATTTTTAACAGCGTTAGGGCCAAGGGTCTAAAATGTAAAAAACTAAACTTCATGAAATTTAAAATGCTAATATGCATGCCTCAAGGTTTAAAATGCAAATACTCAAAGTTAAAGAATCTAAAACGTAAATTGCTCGTAAAGGACCATAAATATGGAATTGTATCATAACTCAGATAGTTCTTTTTGACATTTATAGTCCAAAGTTGAATTATAGGTACTAATGGTTATAGTCAACTTGTTAATCTATCTATCCAGCCCGTTTATAAATGAGTTTGAGTTAGAATTTTAGAATAAATGATTTATGATCTGCCACCTACGTAACCATTTAAATAAATAAATGAGTTAGGGTTGAGAATTTACAAGTTGTCAACCTATTGAGCAACTCATTTAACACATTTAATCAATTTAACCCATTTACAACCTATTGACAAGGGATATATATTTCTTAAACTATAAATTTATTTCCTCCATTTCGATTTTCTATTTTTCTCCCTTCATTTATAACTTTATAATGCCTTTTCTTCTGTCGTGATGTGATGTTGTCATTGTCATTCATGTTGCCACCTTCTAGTGTTGTTGGTATGACCCTTATTTTTTACCTGTCTCCTCTCTTTTCATCTTTGGTCATCTCTTTCTCCATCTTTTTTCCTATTTCTACCTTTTGCTCTCCTTTTTTCTCCTTCTCTCCATTTATAATTTTTCTCATCCTTATTTGTATTATTGTTTCCTCCTCTCTATCCTCTCTCCCTCTCTCTATCTCACTGAGTCATTATCCTTCTTTGTATTGGCGCGTCTAATACCTCCAATTCACATTTGCTTATAACATGTATTCCATCAATGTAGATCAGTTCATTATGTCACTTACAAACAACACACATTCAACTTTAAATTAGTTTGATTTTGACTTATTTGTAACATATATACACAACCCGTTAACAACTCGCCAACCTATTTATTAAATAAATTGTAAATGGGATAAGATTGAGATTTTTTGTAAGGGTTATTAAATGAATTATTATTGAGGCTCTTTAAATAAGTTAGGATTAAGATTAAGCTGCAACTCATCTAACTTGATCCATTAACACTTCTTGGTCAAATGAATAATGAATTGTGTGATCCAACCTTGATTGGAACGGCCAAAAAATCATTTCATTCCTTAACCCACCGTGTCATGGATTATAACTGTAAAATATTAAAATAATAATATTAATTAATTTTTGCATTTTTGCCTCTCTAGACATGTAGGCCCCACGGGATAAGATAGGATGAGATAAGAACTCTCCTAGATAGGGTAGTTAAGATAAAATTTAATTTTGAAACAAATCTTATCTCCACGGGATAAGATATGATGAGATAAGAATTATCATAGATAAGATTTGTTAAGATAAAATCTAATTTTAAAATAAATTTTATCTTATTTCTATCTTCCTATCTTTTAGAAGCTACAAGACTTCTATAAATTGGGGTAGGGACTTGATAGATGGGGGTATTCGTAAGAAAGGTTGGGAGAATTTTGCATTTGATGCCTAATTTTTAAGATATTAAATTAAATGATTATTTTATCATTTAATTAAGTTTTAATTTGGTCATTATTCATTTTCAAATAATTTTTTACTTGCTAGTCATGATGAGACTAACCCATTATTTTTACAGGTATACCAATCAAGTGGGACACTAGCATTTTGGGATTTACATAAGATTTTCAAGAATAATTATTTCTATTAATTTATTTTAAAGGCATGTATTGAGAATGATAGACTTGTAAAAAAAAATTTTCTTTGTGCCTTGATGTAATAATGGAAAAAAGACTAGTGGAAGTGGAACTTTGAAATTTTTATAAAGTTATAATAATTAATTTCACCATAAATGTGTGATTGATCTTAGAAAATTGCATTAAATACATGGTCGGGATCACTTTTCTAGACCGATATGTTATAATAACCATCTTGTTCTCGATTTGACCCAAGCTTGCAACAGAAAAAAATCATTCATTCCTCACCCAATTACTTATCACGAAAAACTTATTTTAGTTAGGCACGAATAAGAGAGAAGATTGAGGGGTGTGTTTGTTCGAAGGAGAATGGAGGGGAAAGAAAAAAATTTTGATAGTCAACACTCAATTACTATATTTTTTCTATTTATTTTTCATTTTTATTCTCATGTTCCAATCGTTTTGTATATTTTTCAATCACTTTATCATATATTTCCATACAATCAACCTATTTATTTTTCCTTTGTTCCACTTTATTTCTGTCATATTCATTTCATTTCTACTATCTTCCCCTCCATTCTCCTCTAAATAAATAGATTTTGAATAAATTTTCCATTAAAAAATAAAAAATTATATTGAGATCAAAAAATATAATTGAAAATAAAAAATAAAATTGTTAGGCATTTAAATTGAAAAAATTTAGAAAATACAAAATCGCACTCCATTCACATACCTTTTAAGCACTAACATTGAAAGACATTCCCGTAGGTAGAGAGAGACCAGGGGTGTAAATCTTACTGGTTGACTTGGAATTTTCAACCCTAACCTTACATTCAACGTTCTCTCAGATCCCAATCCAACCAAACTCTTAAAAATCGATTTGGCTATAACAGCGAACAAGCTAATTAAGAATTGAAAAATAGAAAAAAAGACAAAAATAAAAAATAATAGGAAAAGATAAAATAAGAAATTTCAGTTTTTTATACTCTTGGAGTCAAATTTCGTATTATTTCATTAACATCATTAAAGTATTGAAATTTTTTATTTACATTATATTAAAATATAGATTCAAAATATTTTTATATTATGTATCAAAATTTTAAATGTTTATGAATCCTAATTTCTTATATATTTTACATCAAAAAAATTTCTTATATATTTATTTTAAAACTCTCATGAGAATTTCTTCTTAGATGTTAAATCCAAAGTCTATTTTCAAATGGTGCAAGCGAAATAATCATTTTTAAATGGTACAAGTGAAATGATTATTTATGTCTATTATATCTTTCTATGTGGCAAATTTAACATCAAAATCTTTAAATAACAAATTTTAATTCAAGAGTTGTGGAATAACATCAATTGGTTTGCATGGAAAGAAGTCGAATTCAACTTAAACAAGGTCTCAATTTCGAGTCTCATCAATAGAATTATAAACATTTGGAAAACATTTCCCCTTTATGAGATCCAATCTAGCTCAACTTTGAAAAAAATAGAACTATAGAGATAAAAAAAATTTAATGATATATTACAGCTAATGATTAAGACTAAAGTAAATAAAATTAAAATATAGAGTAATTGTATGAAAAAGGTGCAAATAAATTATTGTAAACTAGGATAATTAGATAAGAAAATATGAGAAAAATTTTACAAATAATTTTTTCTCATATAACAAACTTCACTAATTAGTCTTTAAGTATAAAGTTTATATTAAAAAATAAAAATTTTAATCTTTTTTTTTGCTATAATACTTTCCAATTCATAAGTTATTCAACAACATGATTGCTAAGTAATTAAATTTTAAAATAATAATGTATAAGTAATGCTCATGTCTCTTATGATTTCTTGTGATGATATACAAATTAGGCACAGTTGGATTAATCAGCCCCTAACCTGCACTAACTTGTGAAATTTTGTCGAGCTAAGTTGACCAACCATTTAACCCACACCAACTCACTATAATCCTACCTTGTTGCGTTCAAGTTAAACCAATGACAGTTACATCCCTGAGAGAGTGAAAGAGAGAGTAATCTTTCTATGATGATGATTTGATTATTTGTACAGGTACCCCAAGCTTTTTACCAAATTACAATTAAACTGTGTAATATGAATGTAACACTACAGCAAAAATGTCTTGTGGTGACTGTTGAAAATATATGAAAAATAAGCTAAGTCTATGTTTTGATGATTAACAAATCAATTTAAGTAAGTTTTGATTGCTAACATATTTGTGAAAATGATTAAAGGTTATAAATTTGAAGAATATGAAGCATGGCAAGTCAAGTCGATTTTCAAGTCAACTCAGGCATCGACTTAGGCCAAGTCGATCCCTAAGTCGACTCCAGCAACGACTTCAAGACGTCATTTCCTTCCAGAGTTGAAATCGAGGAGCAGAGCTGCCGAAGTCATAAACGAAGTCGACTCCGTGTGCGACTTGGGTGAAGTTGCAGACCAAGTCGACTCCAACATCGACTTCGACATGTCATTTCTGTCCAAAGTTGAAATCGAGAATGAAGAATTGCCGAAGTCGCAAACAAAGTCGACTTCGCATGTGACTTGGGTGAAGTCGCAGACCAAGTCGACTCCAGCATCAACTTCAATCGGACAAAGCAGAAATTTCAAAAGTCAAATCGGGATTAGATCAATTTCAAGGCAGACTTGAGTAAAGTTGAAGATCAAGTCGACTTAGATGTTCGAATAGGAACTTATGAAGACTAATCCAAGTCCAAAGAAAGCAAGATGCATAAACTCAACTGTTCTAATTGAAATATATTGAAATTGTTCATGAATACAAAGATTCAAGACTCAAGGATTCAAAATTTGCAAATCATGGAGCTAAAGGACATCAAGCTAGAATAATAACATAGTGTTCCAAAGAGATATAAATCTAGGGAGAACAACCAAACATGAAGAAACTCAAGCAAGCAAAGCATTCCAAGGATTTCAAGTTCATCAAATAAGCTGTCGAGGTGAAGTCGCACCCGAAGTCGACTCCACCTGCGACTTGGGTCAAGCCGAGGACCAAGTCGACCCAGTCTGAAACTTGAAGAAGTTGCAAATAGGTGAAGTTGCACTCGAAGTCGACTCCATCTGCGACTTGGGCGCAGTCGCACCCGAAGTCGACTCCACCTGCGACTTAGGTCGCAACGGTCGAAAAATTTTCAAATGTTAGTGCGTTAAATGCGCGCCACCTACCTCCAAACGTTTAGATTCCCTCAATGATTATAAAAGGCATTCAATATGAACGAGAATGATAGCTGAGAATCATTGAATGTGCATAACTCATATCTTCAAGAGCATTAAGTGATCAAGGCAACATTTAGAAGAAGAACTTTGCTTCCAAACTACCAAGAGCTGCTTACTGAATCTCTAAGTCTATACTACAAGTTTTTCTCTGCGCCAAAACTGCCTCTGCACAACAGTAACGTGTAGAAACTTTCTTTTATTCTTATTGTTGTATTGAACTTGTTTTAGCTTTGGTAACTAAGAACAAGTGTAAGCAAAATAGTGTGTGATTAGAGAGAAACTCATTACCTACTTGTGCTGTATATTGTTGATGCCCCCTAGAGCTAAAATCTAGAATAGAGCAGAGTCTCTGGTTGAATATGCCCCCTAAAGCTAGAATCTAAAAGAGAGTGGAGACTCTAGTTATATTCACAGAATACATAGTGGAACCCAAGTCACAAGAGGTGTGAGCTTGGAAGAGTGGAGTAGGGAGGTTGCTCAAACCGCTATAAAATCTTGTGTATTGATTTCTATTTCTGCTCTCTATATTATAATATTTTTCATTTTGTTTCTTCATAAAGGGGACTAGATTAATCCGGGGTAAAGTTTCTGTTTAAGTTATAAATTTTTAAATACCCAATTCA
>JAXCLR010000050.1:25543967-25557081 GCA_035584095.1 Annona squamosa | reverse complement strand
ATTATATATGAAGTTGACACTATAAAGTATTATCTTATAGATAAATAATTTATTTTAGATATTTAGATATTATTCATGTTTTTATTATAAATACTATTCAAATTTGGATAAACAAGAAATTTCAAAAATTAAAATTAAAATCTCATAAATCCTACAATCTAATAATAATACTAGTTTTTTCTCCAATTTATTAAAATATACATCAACTAAAATATAGAAAATAATCCTAAAAAGTAAAAATACTTATGAAAAATATTTTAAAAAGTATTTAGATATATAATAGCAATGGTAGAATGACATTCAACAAAATAATATTAAGTCATATAAAATTTTATAATAATAATAATTGTAATTGGTTCAATTCATATTTATATATTGGCAATTTAAATTGGTAAATAACATTGTTCAACGAAGAAATTAAAATTTCTACGTCAACACAATCAATGAGATTCTATTATGACAATTTAACTCAAAGTAACTCTCAAACTCTTTTACAAATCAAAATTTCTCTCATATAATTGAAAATTACAAGTTACAACCGAAGATATTTGTTTGATATGGCAATTTGCAACTAATTAATTTTTTTCAAAATAATATTACAATCATTTTCACATTTTCTTTTCACTTCATTTTGATTTTTGAAGTTCGTCATTATGTAAAAATGCTACTATCTTTGTCATAAAGTCAATAGCCTACAAATAAAAGAAAACTTCAACTTTCAAATAATTAAAGTGAATTTTTAAAAAATTTAAGTAATTTTAAAAGATTGTAACTTACATTCTTTCCATTAGGTCTGCATCATGTGTTTGTAATATTTCTTCTTCATCAACAGTATCAATATCATCTCTTATCCAAAATGGATTACCCTGTGTGGAGTCAAATCCATCATTTTCAAGTACAACCCCATTATGTTGCTCTCCTCTAAGAAATATTTGTAGAGGATCCTTATATGGTCCAACACCAATATCATATAAATCTCTAACTTTAGCATTGAAAACCACATGTCAGTCTTTATTCACATGATCCTTGACATAAAATACTTTCTTAGCTTGAGATGCAAATATAAAACGGTCATAAAGAAGGTTAGCTCCTGTATGTATCAAGTGAGAGAAATTTACTAATGTGCATCCAAAATTGTTTATTTTATAACCCCTTTCCTCCATTAACATCAACCCATCACATTTAAATAATATAATTTTGTGTTTACCATGATAGTTTAATTCTATAATATCTCTTAAAATACCATAATAAGTGACTTCTCCTTCAACCAGCCTTTTATCTACTGCACTCGCATAACTCATTATTTTTAAACTCACTACAACTCCACTATTTTGAGTTATCATATTTTTCTCATGTTCTTATGTGTGAAATTTGAAGCCATTGATGACAAAACCTGTATATCTTTGTGCCACTTTTCTTGGACCACATGCTAACCATCTCATTTCTTCAGTAATCCGTGCATCCCCTTCTTCATCTAATTGTTTAACCTGAAGTATACATTAAGATTAATTAATACAAAAATGACACTCACAATATATTTAAATTTATATAGAAATACGTAATCAACATGTTGAATATATACTTACTACTTAAATACTATATTTACATAATCACGAAACCATTCATGGAATGTTTGACAATGCATTATGACTATTTTGTTTTAAGATGGACGTCGAGAAAGACGACGATTTTTTCTCAAAATTTCATCTTCATGCTCTCTATAAAAAGATAAAATGAATTAAAAAGGCACTACTTGAATTTAAGAAATTTTTTTACTTTAGATATAAACAAAATGAAGAAAGATTTAACTTACCTTCGGATGTGATGACACCAAAATTAAAAAGCACATACCGATGTGCTTGAATCCATGTTTTATCATCCAATTGACTTTCTTTTACTCTGATTCGCTTCTTTACTTTCAAATTTCTTTTTCTTTTTATTCTAAGAGGTCTTTCTAATAAAGGAATGCAGAAAAATCCTTTATCTGAGTATATATTAGCATGATCTTTTTGTACCAATCGATCAAATTTTGTCTCAATGCCGAAAAAGACATCTAGAGCAAAATGTTAGACATTCTTCAGCTAAGTACCCTTCTGCAATAGAACCTTCTAGAGAAGCTCTATTGTGTACATAAGACTTAAGTGTATAAAGATACTTACATTAAAAATATATGAAACTTAAAATCTTATATCATATTGTTAAATTTTAAATTAAATAATAATTACAAAAGTAATATATAAATTTACCTTTCAATTGGATACATCCATCCATATTGCACATGTCCAGCAACCTTTGCCTTAACAGCCAAGTGAATCACTAAATGCACTTAAGTAGTAAAAAATGATGGAGAAAAAATTCTTTCCATACGATATAATGTTAAAGTAATTTGTGTTTCAAGCTTCTCAAGATCACAAACTCTAAGAACTTTGGAACACAATTCGTTAAAATATTAACACAACTCAATAATTACTAAACTCACTTTCTCAGGTAATAACCCCCTCACTGCCATATGAAGAAAATCTTGCATAAAAATACGACAATCATAACTTTTAAGCCCCATAATTTTACTTTGTTTCAACTGCACACAACGAGCAATATTTGTGGATATCTCATGTGGTGCTTTTATGTTCTTTGATACTTCACAAAAGGAGCTTTTCTCTTTCAAAGTCAATGAATATCATGCTTTTGGAAAAAAATCCTTATTAATACAAACATACTTTGTCAAGTGCAAATCCTTTCTAATACTCATATCTTCAGGGCCCAATCATGCCTTGCAATTATCTTTTGTTTTCCCTTCCTAATTCGTAATGGTTCCCAAGACATTATCACAAATATTTTTTTCCATATGCATAACATCAAGGTTGTGACAAATGAGATTATGTTTCCAATAAGGTAATATGAAAAAGATACTTTTCTTCTTCCAAGTACCTTCTATTTCTAAAATTGGAGTATTTTGAAATATGAAGTCAATGCCCTCAAGTTACTCTAATACAGTCGAACCAAATTGAGGGATTGGTGCACAATCAAAATCTTGATGTCCATCAAAGGAAAGCTTCTCATATCGAAATTCATGATTAGATGGTAAGAATTGAAGATGACCCATATAGCAATACTTTCCCCATGACGCAACCATTTGGAACAAATTTTAAAATTATAAGTAGGACATGCATATTGACCTTTAGTACTCTAACCTGATAAATTTACATAAGCTGAAAAATCACTGATAGTCCACATCAATGCTGCATGCAAGCAAAAATACTCATTCTTATGTGCATAAAATGTCTGAATGCCAACTTCCCACAATTCATGCAATTCTTCAATAAAAGGTTGTAAATACACATCTAAATGATTTTTAGGTGCATCTGGACCAGGAATAAGTAAAGATAAAATAAAATATGGTTGCTTCATGCACATCCATGAAGGCAAATTATATGGTATCACAATAATTGGCCATGTGTTGAGGTTAAGACCTTTAGTTCCAAATGGATTAAAACCATCACAAGATAAGCCCAAACGAACATTACGAGGATCTGCAACAAACAGTGGGTACTGAGAATTAAAATTTTTCTATTCGTAGTACGTCCTTCCTCATGCCACATCATGAAAAAGCTGTCTTTGAAAACATAAATAGTCTTTGTAACTAAGGCTTTGAAGGAAACCAACTTTTTTATTCTTTCCTGAAGGCTTGTCATTTTCTAAAACGGTTGTCTTTATTTTCCATCTAAAAGTACCACAAGAAGGACAAACTTTTAGCTTTGAATTTTCTTTCTAATATAGAATGCAATTTTTGGGACACACATGAATTTTCTTGTAGTTTAATCTCAAATAAGAAATGAACCTTTTTGTTTCATAATAAGATATAAACAATGTGTTTCCTTTAGGAAAAGCATTCTCCAATAACTCAAGCAAGATAGTGAAAGACTTCTTACTCCATCCATTGAGAGATTTTAAGTGAAAAAGTTTAACAATAAATGAAAGTTTTGTATATTCCTTGCACCCTGGATACAACTCCTTTTTGACATCTTTAATTAAATTAAAAAAGTTTTTTTTATTTACATCTTGTTGTCCAATATTAAGATTATGTAAAACATCCTCTTCAGTATCTTCATTCAAAGTCTCTAGACCCATCATGCACACCAAAAGCATTATGCAATAATTCATGAATCTCATCACCTATACCTTCAACAGGATTTTGACTAGAAGTAGACTTTCCCATAGCCTCTCCATGATTATACCAATATGTATAACCCTTAAGAAATCCATTACAAATTAAATGATCTAATACTTCTTTTCTAGAACATTTATATTTAAGAACACATTTCACACATGGACAAAAAATCCTTCCATCTCGAGATGCTTTCTCAAATGCATTATCAAGAAATCGAATGACACCCTCAACGTATTTCTTACTTGACGTTGGTGCATAAATCCAACTTTTATCCATTGTTACAAAAATAGTTTAACTGCAGTCATATATATATAACATTTGGTATTAAGGACTAACTTAAATAAAAAAGAAAAACATAGTTTAATTATGAATAACACAAAAAATAACAAATAGATTACAAATAATATCATTTACCTTATCATCTAGGCATTAATTTTATCCTCTGTCATTATATACATGTATTCTATTTAATAATAGAGGGTAAAATCCTTAGATTTTAAATTCTAAATCTACAACTATACATAAGTTGTTTGAACAATAGAGGAAGAAAACAACAAATCTCCCATCACGCCGCCATCAATTTTTCCACCCAATCTAACACCGGAGAAAGCCCAAACTAAAAAAATCACCACTTTTCATTTCACATGACATAAATTCAACAAGTTTTCTATTTTAAAGTAAAATCAAATAACCATATAGCCATCCATATACATGTCATACAAGTGCATCAGCGGCTTACTGCCAGTGAAGGGGTGAACAGCGGTAGCAGCTATCCATATACAGAAGATTTCAGAGATGAAATAAAAGCTCTCTTACTTACATGTTGTGAAACCCCAACCTAAGTAAGATTCAATGTATGCATTGAACATATACATGTGATTTACGTGTGAATTAAACGAATTATGGATTATTCATGATTTTTATGATTTAATGATATTTTGCAATTAGGGTTTTAATTAAAAATGATGATTAAAAATTTAATTATCGGAGCCCAAAGTGAGTCGGTATGACCCAAGGGGCTTAATGAGGGTTGAAAGGTGAAAATGTGTTATGAATAATCATGTTAATTACCATGATTTAATTTATGAAGATTAAAGTGTAATTATGGAATTAAGATGAAAAATTATAGAAAATTCATAACTTAACGCCTACAAGGCAGATTTCGATGAAATTTAAAAAGTAAGCTCATGACGGTGGGCCCAATCTTCTGAATAAATTGGATTAAGAAAATCATGATGAGATTAGGGCGATAATTAATTATTTTTATTCTCAAATGGAGTTAGAAAACTCGATTTGAGACAAAACCTGAGAAAGGTGGATAAAACGATATGACGAACAATATAGTAGGAATGAATTAAGCTAATTATTAAGGGATTTGCTTAATCACAAAAGGACAAAAGCAATTCTGGTGAGGAAAAAGACAAAATTTAATGCATGAACCAAGGTGGAAACCTTGGATGTTGAAGAGCATCGAAATCTAATTTTTTAGATTTTTTAAAAATAAAAAATTACATGTAAATAGGCTATGAGCTAGGAAATTTAATTTATGGTAGATTGAGGTGCATTTAAGGCATAAAATTTCAAACTAAAGGGCTTCCATGTGGGACGTTGCAAGTGGACAGCAATATCCTCCAATTAATGCATGATTTTGTGAAATAATGAAGAGATAAATAATGGAATTATGTTGGAGAAAATAATGCAATGTGTTTAAGGGGATAAAGAGGCATTGAAGTGGGCATTAAAGGATGGAAAATAAGGGGATGAGTTGCTGGAAAATTTCAGCAACTTTCCAAGAGAAGATAATGGGCAAGTGAGAGAGGGAGAAAGAAGAGAGGAAAGAGAGGAAAACAAGAGAGAAAAGAAAATTTTCTCCAAGGATCAGCTAGGGCACGTCCAACCCAGTAAGGAAGAGGAGAAAAGAGAAGAAAAAGAGAAAGGCAAGGCATGGTAGCAAGCTCGGGAAGTTCAACACAAAGAATTGATGAAATCGGGTAAGTACATGTTGATTTTAAGTCTTCTCATTTTTCAAATTTCCTTTTTGATTTGGAATCATGATTTTGAGTCATAGAAGACTTCTTAAAGAACATATTTCAAGTATTAAAGATGCTTAGTTAAATGAGTGGGTTTATAAAGTTTAATTTGGGGATTAATCAGCCCATATCATCTAATCTACACTCATGTGTAGTAAATTTAGACCTGAAAAGGGAAATATGAAAGAAATAGTTAATGAACAAGTTTTATCATAAAAATTTGTAAGAAGACTAATGATGGGCTTATTAAAAAATTAACCAATTTTCAGCTTAAAATGATAAGCAAGTTATAAATTAAAAATTCGGAAAAATCAACCTGGACAGGATTGAACGGGTAGTAGGTTTAGCTGCACCAAATGATTTTTTATAATTTTTATACAAGGAAATTTCCGTTAAAAATTTTACAAGATATATAAGACATATTTACAATCACATGACCAAAATAAAAATTAAGTTTTGATGGGTATAAATATACCCCATAATTTATGTTATTCAAGCTTTCTGAAAAGAGATGTTGTTGTCTAGCAGAGTAAAAATACCAAAATAAATAGAAATATAAAATATTTCATGCCAAAAATATTTTTTTGATTAATTCATATATCTATTAAGGTATGATAGAAATTTTAGATCAAAAATAGTTGATTTAATATTAATTCAATATTTTGAGAGATTCAGTGTGCCTGAATTCAGCATTATGGACAACTTAAGGAATAAATCAAAATAAATGTTAAATTCTAGGTTTTGTGATGGAACTTAACTTATAATGAGATATAAATAAATGGTTGTGAGAGTTTAATCTATTAGAGATAAACAAGATTACCCTAAGTATGATTTTTTTAAGATATGCAAATGGATGTTCAAATAGGCGTTGAAATGATAAAAAAGGGTCCTAACGTTGCTATTTTTGAACCCTATGATGAATGGATTGAAAATCCAAAATTAGACCCTAAATTAAATTTTAATTAAGGAATTTAATGATGATGAAAATAGGTGAAAGTTTTTGTGTTAAGAAAATTTAAGAAACACATAATATATGTGTTGTATGTTTAACATATGTGAAGCATATGTGTGAATGTAAGATATGTGATTGATGTAAACTTGCTAAAATACAAAATATGTATGAGTATGTGATAAAATGCATGAGTAAATTGTTATATGAATAAGAATTGATTATCTCAAAATTTGAGATTTAAGTATGAAACTTAAGACATCACTCATATGCTTAGAATGAGCATGGACGTACGAAAGGTAAAAATAAATTATAAATGATAAATAGAAGGTAATGAACCTCCATATGATGAATTATGGATGGTCATTATGTTTATGAATGAATACCCTACCTATGAGTTGGGGACGTTATAAGGAATGAATGGTATGATGCACAAGTGAGTATGATGTATATATACCCGACTTGGAATTCAAGTGGGTTATGTACGTTAACAGATTATGGGTTAAAAATTGAATTGAATGTAAGCAAAAGAAAGTATATGAATGTTATGTCATTCTTATATGTATAGGCAAAGGCAAAAGGATAAGCAAAACTAAAAGCTAAGCAAGTAAGGTGTGGCGCCCCCGACTGGAGGGCTGGAGAGCTTTACTCCGGGATCGTTTTTTGATTGGTAAATGTGAACAGGATTGTTGCCCCTGGTCACGCAGTAGAATTTTTTTATATTCATATATAATACTCATAACCCATGAAAGGATGAGATAATCAAACTGTTTCTATTTGATTCAACATGTGGTAATTAGAACTTGTTTTTTTTTTGGTACATTCATAACACATTAATCAATTATTTAATTACAACAAAGGTTTCCTAGTCAGTCACGGTTGCCTTTACAAAATTCAACCTTCTATAGATTTATACAAGAAAGGCAGTAACTTGTGTAACCCTATATTTCACTTCAGTGTCTGTCTCGTACTTATCTATAAATTTTAAAAAATATCGCATGAGTACTAATACTCAGTAATCAAGTTCTTTCATTTTGTAAATAAACATTTTTCATTTCCTTTCTATGCATTTCATAAATATAAAAGTGCAGAATTCAAGCATACATGACATTTCTCACGATGGAACGCTAGCTAGGAGTTCATTACTTGATCCTACTCCCATTTCAGGGAGGGCGCTGCCAGCCTTAGCCTGTATTTGCGACTTGGTTATGCTAGAGGAGGACAACTGGTCCAATTACACCTCTCTCATGACCTATTCCTCACGCACCATGTACATTCATTCTCATGTTGGCATGCCACTTCATGTATAAATAATTTTGCACAAATAATTTGCAAATAATTTTCAATAAATAGAAATATTCTTTGCAATTCAAAGATTATAGGAATGACCATCCTTAAACAAGATTTAAAAATATTCAAATCAAACTATTTGCAATACAAAAAAATAACAATTTTCAAAAGATAACTTACTTACCTGTAAAATTAGCTTGTACCTTCCACTTTTTCTTTTTCTTTTCCTATACATATAAAAGGACCATTTTTTTCTTATAATATCTCATTTAAATTTTCTGGAACTTATTATTAAATTCCAAAACAACCCTTCTCTTTTCACTATGTTTCATTTTTTTATTTATCTATTAATTCTATATACATACAATAGCATTAATTTGCTATCCCTAATCCTTTATTATACTCTTTCCTAACATATCTATTAATTTGGATCACTTTCACTGAGTTTTCATATTTATTTTTGATTATTTATCAAACTGTCCTAATTTGTTGAAATCAAGTATACTGATTTCTTTAAATCTTGATTTGTAATCAAATCAAGGTATTTAATTCCGAAATTTTTTCATACATCTATAATTACATGAATTAACCCTCATAAAAATTTCAGGATAAAATATTAACATTTTATATTTATTTTGACATTTTCACTGTGCTAGACAGTGTTGTGCAATCAAGAGTAGCCTTAATCACATTAGTTAAGTCAAAAATCATATTTTTTTTGGCCAAGTGATAATCACGATATCTTATAAATCATATTAAAATTTCAAATCAAAATTTCATCGACAAAAATTATTTACTACAGCTGTTCCTGTCACCCGTTTTACCCTGTTTAAGTTAATCTTCTCTTATTTTTAATTTACAATTTGCTTAATATTTTAAGCAAAAATTTAGTTGTTTCTTAATAATAATATATTGAGCTTGTAAAAATATTTTCATGGCAAAAAGATTTTTTTTACTATCTCGTTCATATTTTTGTTTCTAATATCACATAACCTCTAGATTTGAAGCAATAAATCAAGATTAACTTAGACTTATCAAATTAATCATGAAAATATCCCTAAATTAGTTTAATGACATTAATCATTATCTATCTTTTCATTATTCATAAATCATATTTTAAACATGATTATAAAAATCTGTTTTAAACGTCACTTATACTCAATATTTTCAAGCCATATATTAAACATGATTTTAACACAAATTAAAATCTGTTAATTTAATTATGAAATCAAATAGGGTATATTTTCAGCAAAATATTTATCATAGTAACATTCAGCAGGATGTTTAACAAAATTTCTGAATCATGAATTTCAAAACCAAAAAAAAAAAATACATAAATCTATTTGGAACGGTAATGATCATCCATACATCTTTATACATGCTGTTTAATAGCTTTAATAAAAATCACATGGCAAGCAACATTTCAGATAAAAATAAATTAACAGGTACCTTTTTGGATTGCTGTTGTTGCTTGGCTTAGCTAAAGCAAAAGCAAAGTTATTTATTTATTTATTTAAATGTTGTTGCCCTCACCGTTTGAAATCCACAGCACACCTTTTTGAATTGTGTAACATCCAGCACCCTTTTTATACATTCCATCAAGCGGTTTACCGTAGTTCATTTCTTAACCCTCTTAGGTTGCTGCTATAGCTGTTGATTTTTTAAAAAATCAACATTTAAATAAATAGAGCTGCCCTCTTTTAGAATGTACAACACTTCATGTGATTTTTATTATTCATATCTAGATACCCACGTAATTACTAACCATTCATGTAGCTGTCCACATTTGCTCATTCATGCAAAATTTTTATTTTATTTTATTTGCATTAATAAATTAATTCATAACTGCCTACATACAACTTATATATTATGAAAATTTTTCTTATTAATATATATCCAATTCCTAACTAAATGTACCATTCGGAATTTTGAAGATTTTTTAATTTTTTTCATAAATTAATTCATATTTGGATATAAAATCTCTTTTTAAAATTTTGGAAATATGTTTTCCAAAATTTCATTCATTCATTAAATTGGGCATATTAAAATAGGCTTACCTATAAAATTTCACCTCAATTGGAGCAAAGTACATATTTTAATTTAATTAAAATCATATTGTGGTATAAAATTTTATTTTTAAAAACTTGTAAACATATTTTTCAAAATTTAATCTATTCATTATGTAGAGTATATTAAAATAGGTTTGCTTCAAAAGTTTCATCTCAAATGGCCTTATATATATTAGGATATTAATTAACTAAGTAATTATGTATATATATATATCAACGTGCATGCATCAGGACGTGAGTTTATGCTTTTGGCACGCTTCCTGATGCACTCAAGTCAGATAATTTAGTCAATTATTTTTCATAAACTGATCTGTCTAGATTAAAGAGCACATAATTTAGTACTTTCTATTAAATTCTTCTGTCCATCTGAGTTATACATGCTTAGTTTTAATAAAAATAGTATGGATGAATATAAGCCCTTAATTAGAGCCCCTAATTAGCCAAAAAATTTTCATTTATTTTTATTTTTCCATAAGGTTCGTGAATTTAAACAGTTTTGATTTGTATAATTCGAAATTTTGAAATTCTTTTACGAAAATTTGTAAAAATTCATTTTTATATCTAATCTTTATGAAATTATAAATTACCCATTTAGTTTTCTTATAAATCTCAAAATTAACTTTTATAAAATTAATTTTTTTTACTCTTCTCAAATTTACCATTCAATTCTTTATTCTAAATTTATAATTTAATCTCATTTTTCTAAAATTGAAATTTGATCTTTTTGTAAACATACACTTTTTTCTATAATCTTATTGAAATAACATATGCACTGTATGAAGTTTCAAATAACACAAGTTTCACACAATGTAAGCAAGCAGCTTTCTAAATGAGTTTTGTTTTAAATACTTTCTAAGTTGTTTTAGGATGACTATTCCTTGTCTATATACATATTGAAATATTATTTTTATTGAAATAAATGATTGCTTACTGTTTCGCAATTATGCATGAAATGTGATGAAACGTGAATTTATACGATGTTTCATTGAAATGATGTTTAAAAATGGATGGTGCAAAAAATTTTTTACATGAGAATGACAAGTTCCATGTGTAAGGGGGTATATAATATCGACGTGACTAAAAGTCATACATGAAATGAAAGTCAAGTAGGCTAGTTGAGGTAGTAAGTGGACAAGGAGTACACCTTGACGTTGCCAAGTCAGTAGGTCCGACACCAAGAATGGAAAGGATCATGCTACGAAAGAAAATTTCCCGTACTAGTGTACTGTCATATGAAGGATAATGTCATGAATGGAAATGATGAATTTGTACATCTAATGTTTATGAAATGCCCAAAAACTGGGATTTACGAATAGTTTACGTGAATGGTTTTTCATGAAATGTTTATGAAAGGTTTACGAAAAAATTTCTGCTCCATAGGTAATTGATCACTTGCTAAGTGTCTTCATTGAATGGAGAGAAATGCTTTTAAAGAATGTTGCCTTCAAAAATGAATTTGCCTGAAAAATATATAGCTCGCCTATTGAGTTGAATTTCAACTTACATTTTGTTTTTCAAACCCATAGACAAATGAAATGAAGGAGGCAAGGAGCACAGGTGGAGATTCAAGGATGAACGAATTTTCATGAGTACCTATATATGAACTTATGAATGTTAACAATTAAATTATTATTTAATGTTGTAGAAGGATTATGTTATGTTTTACGCCTATGGATTGTCGAAATTTTTTTATGGATAAATGCTAAGGCATAAAATATTATGATATGATTAAGTATGAAGATTATGAGATGAGATAATGGCCTAAAATGGCATTTGC
The DNA here is from genome assembly GCA_035584095.1 of Annona squamosa. Classification (NCBI taxonomy): domain Eukaryota; kingdom Viridiplantae; phylum Streptophyta; class Magnoliopsida; order Magnoliales; family Annonaceae; genus Annona; species Annona squamosa. Next base: position 25,544,798 of record JAXCLR010000050.1, on the reverse strand, counting down.
CGGAAATTGAATGTATGACATGATATAAAATCATAAGAAGTCAGAATTAAATGGATAAATATTCAATAAAAACCCGCTGCATGATCAGGGCAACAATCCTGATTCATATTTATCAATCGATAGATCTTGAGGTAAGAATGTGACACTCGGGCTAGGGCGCCACACCTGCAGCCAGTGAAGGGTTGAATAGCGGCAACGACTTACAAATGTGACGGTTGGGCGATGGATGACAGACTGCCTTCTTAGCTTCCTCCTCACTCCTTTTCTTTTTCTTATTTTCTCCTTCTCTCCCTCTTTTGCTCCCAGTTCACTAGCTTCCCAAAGTCGCTAAGGGGCTGCTCTTTGCGGTCCCCACTTATGATAGTCACATCTATGCACATGTGGCTATCTCCTTATGTGGTTATATATATATATATTGCAAGTCATAAATCATAAAATTTACAAAATTTATGATTTAAACTCATTTCATATATTTAGGGTTATTAAATGATAACCATTTAACAATTTAAATAATTTAAGTAAGGTTATTTAATTGTAATTAATATATATACTTTGTCATTGTTCCATTTCGTAAATAGCATTTTATCATAATTACCTATTTACTAATTACTTCTTTTCTTACTCTATAAATTTAGGTCGTTAATTTATTTATAATTTCACTAATGTTATGGCTCAAAATTTTCACTTATACATGTTGCATGCTTAGGCCTTGTTCCGGCCTCGTGAGAAAAAGTAAATTCAAAATTCATTCCTGTTTTGGTTGAATGTAAAATTGTTTTCCTGCGGTTTTGAGAATAAATGCTTAATTAATTTCCCAGCAAAATTTTAAAG
>JAXCLR010000050.1:25513698-25536819 GCA_035584095.1 Annona squamosa | reverse complement strand
TTGTTGATTTTTATTTCTGCTCTCTACACTATATTGCTTTCCATTTTATTTCTTCGTAAAGGGAACTAGATTAATCCAAGGTAAAGTTTCTGTTTAAGTTTAAAAATTTTAAATACCCAATTTACCCCTCCCCTCTTGGGTGATTGCCATTAACTTGGGACCAACAGCTATCTTAAGTTCAAATGGCCTTACAATATGAAAACGTCATTATATATTGAGTAAAAGGTCTATTATTACATATGTCTTAATTTATATATTAAATACAAAGCTTATGCATATACGAGTTATCTAAGTGTATTTTTGAATACAAAAGGATGAAGAGGCTTTAATAGCTTATAATACATAAAATTTCAGATATGATATAGTTTAAAATTTATAAATTCTAAGTATGAAAGATCTATAAGATTAAACTTAATTTAATTTTTATGATGTAATTGTGTTAAATTTCATGTATTGATGTTTTAAATGAGGATAAGATATTTGCTCAAGTGGAGGATGATTCTTTAATGTGTATAAGTCATATTGAAAAGACTAAATTAAGATTTTAAATAAAATGGAAGGAAATAAGACATATTTTTTTGGGTAAAATAAGGTTAGTAGTTAATATGTCAAATGATCTTAGTTGTTATTAGATAATTACATTGAATTAAATGATTGAGATTTTTAAAAAAGAAATGTAAGTAATAGAGAACCCAATGAATGTATTAATGTGGGTAACCCTATTATTTGTAAATGATATTTAAGTTGCAGCAGATGAATTTACTATTTGAAAATATAAGTTTTTACGGAGACAAAAAAAATAAAATATACTAACTTTTAAGTTGTATAAATAGTGGTAGAAGCTATACTAAGCTTATATGTTTATTATGTGTTATGTATAAAGTTAAAACTTGAATTACAATTATTAGTTAAGTATTAAATGCAAAGCTAATGCAATTTATAAGTTTATTCAAATGTAGGTTAAATGTGGGATGGTATAAAGGTTTAAATAGCTTGAAAAGTAAGAAAATTGGGTATAAATGATATTTCAAGGGTAGTTAACTTGTAAGACTATGGTTCATTTAATTTGAAAGTGTGGTTAAGTTAAAAAGAAGTTAGGAATTTTGGATAAGGAGATTTCAAGTTTATAAATACTTGAACTCTATGTCCAAAGGTCTCGAAAAAGTATGTCATTAGATGTATAATTAATCATGAAATAAGTATGTGTGTTGGGTTAAATAAATGCTTAGATATATTCTTTGTTAGCTATAATAGGAAAGGATAAAGGAAAGATGAAGGAAAGTATAAAGGAAAAATAGATGAAAGCTAAAGGAAAAAGGTAAACAAGCACTTTAAGATTCTTTTTGTTCAAAAGAATTTTATGGTAAGAAAAATCTATTCTTGCTTTTTTATTTCAAGAAATGTTATTTGCTAATGAGTTTGTTTTATTAAAATATTTCTTTAAATTGACATGCATTGAAAATGTACTTAGAGATGGTCACTACCCTGTGCATAGATTTTACAAAAAGAACGTGTACTTGAGATATTTTTACAACTTAATTTTCATATATAAAACCTATTATTATGTTGAGTTGGCAAAACTTAATTCATGTCATAAATGCATAAAATGCATGTGTGAATGGAACTCATGCACAAGGCTTTGTCAAGGTTGTAACTAGATGGATAGTCCATCATTGACGTTGCTTGGTTGGTATGTCTAACATATAGGCGGGTGATCACTTGATAATTGTCATCTGCCAAATAAGGAATAAGCCATGGAATGATACATATGTGTGCATTGATCTCATTATCACACATGCATAATGAGATTTTAAGAGTTTAATGATTTTAGTTAATGCCATGGATTTTGAAAATTATTTATTTCTAAATGCTTGCTTATTGAGTGTTTTATACTTAGGGTGTGTTTGGTTGGAGGTAAAACTTTTGATGAAAAGTTTTTAGAATAAAAGTTGTCAAATCAATAAAAAGTTGTGTGATATAATAGGAGTAATGATGAGGAGTAAAGAGAATAAAGTTAAAATAGATAGGTTAGTTGTATGGGTAGTTGTGTAGAAATGATTGAAAAGTAGGATAGTTTGTATAGAAAAATGTGAAAAAGTAATTAAAAAATAGAATAATTATGAAGAGTGAAAAGTTTTAGATTGAAAAGTTTTAGTTGACATTTTTTTACCCTAAACAAACACACCCTTATTGTTTTCAACTAATCAATGAGTGCAGATAATGCAGATTTGATAAAAGAGCCTTCAATGCTAGTTGGTATGATTTTTAATATTTTTGATAAATTTGGATTCATGTGATTGTAATTATTATAATTGTGAATGTATTATTTTTAAATGTTTTATATTGTTTTAAACGTAGTAGTTAATTTCTCATGTGAAATATGATTGTATAAGGAATGTATTAGTTTGAATTGAAAAAAAATGTAAGTGAATTAGCAGAAAATGTTGAAATTGTCTCGACTATCAGGTTTTGGATTGCCCAAACATCATAAGTATAGACGATATGATGCCAAACTTTAGTTAATAAAATGGAACCAATGTTGGTTCTAAAGAGAAGAAAAGAAAAAATATTCAGTGTGGCGCGCTTGTAGGTTGAGGCGCTACATCCTGAAGAGTAAATTGCTTTTGAAGCTCTTTCATGCTGATATATGGGGCCCTTCTCAAAATACATCTCTCGAAGGTAAAAGATTTTGGGATTTTAAAAATATTGTAGGTATATTTAAGATTATGGCTAAACATAATTAGTTTATTTGGAAAAATCCCTTAATACATTGCTTACATTAAAAAATCAAATATTAACTATTAACTTATTTTATTAGATTTTTGGATTCATTTCCAGAATAGTTTAATTAATATATCATGATAAAATTTATCATTTTGCCAACAAACATTTGCAACCAAATTTCACTTTGACTACTTTAGCTTAATTGCATTTATTACTATTTGTAATTAAATTTTAGTATTGACATCAAACTAAGGGTGAACACTAGGAAAGTTTTTTCTAACCTTCAGCAGTCATATTGTTGACCTTATATATTCAAGTTCAGGATAAACTCAGTTTTAGGCTTTGTTAAGGCGAAAATAGAATGAGTTCAAACAATAGAGATTTTTTAAAATAAATTCATAAAGGGGGTTTTTTTGAAAAATATTAAAACTTCTTAAACTAAAACTTTTCACTTGTCACAACTATCTATTTTTTAATCATTTATTTACATCTTCCTATATAATTATCTCAATTTTCAATCATTTTTATATAAATACTTATACAACTAATTTATTTATTTTAACTTTATTTTCTTTGTTACTTATTATTATCTCTATCATATCACGTCATTTTTTATCAATTCAAAAACTTTTACTTCAAAAAATTTGCATAAAAATTTTTATTACTTTCCAAGCACACCCAAAATAAAAATATTTATGAAATAAAAATAATAAAGATATTTATATTTAAAAAGGTAAAAAATATATAAAGAAGATGAATAATTTTTCTTTATGTTATCTTCCGTGGATCTGGTAAATACATTTTCCAATAGACTTTCTAAGGTTTATATCAAGACTTTCAAGAAATGTGATAATGATTATTTATGCTCATTAAAGGAACCGGTTCAATGCACCTGGGTGCATTGAGTCTTGATGCACCCAGGTGTACTTTATCTATTTTTGAAAATTTTAAAAATTTTTTTACATAATTATTAATATAAATATATTTAACATGTGTATAATATTTTATCATTTTTGGATATTTGCAATAAAAATGCCATTAATTTTAAAAATCTGAAAAAATATCTAAAAAAATTATACACATGTTAAATACATTTAGGTTAACAGTTTCATAAAAAAATTTCAAAAAAAGAAAAAAAAAAGTGAAATAAACCCGGGTTCATTGAACCAGGAACCATCATCAAATACTCATACTAAGTATAGGTAAGGAAGAGCGATTATTGAGCTACATAAAGTGGAGACCAAGAACAAAAACCTATACGTTACGTTAAGGGTATGCTTATTTACATAAAAATATTTTTAATTATTTCTGTATAATTACTTATGCTACTAGTCTATATAGTTTAACTTTTTTCTATTAACTTTCCATTATTAATTTATCAAATCACATCATTTTTTCATTGAAAAACTGTTATAATAGAAACTTTTTATCAAAAAGTTTTATTATTTTCTAAACGCACCCAGAGTACTAAAAGAGTTTTAAATAATGTAAATATAATCAAATCCGTCAAAAAGGAACGTCCGGATTATTATAATGTTATTTTTAGAAATGCCAAAACATATAAAGAGAAAATGAAATTTCTTGTTCAAGTAAAATTATCCCAATATGACAGAAGTTACCTCCACCGTACAAGGAACTGACGAAGACTGAAACAGAGAGAAAAATTATTGATGCCAAGTCTTTTTTAATATTTTTGGGTGATTAGGTGGAAGCAATGGTCTCAAAAACCACACTAGACATCATTTTGACCAGAAACCTAACGCCAAAATTACTAGTTTCATCAGTTCAAATCAGGCCAGAAATTTTATTTATTGATAAAATGAACAGGAAGAAAATAAAGGATACCATAAGGAAAATATGATGAATAGCATAAAATACAATAAAACATGTTGCTGATGCTATTGTCAACATTTTGTAACACACCCTCTTGCTGGGCTCCTGGTAAGGTGGCTACCTTCATGGCACCAGGCGGGTTCTTTAAGGTCGATTCCGATTGTACCAATCAATTTCGTGCTGACTACGGGTACTTTTTTAAAAATCCGAAACTGAATTTTTTAAGTATTGGTCCGCGAAAAACTCTCCTGGCTTGTACCCTTACATCAAACATTAGTTAGTTGCATTTGACGTAAAAAATGGTTATATTCAGCAAAATATCCTTCCAAAAACAGGTTCGGCTTCTATTGAATTATTTTTTCTATGTAAGTTGCTTATATTTAAAATCTCATTGATTGATGAAAAATTCATTTTATTTATTGTATTTAGCAGCATTTACAATACATTGAAAACACTTTTATTTGTTTAGTTTTACCGGAGATGGGTACCATCTATAAATGTGTAAAATCAAATTAATAAAATAGTTCAATGCTAAAATATCAATTTTAAACTGATTTTTTAAACATTTGTGCCATCTAAAATATCATTACTATATGGATAAATGATTCTATAAAATATTATTACATTCTAATACATGCGTGAATGGATTTAAGTATTTTTCATAATTTACGCATGAATATATATATTTTTGAGCTAATTTAACTATGAACATTCTTAATTTGAATGAAATGTGGTTTTCCAGATAAACAAGTAGCTTTAAATATAGTGAATGGATTAAATTTTAAATTAATTATCAATAACGTAAAAATTAAAAATGTTTATATAAAACCTCTTTTTTATAACCTGATTACGTAGCAGCGAGCTGCAAAAACAGCTTTAAAATAAAGGCTAATTGTAGCCAAAATTGTAACTACTGAAAAATATATATAATTAAAAAATTATATTCTAGCGATTCAATTCCACATGGGCTCCATTAGAAAAATTTTTAGATTGCCGTAATTATTTGATGTGATATGATTAATCAGACACAGTAATATTATTCTACTACGGATTAATTATCCACAAGTATCATATATAAGTTTAATCAATTCTTTTACCAATTAATCATTAATAATAATATTATTACTATTACTATTATTATTCGCATTCAAGTACGTTTTATCATAGCGAACCTGCCCGTAGGGCAGTTGGTGTCGCATGGGGGGGCTTAGTGCCCACCCACCGGGATTCGAATCCCCACGTTGCCATTGAACGGGTGTTGCTCTGGCATGATAAAAAAAAAAAAAGTACGTTTTATCATAGTGAAAAGACAGAATTATTATCAATCATTTAATGTGATATGATTGACTATACGTGGTAATATTATTCTACAAAGGATGAATCATCTGCAACTATCATATGTATGTTTTATTAATTATTTTAAGAACAAATCAATCTTGATATTATTATTGTTAGTGTTGTTATTATTATTGTTATTATTTTCACGTTCAAGTACATATTTGCGTTACCATCGAGAAAAGAGAAACAATTACTGGTGAAACACATGGGAGTTAAAAAGAAAACATATATTATAATCATATATGGAAGGAAGATCAGGCGAAGGGGGCATCCTTCCTCAATTTTATATGCTCAAGAAGCACTGATCACACACAACCATCTCACTCTCTGTTTTTTACAAATTAATTACCCCAAAGCTTTCTTCAGGTCAGGTCTCTATGAATCTCTGGATCTCTCCCCCTCTCTCTTCCCCACACCTACGCAAGCAAGAGCGGAGTGAACGGCACTCCCGCCGCCTTTATCCAGTCGTTCCCTTGGATGAAGTTCTGCACGGTGAACTTGGTCGCTCTCTCCGGTGTCATCTGCTTGATCCCCTTCCACTTCACCCTCATCTTGGTCGGCGCTCCGGGCCCGCGGTTTTCGAACTCCGAGTAAAACAACGTGTTGAGCGCGAAGTCCCCTTCCCACGGCAGCCAGCCTTCGGGCTGGATCAGGTCTCCGATCTCCGACTGGAGGATGAATGTCCTCGAGTACATCTTCCAGGGGCGCCCCAGGTACGTCTTGAACTGCTTCCTCACCGTCATCAGCCTCGGGGATGCCGAGATAGTGCAGTTGTGCAGGATGATCGCCGTCGGCTCTCTCCTGTCCTTCCTCCCCTGGGCGGTCACGATGTTTTGCTGGTTCGCCATCGGCTTCCTCACCAGGATGTTGCAGTCCTGAAAGACCACCGCGGCGTTCCCGAAGATGAAGTCGATGGTGCCGGTGATTGTGCACTCGCGGTAGAACTGGCGGTGGGTGTGGGCGTAGAGGGTGTCTTGGTACCCGTCCATCCGGCACCGGTAGAACACCGACTTGTCCGATTGAACCCTCAAAGCCACCGCCTGGTGCTTCTCCGGCCCGGCACTGTTCTCAATTCCAATGTCCTTGCCAATGAATCCCCGGCCAGCAACAGCTGCAACCCAACAACACATTCCATATATCAGATAAACGAATTAACAGAGAAAGAAAACAAATGTATATATATGATCGATCAATTCGACTTACCGACAGTGGCGGTGTGAAAAGTGGCAATGCCATCGATGTAGTTCTTGTTGCCGGTGATCTTCGTCTTCGTGGGGCCGTCGCCGATCATTATCACATTCCACATGTGCTTGTCGACCAACACCGTCTCGTTATAGAGGCCTGCCTTGATGCGGATGACGAAGGGCTTCTCGCTCTCCTTGGGCACCTGCGCCAGCGCCGCCGTGATGGTAGTGTACTTGCCGCTTCCGTCCTTGGCCACCACTGCGTCTGGGACAACTTCGGCGCCAGCCTGCAGGAGCTTGCGCGCGGTGCCGGAAACCCAAGATGGGTATTCCCTGTCGGTGGAGAGGAGCTTCCGGTTCAAAAAGGAGAGATCCAACGATTCGATCACGGCAGACATTTGGTCGATGATGGCAAGAACATTGCTGCTGAGCTGCGAAGCGGCCACAATGGCTTTCTTCAATTTCTCCGCTGCCTTGCCCTGGGTGCCGTCGAACCCGTCCATACAAGTCTCCTGGTAGGTAATGGAGCCGCTGATCCAGATCTTGATATCGTTCACCAGCTCGTCGACCTGGTTGAGGTCGAAGTCCTCGAACTTCTTGAGCGAGTTCACGAGGTCGTCGATGGCGTAGTCCATGAGCTCCTCGCAATTCTCCAGAGCCGCCTTCGTTTTCGGGTCCTTCTCGGCCTCCTTTAGCACCTTCGATTGAGCGAAGGCCTTCTTCACCTTCTCTACCGTGGCGTTGAATGCGATCTTAATGAGTTCTTTGGGGTCGGTCGTGTTCTTCTCGGCCGCCGACGACATGCTCTCGAAACAGGCTTCCTTGTAATCGGTGGGTTGACAGATTTCGGCGACTGCCTTTGTAGAGCTACGGATTGGAGCCACGTTGCTGTTGATGTCGCCGTCGGCGGAACCCTTGACGTTTTTGCTTGTGGCACCAACAGCGACGGCGACAACCATAGCCACGAGGATCATAGATGAAATGCCAATGATGGCCATCCTTTTCTTCTTTTGAGAATCATCCCGGTCTCCCATTTTGGTGCCTCCTTTTTTTCTTAATCTTTTTTGCTTTTTGGGAAGTAAAATAGCGGGTATCAAGTGGATAGATTTGAATGATAAAATATAAGAAAATTCGAGGAGTTTATTAGTTTCAAGGCTCCACGAATTTTCTGTAAGACCGTGTAGGAGGGACACCTCCCTTGATTACTCCAAGCACAGGAGAATGGCTTATATAAAGGACTAAACGACAAACTAAGAGGTTGTTAGTTTCTTCAGGGTAGCGCCCGGCGACAAAATAGAAGGCGGTTAGTGAGCGTGAGAAGCGTGGATGCCCCGCCGCAACTTTTTCAGCTGCGTGGCTGGCGGTCCAAGATAAAAGGCATCCGGAGACTTTCTTACCCGGTCAAAGTTCGTTGCAGGCGGCTTCGGAAACCTGTGCATCCATGCTTTGCATTTGGGATTGCATTATGCAAACGGCGACACAATCCTAATCACGTTTTAAGAACCTATTCGTTTCATAAAAAAAAAGGGGAACCTATTAGAAAATCTTAAATATTATCTTAGTTCGGGCCAATGTCAATCCAACTCCAATCTTAAATTTAAAAAATTAAGTTAAACTAACATTGATATTACGTCAGATTTAATTTGATATTATAAGTAAAAATGCAGTTTAGGTTTAAAATTTTAATATTCTATATATATTATAAATCAAAATCATGTAAAATTGAATTTAAATATTGACTACCAAAATATTTGATCAATAAGTTAAACTAAGGTACAAATTATTATGACTCAAATTACAGTTGAATTATTCATTTTATCATTTCATTTTTATACGAAAATTACTATAAAAATTTTGATTTTTGACATAGAAAATTCCCTTACAAGAGGTTAATTAAACTTCCCTTATAAGAGGTTAAACTTTGATTGTTATAAAACTTAATTTGCATATTCCATGTAACAATTATTAAGAAGAAATTTAGTTGCTGATAATTTATAATTTTTGTGTTTAAACAACAAAATTTTAATTTGTTGCGAAACATTATTATAAGGAAAACTCCACATGCTTAGCATCACTATAAATAAGAAAAATTTTCCTTATCTATAAAAATATCATGGGTAAGCAATGAATTTTTTCTTATGTATGTATTTTTCTTGCTAATAAAATTTTATTATTTATGCATAAAAGTTATAAAAAGTATATTTTCCTATAGTGAACCTACAATGCACAAGCACAATATGACCTAAACCTCTACCTATTTAAAAAATAAAGTAAAAATTTTAATCTATCCTACTCTAAGCTTAGCTATAAAATTACCTAACAAGGGAGGTTTAGGTCACGAGTCAATACAACCCAATGTATACCATAGTTGTAGTATATGGCTTAACACTACAAATTTTGTAAACAACAAATAATAAGTTGCCTCCTCAATATGTTTTCTTCATATCTTCTCTCCAATTTGATTGAGCATTAAGTTTTCATATGACTGTATACGTATTTAAGTAAGATTTTTGTATGACTTTCCCTCACAAAAGTGATGCTAGAAACATGTGGTGCTTAAAGTGTGTTTGTTTACATATAGAACTTTTCAAACTAAGGGTGTGTTTGTTTTAAAAAAAAATTTAACTAAAACTTTCCTATTAAATTTTTTTTACTCTCCATATTTTAATTGAAAAACATATTTTAATTATTTTTCACATCTTTTAATACAATTAACTTACTTTTTAATCATTTTCATACAACTATCATATAATTAACTTATCTATTTAATTTTTATACTAAAATTTTTTTATTTAAAAGTTTTATTACTTCCCAAATATACTATAAAATTTTTTCACTCTCCATAATTATTCTACTGTTCAATTATTCCATCACGTTTTATATACAATTGTCCAAATGTTCAATTATTTTTTTTTATAGTTTTTCATGCAACTCTCTTTTTTTTTTCAATTATTATCCCTTATAACATCACATTATTTTTTCTTATTTTAATTTTTTTTTACGTCAAACTCTTTTTTTAAAGTTTTATTGCTTTCTAAACACAAACTTAACAAGTTAGAATATCACGTTACATAAAAATAAAATGTTACTTCACATCAAAAGTTATGCAAAATAAGGATTACTTTTTACCATTATTTATTATCAAATTTGGTGTGTCTAAGACGTAGGAAAAAAATAAGAGAAAAAATTTGATTAAATTTTTTTGAAATAGATGGAATATGATGTTATATGATAGAAGCTAATGAGTATGAGTAAAAAATAAAATTAAAATAGATAAAGTAATTGCCTAGAAAGTTGTAAATAAATAATTGTATAAGTATGACAATTTATAAAAAATGGTAAAAAATGGGATAGAATTTTTCCCTCTATTTCCCAATATGGTGAGAGTAAGGTCTTCAGACTAAGGCATTCAACTTGCTTCCTCAGACACTCCTTCCACCTAAGGCTGCAACTTGAATCTAGTAAGTCAAATTGTGGTTGACTCTATTTTACCTTGTTTTAAAAAACTCATAATTTAACTTGTTTTAGGTTGGTCTTAAACCAACTATATTCTATTTTGTAAAGTTAAGCCGATTCTAGTTTTGATTCAGAATCAGCTCTTTAAAATAATCATTATATTATATCTAAAAATTGTAATTCTTTATAAATTTCATTTAAAAACCTAAAATTGAAATCATAATAATATAATTTTAAAAATATATTTATTGATCTACAAAATAATACATAATTTAAACAAGTTTTTGTATAACCAAAGAGTATATTTTATATTTCATAAAAGGTACATGGAACAGATACTAACAATTTGAGTTGTTTTAAAGTGCTTGCACTTTAAAAACCTATTTTATCCTAAATAAATTGAATATTTTTTTACTTAAAACTTACCCTACTCATTTTAAATGACACAATGGAAGAACTTATGAAAACCTGCCTAAGTTGCAACTTTGTTTCCGCGCATCCTAAAACACGCTCTAGTAGACCCAATACCAAGTCCACCGCCAGTTTATTAACTCATGGTGCAGCTGTGGATGGAGATGCTCGTGTTTTGATTAAGGTCAGTTCGCCTTAGGGCCATGATTACGTCGCTTTGGCATCGCATCGGGACCCTTGAGTAGATATTGTAGTTCTGGGGAACGGGTGGCAGTGCTCAGCGGTGTGCTCGAAGATGAAGTCAATGGTTCCTTAGATGTTGCAATCTACGTGGAACTGACGAAGGGAGAGGGCTGTGGGCGTATAAGATGTACTCTGTGATTCAATTATAAGTGTATTTAAGGAATGAAAAACCCTATTTTTTGAATTAGATTTAAGCCGCATTTATTTTGATGTAAAAGTATAGGAAAGTGGAGTGGCGAAGGCGCGGAGCCATGCAAAGCAATTGCCACCTTAATTTTTTTTTTATAAAAAAATCTCTCTTAAAATTTATTTAAAATTTTTAAAAGTATAGTTTATTTTTATATGGTTGTATCTCTTAAAAAATAGGATAATTTATACATTTACACATATAGTTTAACACTAATTACAGATATACCCATACAGTTTAATACTAATTACAAATATACCTATATAGTTTTATGAATTGTATAATACCCCATGTAGTTTTACCAAAATTTTCATGTGTATCCATTAGTTCACTTGACCATCAGCTCCTGTTAATACTCGGCTTAATATTTTAAAAAAAGATAGAAATGGCCCTGGTGGAAAATGCCATCGAGCGATTCCATAGCCATGTCTCCATGCTTCAGGTCATCACCAAGCTCTGGATGCTGCGCAGCGACCGATGGATACAATGAATCTTTTTGGGGTGCTACCTTTGGACTCCCACGCTGCCACGCATGTCACCATCCATGACGCTGCTGTGCTGGAGGGTGGTGTCGCTGCGGGGTTCAAATTCCTAGTCATTGTGAAGCCACTCATGGCAGACAAGAGTGCCAAGTCGCACAAGATGGCATTGATGTTCAACAGAAGCGGATTATTTACGCTGAGGCTGCCGTTGGTACTGTAGGAATTCGTCAGCCACACGGGGCACAACTAAATGCCTGTGATTCCGAAGATGCCATTGCCTGCAAGAGCTTTCAGTCTCTGCCCTTCACCCAGCTCGGATATCCAACTTGGTATGTTTGGTTCGGAAAACTCTTGGGCTTGTTTAAAGTAAAAGAGTTGCAGATCAACTCGGACGTGTTGTTGGACATTAGTGGTAACATGCAATTGGAAATGCACATCTCCATGAAGCCAATCTGGCACATTTTGAAGTTTGTGAGCGCAGAGCTCAGCCACGTTTAACTATCACTGTTGTGACATTTGGTATAAGGGTTGACGGCTCGTAAAGCTCAAGGCAATAAGCCAAAGCAGTCATTTCCTCCTCGTTGTGGCACTCAGGACCTAGCAGCTTGTATGGCCGTGGACTTCGACGGCCCTATCTAGAGCTATATGCATTGTGAGCTTCATGAAATTGGATTTCTTTGTAGCGATGCTAGAAAGACGGAACTTAGCCATGAAGGGCCCATATTGCATTGGGAAGGGTGCCGAATGCTTTGGATGAGAAATTGGAATGCATTGATGGGTTGCTGGTGTTATCGGAGGTGTCAAATTTAGATCACGAGGTCGGATTCGATGATGGGTACTGTGAGACGACGCACTTGGAGGAGGCGGAGATGTTCACCTCTAGAGGCTTTGTCATGACGATTACGAGGGAGCTGAGAAGAGCCATGGGCTGAATCTTTTCAATTTTGATGTCATTCGAGATGCGAAGGCTGTCAATTGGTTTCTAGTCATTGACATCAACTACTTCCCCAGGTATGCCAAGATGGACTCTTATGAATCTGCCTTCACAAATTTCCTTTGGGATGTTGTTCGTCAGAAAGCTGTGTCAGACAGTGGATTCGTGGAGCTAGAAGGTGCAGGCTTTGATTAGTGTAAACCACTCGACTTGGGTAGAAATGAGCTAAAGCTTGTAATAAGCACCATTGGACGATTGTTAAGAGATGCACCATCTACTTCCCTAGGTTAGTTTTGTCATTTTTCAAAATATCAAGCTAATTATTAACAGTAGCTAACAGGAAAGCGAGCTTATGGGTTAGCATGTAATTTTTACGGAAATTATATAGAGGTAATATATAATTTATGAAATTATGTTGGTATATTTATAATTAGCGTCAAATTATGCAAGTATATCTGCAAATATCCTAAAAAGTATTATGCCCTTGATTCGCAAATTGCTCCCCTTTCATCTTGGCTCCTCCAAAGGAAAAGTTGGAAAAAAATTTTACTCCTTCTTGCATGCCTTTTCATGTAATTTGTTTCCAATTATCCTCACAAAATTTTTTTGATTGGGATTTTATATAACATGAGAATTGACAATTAATATTAGAATCAAGTATATTCACAACATGAAAAGGCACATTCACAATCCTTACAATATGAAATGAATTTTTTTTTATAAATCCCTTATGTAGTTATACTAGGAGAAATTTGTATGAAAACCCCATGTTACGAGGAATTATAAAGACTCCGGCAAACTAAGAGACTGTAAAAATCACTCCACACCAAGGTGAGTGGTGGCCTTTTTCCGTATGGGGCGTCAGATTTGCCACGACAGCAGCATCTTCACATAATGTTAACCCACTTTCATATGGACGCTGATTGGATGCGCCCAGGATCATTGAACTCTTAATGCTCTTGGACGCATACACCTTTTTTTTATAAAATTGTAAATTTAAGTGTATTTAATATCTGTATTAATTTTTACTATTTTTTGAGTATTTTAGATATTTATTTTTAATTTTTAAAAATCAGTGACATTTTAATAATTTTAAATTACATAAAATTCCACTGATTTTCAAAAATTAAAAATAAATATTTAAATACTCCAAAAAAGATAAAAATTTATACATATATTAAATACACCTAGGTTAACAATCTTGTAAAAAAAATTTCAAAAAAACTTAAAAAGAAAAGTGTATTTAAATACTCCAAAAAAGATAAAAATTTATACATATATTAAATACACCTAGGTTAACAATCTTGTAAAAAAATTTTCAAAAAAACTTAAAAAGAAAAGTATATATGCCCCCGAGAGCATTTAGAGCATTGAAAGCTCAACGCTACCGGGCGCATACGATTGATGTCCCTTTCATATGATACCGGGCGCATACGATTGGTGTCCCTTTCATATGATACCAGATGAATGAACTTGGGTCTTAAAACGAGGTGTAAGAACCCAACACTGGAAACAAAATACCCAGGCCCAATGTAACCCCATCTCCTCATGATAAGTCCAATGTGTTTCGGCCTTTTGGGGGACGTCTTCCAGTCGTCCAATTTTCACTTCCCACAGTACACAGCTGTTTGAATTGGCAAGTCAACGCTGACTTTTAAATGAGCCGATTACGCATTAGTTAATTTTCTCCATGTGAATTTTGACCATGCAAAGAATGAATAATTATTTATTGAACAATCATTCATTACAATAATTTGAAGGATCAATAATAACTTCTACTCCAATGATCATCATAGATTAGTAATTAAATTATGAATGTTCAACTTACAAGATAAGTGCGCGCGTAGTTGCATGCGAGGAGCACATTTCCACATGCTTTCACGCCGTGCATGCAGCTAGAGTGAAACGTATACCATAGATATGAAGTGGGCGACTACATAGATGACGGCTGACAAATGCTCGTCCTTGTTTAATTTTTTCGGTGGAACGCACTTGTATATTTAAATGTGATGCATTTAGTATACAATACAATTTTTGAAGGAAAAATTTTTCATGTAAAATTTTTTTAAATGGAAGAAGTGCTGATAAGAAATAAAGACAATAAAGTTAAAATAGATAAAATATTTTTTTGATGAAAAAATAGATAAGATCTTTTATAAGAAGTTACAAAGAAGTTATTGAAAAATAAGATAGTTATATATAAAAAATTATTAAGAAATGATTGGAAAATATAATAGTTGTGAAAAAAAAAATTTCCAATGAAAAGGATTTAGACAAAAGTGAAAAACAAACACACCTCTGGTATAACTAAATCCAGGTCCTGATATGTAGGAATCGATCGTATATGTTTCTCAACCGTATACTCAATTCATTAGAAAAGAGTATGCATGATATTCTATTGATATCTTAATTATCAGGTAAGCTCAATGAAAACAGCTTGATTTTGATAATCCATCAAATAGACGACTACACCAGCGTGCGATAATTTGCACGTGACATTACTTGCAGATCCGATCTTCTGAGCAGGTCCAATTATTTTTTTTTGTTTTTTCAAAAAATTTTTGATAATTTAAAATGACTTAAATATCCTTATATTTAAAAATTCAAAATAAATATATACATATATTTTAAAATGATAAAACTTGATTTGTAGATTAAATATAACTAAATTAACATGTTTATAAAAAAAAATTCAAAAACTTTTTTTTTGAACCGATCTGAAATCATTGAAATGATCGGTTGGCTATTATTTAACTTTATAAGGTAAAGCTTAAGCGTTTTCTTGGAATATTGGACCATTACCTAGCTAACTAGCAAACCGCGTGCATTTTTTTTAATAATATGTCAAATAATATCCACTATTTATTAAAATATACGTAAAAAAATAGCTGGGGGATATGCCTTCCAATCCTGGCCATTCCATACAGTGCCACACACGTGAAGAAAAAAGGCCGGAAGAAGCTAGCATCGTCCCTTCGTGCCTTTTCATTAATAAAGTTCCTCTCTAGCTACCAGGTCAAGAAATCATAAGATAAAACTCCACTGGTAACTGTATGTGCAAGTAGACCATAAAATAGAATTTTTGTACTATTTAACTTATTTTATTCAAAGTATTCCGTGTTTGGTCAAACCCCACTTGACAAAATAAATTAAAGCATTTGCAAAGTGCTCAGGAAAAGACGAATAATTAGATCAAAACAAGCAAAAAAAATATATATTTTCCATTAATTGAATCTCTTCGGATCATGAACCAAAGTATAACACAATTAGAGATATTTCTCGAATAAATAATAATAAATTTGCAGGAAAAGAAACCAATAAATGATTGAACAGGGTATTGTCAAACCAAAAGGCTCTCATATGGCACACCCGTCAGAGGAATCCAATTGTCCCCCAGCAGGAAGTTTGCCACGGTGAAGTTGTTGGCTATCGTGGCATTGGTGATCACATGGTACCCTGGCCATTTAACTCGGCTGCTCACGTTTGATCCTGGCCCTGTATTATTGTACTCAGCATAGTAGAGGGTGCTAAGAGCAAAGTCTCCAGACCACGGCGACCACCCAGCAGGGTCTATGAAGCCGTTCATAAAAGATTGCATGTAAACTGTTCTTGAGTACTCCTTCCATGGCCTCCCAAGATATGTTTTCGTAGAGCCTCCGCTGGCTGCTAAATCTGCGGCTGGGGTGATCGTGCAGTTTTGGATCGAAATGCCCGTGTTCTGATTCGGGTCGGTTCGACCTTGGGCAGTGATCGCGTTGAACTGGCCTCGCATTGGTAGCCTTGGGTAGAGGTTGCAGGTCTGTAAAACAACCGCGGAATTCCCAAATATGAAGTCGACCGTGCCGTAGACGTCGCACTCTCTGTAGAACTGCCGGAGGGAGTGGGTGTAAAGAGTATCTTGGTAAGCCTCGAAGCTGCATCTGTAGAAGACGGAAAGGTCTGCTCCGCATCGAAGCGCCACGGCCTGGTGCTTGGCAGCCCCTGCCGTGTTGCGGATTGTCAAATCCATCCCAACGAACCCTTGTCCCACAACCGCTGCAAGAAATGAGTGGCATCAAAAACCAAGTTAGCAAGCGTAACGATCAAAATCTGCAGCCCTAATTCAACATTTTCACTCTAAGAAAATGAAACTAAAATTTTAATTTCACTACATGGGATTAGCTAAAGATCTGAGCACGTGTGATGAAACACAGCCAAATCTTATATTAATTATAGCTAAATTTTAGTGATTAAATGTATTTTTGGTTGCATTTAATGTAAAAAAGTAATATTTAATTAAAAGCGTGCTTGAGAAATTATAAAATTTTTGGTATAGAAGTTGTTAAATTGAAAGAAAATGATGTTGTATAAAAGAGGTAATGATAAGAAATAAAGAAAATAAGTTAAATAGATTGATTGTTCATGTGAGTAGTTGTGTAAAAATAATTGACAAGTAAGTTAGTTGTCCAAGAAAATGTGAAAAAATGATTAATAAATAGGATAATTATAAAAAGTAAAAATTTTAAATTAAAAAATTTTGGCATGATATTTTTTACTATTTAAACATATTCTAAATGTAACTATTTAAAAGAAATTAATTATTTGCAATTAAATAATTTATTGTAACAAAACTATAACTAAAGTAACTAAAAATAAAATATATATTAAAAAAATTAAATGCACGTTGTGTTTGGAGAACATCAGAGCTCAAGAATGTTACCGAAGGTGGCGGAATTGAAAGTGGTCCATCCATCAACAACGCTGCGATTTCCTGTGATCACAGTCTGATTGATTCCATCTCCTATCATCATTAAGTACTTCTTGTTCTTATCTATGGAGACATACTCCTCGTAGACACCTTGTTTGACATAGATCAAGTAGTACCCGTCGTCGCTTTGGGTCTTGTTCGGAGCTGAGGCGACGGCATCGCCGATGGTGGTGTAATTCCCGCTTCCATCTTGGCTAACAATCACCATGTCGATGATCGAGACGCTGTTAGAAGGCCCCGTCTGAGCGAGCCGCCGCTTGCTCATCGACTCGAACACCTTGCGATGGGAGTCGGACATGATGAAAGGCAAGCTCCCGTCGCTTGGAATTTCGATTTCCGAGAAGAGCTTCCTGCTCCCGCGCTTCTTCGGTTTGCTCTTCCTCTTGCTGCGCTCCCACGCGCGGTTGAAGAAGGAAAGAGAAACGCTGTACAGCTTGGTGCCGTTGGAGATGGGGACGGAGAGGCCGTTCCTGATGCTCCAAGCCGAGGAAGTCGCCTGGAGGCCGTCTAAGCAGGTTTGCTGGTTGGTGAGGAGTGCGCTCAGCAGCGCTTGAGCGGAGTCGGTCTGCGTGTCGAGAAGGTTGTTGCCAGCGTCGACCATTGCAGCGGCGGCGAGCAAGTAGTCCTGATTCAGCCCAGATAAGAGCTTGCAATCTTCAAGCGCCCGAATGGCCGTCAGCGTCAGGGACGACCTCTTTCTGAGGTATCTGTCCACCAAGGCGGAGAAGCGCTGTGCTATGGACAGCGAGCGGCGGACGAAGAAGCGGCCGTAGTCGTAGAGGTTCGAGGAGCCGTTGGATGGAAGGACGGATTTGCAGAAATCCGGGTAGAGAGTGGCGTTGCATGCGGTGCCTTTTCCTACGGGTGTGGTTGGAACTACGACCTGCGGCTGGGCTAAGGACAGAGAGAGGAGAAGGGAGAAGAAGAGGAGGGAAGAGATGGAGAAAGATGTGATGGCAGTAGCCATGGTTTGGGGGTTTGGAGCTTGAATCGCAGAGAGCTGGGTTGGTTTGGGGTTGTATTTATATAGGGGAGCTGAGAGAGCTTCCTTTGTCCTCTTGCAAGTTTGCAACTACTGCACATGTAAATAGAATAATCTAATATTATTCTAATCTAAGTGCGCTGCGATTTGGAGTTCGGAGACCTTCCCATCGAAACAGCTAGCTGCACTTGGATGCGCAGGCAATCTAAATCATTTTTATCTGGGACATCTCTATCTGGACAAGGTAACGAGATGATGGAGATTGCCGTGTCTCCGGAGGCATTACAAGGGGAAGAAGATGTCTGGACACAGATCATCAGAGCCATTAGTTTCGCATACCATCGAGCTAGAGAAAGATGACTATAAGACGAGTTTGAGTTGTCTGGGTGTAATGTATATAATAACGGATAGTGCACACCAGAAAACTACAATAAATGAGCCAGTAAGATAAAAAATGTTAGACATAAAAAAAAAAAATTTAGAAAGTAAATATGTAATTAATAATGGAGAAAATATATAATTAATAAGATCGTGGAAGAGTTAAAGAGTTCAGCTTCTATCAAATTCAAATTTATGTAATCTTATTGATTTACACTTTTATGATTAATGAAAATTCATAATTCTTATATCACGAGAACTCTTTTATTTTGTATGGCATTATTGTGTGTGAGCTCTATTTACAGGAGCATAAAATTAAGCTAATAAATTGATTTAATGCTAAATAATAATTTTAAATTTCTATTCTTGATATCTAAATAATGTAAAATATCATTACTATAAATAAATCTATAAATTATTATTATATTATAATGTATATGTGAATAGATTTAAAAAATTTTATAATTCACATATGAACATATTTTTAAGTATATAACTCGTGTATATATTTGACTTGATTTTGATAAAATTGATCTTTTAGTTAAACAAATTAAGCTAAATATAATAGATAAAGTGAATCTTCCACTAATGATCAAAATCTTCAAAATAAAATGAGTTATATAAAGCTATTTCTATGTAACCACTTAGAATAAGGACCATTAAAATACACACAGAGAAATCGAGACTATAAATGTATAATCTTTTATTTTTAATTATAAAAGGGGTTGAATGACGTTAAGATAGGATGTGAACTATGCCAGCTGCGGCAGATCCTCTACATTGAAAGTGGGTGATTGTGAAGTTAAAGACGGCAGAACGTGCATGCATGAGCTTTGGCTGATCGGTAACGTCAGTTTCTGACAAGTCTGCAATCTTTTCGCCTTGACGATTGGGGAGTCTATGTTTGACTTTCGAAAGCGCGTAGATCTAATGGCACATCTGGACTACTACCGGCGGCCTTTGGTTTGATAGTCTAAGCGTTCTTTCCCAAGATTTATCAATACCAATCTAATATTTTGTAATTTTTCTCACAGATCAACTAATGAAAATGGATCATGGAATCTTGGTTGCAATGACTTTTACTGTTGTGTTTTTTTTTTTAACCATAAAAAAAAAAAAAAACAAAAATTCCCCTCCAAATCTAATCTTCTATTTATTTGTTTGTTTATTTTTTATACATTAATCCCAAAGGTGGTGGTGGTTCATGGAAAACTGCATGTCCAGACACCGACCTTCCACCGCCACCCACCCCCACAGCCCAAAAAAATGCATGTCTTTCAAAGTCTGCACTCGTCGAGTTATCGTTTCTGGGTTTCATCTTTCTATGAAGAGAATGTAGGTGAGAAGTTAAAATCTATAGCTTCCGCAAATAAACTGTGTGACGGTACTATAAGAAAATTACTTCGTACAGCAAACAAATATCCTGCATACATAATAAAACATTTGCTGCATATAAACTTGATGTAACGTCCTTGAGAAGTATAGAAGTAACAGTTTGATATAATAGTATAGAATTGTATCTTACATCGATGGGGAACAGAGTTCCCAATAGTTTAAGAAGTGAATTTTAAGCTCAGCATGGTGTGATAAATACAACTATAATGTTAAATGCATGTAGCTAAAATTTGGCTGCACACAATATTATGTAAAATGCTTTGCAGATGATAGCAAATAAGATTGAATGATGAAGTTGGCTGCTAATAATATTATATATTGTAGAGGTAATGATCGTTTCAGACTATTCCGAAATGACATCCAAAAATAAACCTTTTTGAATCTTTAAATAAAACTGTTAATTTAATTATATTTAATTTACAAACCAATTTTTATGATTTTTTCATAGGTATTGTACAATACAACATTCGGTCTTACATTCAAGTTCTTTTACGTAAGAGTCAACACACTCCTAACAATTTTCTAAGGAGACTATAAACTTCTATCAATATTCAAAAAAGACCACGCTCCCAATAGCCAGAACTCACCATTAAGGTGAGAATTGAACAGCCGAAGTCTTTGCATAAGGTCACGGGTGTTACCGGCTGTGTATACGTTTATTTTGAATTTTTAAATGCATAAATATTTTGATCATTTTAAATTATTAAAATAATAAACATATCTGTATTTAAAAATCTAAAATAAATATATACCTATATCCAAAAATAAAGTTTATAGATTAAATACATATATTAATAATTTTATAAATTTTTTTAAAAATAATAATTATCTTTTTGGATGTGTCTAAAACATTCGTAACCATATAATAGGTTTCACTGCAAAAATTTGTTTGTATATGAGAACTTTTTTCCAGTGGTATACTAGTTTATGCCCTATTTTAGTTATACATGGAAATTATAGGTCAAGCATTTTCGGTGCACTACTTATAGAGCATATTTGGTAAACGTAAAAAATTTTCAAACCAAAACTTTTCGATTTAAAATTTTTAATCTTTACACCTATCCCATTCGTTATATATATATATATTTTTTTTTTTGCATTTTCTCATACAACTACTCTACTTTTCAAATATTTTTACGCAACTACCCGTATAACTAACTTATATATTTTAACTTTATTCTCTTTACTCATTATGGTTACCTCTATCATATCACATCATTTTCCATAATTTTAAAATTTTTACACAAAAATTTTTCATATAAAAATTTTATCACTTTCCATACATAATAAGCTACAAATAGTTTATTATATTATAATTATAGCTTATTATACTATGTGTATTTAATATTACTATACAAAAAAATTTTATCTAAAATTTTAATTATTTTTTTATATGTTGTTATGCAACTATCTTGTTTTTCGACATAAATTTTCACAACCACCTTATTCATTTTAATTTTATTTTCATTATTCCTTATCATTACTTTTATCATGTCAATTACTTTCCCCGATTTAAAAATTTTTTTCATCAAAATCTTTTTAAAAGTTTTCTTAAATACCAAACATATGTGCTTATTATCGCTTGGATGCCCATCTTACAAATAAGATTAGGGTTGAGAAGAACCCAACCCAAAATACAGCCCTACCGGTCATCATGATCTTCATACACAGTATCGATATGATTATTATAATGACATGGGAATTAAGATTTTGCAAAGAGAAAGATGTTGACCGTTACCGTATCACCGGGGAGACAGATTGGCCTGTTTGCTGTCCACAGAAGGCAAACGCGGCATGTCACTTCACGTGAGGGCTGCTATACGCTAGGATTTTCTCTTGCCCTGTAACGATGAGCTAGCTATGGTGTAATATATGCGATTCTGTAAATTAGGCATTTCAATATATAATATTATAAATCACTTTTTTGTTGTATGAGTTCCTATATATATGGGTTGATAAATTTCACACATCTTCAATGAAGTAAAGATGGAACTCAGACCTTAAAGTGGGTTTCTAAACTAATTTTTCACCACCCAATCAACTGAAAAATTGTGACTTATATATAACAAAATCATTCCTTTGTTGTCCACAAATGGTTAACAGAAGAAAATGCTTAACTTTGTGGAGAGCGTTGTATTTTTTTTCTTTATAAAAAAAAATCATATATAGTTCACCGCCCTGCTCTGAGAAATCAAAGTCTCAGTAATACTTAAGCTTAAGATCATAGGGACATTGCTTGGTAGGTGTGCTAATATTCTAAGTTAGGACCGAAATTCTTTTTCCCCTGATTTCCGAATTACAGGCTCAATGGAATTAAGTCATATCGGAAACTTCTACTGATCATTAATGAATAATAATATATTGTTTCAAAAAAAAAATTGAATATTTTCATTCTCCACTATCCAATAATTTCCAGCAAGGTAGGAATAGTTAGACTACCCAACATGATTGACTTCTGGCCCTTAATTTGATGCAACCGCGCTCATATCCATATCCGCCAAATTCGAACGTGACCCACCCCCGAATTTCAAATTAAGTACCCTTGATTAATTTCTCTAATTCCTTGAGCGTCCAAAGATTTTTATTCACGTCTCTTATCATTATTTAAAAAAACCATTCATATGAATATCTACATAGATGTAAGGAGTATATAATAAGGAGACGATCTAGTAGGCATGATCATTTCAGGCCGGCCGCACGAGCCTGCTCCGTGCGTCCGGCTTGAAAACCTATTTTTTTTTTTTTATTGATTTTTTCATGGGTAAGTAAATCTAGGTGTATTAAATCTATAAAACAAGTTTTACCATTTTTGGATGTTTTTAAGTAT
>JAXCLR010000050.1:25489016-25506784 GCA_035584095.1 Annona squamosa | reverse complement strand
AGGCGGAATCGGGAGAGGGCGGCAGATTAGGAACTTAGGGTTTGACTTTTTGAGCAGTGCGGTGAGGAAGAGGAAGGTGAGCAGGGGCGAATCGGCGATTCGATTTCGAGCATTCGTGGGTTTTTTTTTCATTCGTTTTTTCGTCCAACCGGTCGAACCAGGTTGGACTGGATATTCCCGTTCGACCGTCGGTTCGCCGGTTCGAATGGTTTTCCACATTCAAACCGCACCGAACCGAACCGGGATTTGGACCGGTTCCCGGTCGGACCGGCCGGTCCGGTCCAGTTCTGACAACACTGGTTTAAAGTTGGGTTACTTCAGACTAGTCTAAAACATATATTTTTATTTTTTAAAATTTATTTTATAGGATTTTTAATTTAAGCGTATTTAGTATGAAAATTAATTTTTACTATTTTTGAATATGTATATATATATATATTGGATTTTTAAGAATAGGAGTATTTTAGTCATTTTAACAATTTAAAATGAATAAGAAACTCTTGTGTTTAAAAATCTAAAAAATAATAATTTTAAAAAGATAAAAATTGCTTTATAGATTTACATTACTCCTATTTTTTCAAAATTTTTGTCTTATAAATTTTCCTATTTTTCTCTAATAGACCCTAAATTAAATTTTAATTTCTGATTTTTTGTAGCATCTTTTTTTTAAATCAAGGGTTCCAATCAAGAACTTTGATTTTAGATTTTTTACTTTGTACTTACATAATCTCGGTGAAATTAGACATGTATGTCTTAGTTTTACATATCTTCAAAATATCCCATAAGTTTCCGAAATTATTTATGTATCAATTTTTTTATGAAATGAAAAAAACCCTTGTTAATATATATTATTGTAATAAAATTTATTATTTATAATCATTATTTTTATTTAAGTTGTTGTAAAAATCATTTAAATAATACTTAATTCCAAACATATACAACTAGAATATGTACTATATAAGACATGCCTAATACAATCTATGAATAAAAACGGAAAAGATAGGATAGTTAGTTGTTGACTTTTGTATTTTTTTTATCCAATTTTATCAGTTTTTGTACAATTTAACATTTTTATCTCAACTTATATTACAATCCAACTCAAAAATTCTTGCACATTTTCATCATACAAATCAATCCTAAATATTCTAACAATATTCTTACTGTTAACAAAGGAAAGACCAAACTCTCTAACATGGGAGACATAACTCTCACCACAGAGAGTGACATTAAGGTTTAAACCCCCGACCAATAGCCTCTCTTACTGGCGTTGTCGCTGACGCCCAATTGACTCTATTCTGCAGTTTTGATTCTCCTCTAAATGAATTCACTCTTAATGATTCATTACACCTAATGTTTATCATATGGCTAAATTTAGATTTAACTACATTCAATATTTAATGTAGTTACATCCTTTTTTTATCTAAAATCATCATCATCATCATCATTATTTATAATTAAATCTAAATAGTTACATAAGATATTAATTTTAGCAGTACACAAAGCAAAAACTGACTGAATTCGAGCAAGTAATACCATTCTTAATCAGTCACGTATGTAAGCATTATATGGAAATATATACCAACCATGTAACCAAATAAGTACTATATTATAAGAAAAAAATCAGGTGCTTGTAGTGAAATTTATTGCAGCGACTGTGTTCATTTGTTGGAATATAGACTGGCATACGTTCGTTCTAGTTGGATGGAAGATACCGCAAGAACTAAAGACGTCTTCAAGATTACCGTATCCAAAGTGACAACTTTGGAATTTCTTTGATGTTTTTGTTGCATGCATGCATTAATTAAGTATAGTTTAGTTTGCAATTATAAGGGTGAAATTGATACCATGACTATTGGAATTATTGTTTCCGAGCTAATTAACCAGCTATTGGGCAACGACATAAAGTCTAACTTTTACCAAACAGTAGAAAGAAATGGAAAATTCAAGAGGCCAAACTTCATATATTGACTTTGAGAATTAGACCTCGTGCGTGGGTGATATTTGGCCAGAACCAGATCCTAGATTACCTAATAGTACCAAGTTATACAAACCATTCATTTTTGTCAATGTGGGTTGGCTTACCAAATAGTCAATTGGAGAATTAGTCAGTAACCAAGAACCATGATCTTATTGTTTGCAATAAATCAACAGGAATTGGGTCTGGGTCACTAACCATGCCTTTTAGGTTCACACGTTTTTTGGGTTAGGCAGACTGATTTTCTTGCTGACCATATAATTAATTCTTTTTTTTAATTGTTCTATTTTGGAATTATACTTCCTGTAATATCTTGGTTTTCCATCTAATTACTACAAATTAAGCTCATGAAACCTTACAATTTCTTAATAAATTAACCACATACATTCTTACACATTATCTTACAATATCAAAGAGGTGACTAAAGCTCTTAAACATGAGAAACAAATGCTCCCACTCACTCGTAGCCGACAACAGGAAGGTTTGAACCCATGTGAGGCAGCTGTCAGCTACTGCGCCTGCCCAACCGAAGCTCGGTTGGTTGGTAACTATATAATTCTTGAGATTAAAAAAAAAAAAAAAAAAAACCATCCCACCAAATATGATTGATTACTGTCAAAGCTTTACAAAATAATAGTAATTTAATCATGAATGATCTTAACAGCTGACTATGGTCATCGAAATAGGCGGTCAATCTCACTCCAGTCAATAAGATCCAATTACGACTATCGATGTTCACAGTTCACCTGTGGCTTTCGCCTACCCTCTTCTTCTCCATGCCTTGGAAGCGACGCTCCTACCACTTAAATAAATTACTAAAAATGCCATTAATTTTAAAAAATTAAAAAAATCTAAATATCTCCAAAATAGTAAAAATTGATATATATATATATATATATATGTTAAATACATCTATATTAACAGATTTATAAAAAAATTTTGAAAAAATAAAAAAATAAGTGTAGTACACCCAGGTGCATACGACGATAGTCCATAAGGGGCTGCAGTTGCATGGACCCCGGTTCATTGAGTCTCAATACACCTAAGTGCATATAACCATTTTTTTTAATTTTTTTTTGAAAGTTTTTTTTACAAAACGGTTAATATAAGTGTATTTAACATATATATTAATTTTTACTAATTTTGAAAATTTTTAGATATTTTTGTTAGATTTTTAAAAATTAGTGGCCTCCAAAATTAGTAAAAATTGATACATATGTTAAATACACATATATCAACAGCTTCATAAAAAATTTCAAAAAAAAAAGTGTAATACACTAGGGTGCATTGAGACACCTAGGTGTAAACGATGACAGTCCTTAAATGAGGGTTTGCATTTCCACACGAGAAGCAATTATCCTCAAGTATCTTTTAAATTAAAAGTGTCTACCTCAAAGCATTTAAATTTGTAAGAATATAGTTTATTTTTACATGGTTATTATCACAAAATGGGATTGCTCGTGTTAACTACGACACACAGTCATATAAAAATAGATATTTTTATAAAAATGCGGGCCAAATTATATCTAATCCACATCCTAAATTTCATAATTTCTGAATAGGTATTTATATTTTTAAATTTTAAAATCAACAGTTTTACCCTTATTTAAGTATTTTTCATCTCTAAAATTTGTTGGTTTTTAAATTCAAAT
Organism: Annona squamosa; assembly: GCA_035584095.1. Taxonomy (NCBI): domain Eukaryota; kingdom Viridiplantae; phylum Streptophyta; class Magnoliopsida; order Magnoliales; family Annonaceae; genus Annona; species Annona squamosa. The sequence continues at coordinate 25,503,157 of JAXCLR010000050.1, read as the reverse complement.
ATATATCCAAAAATTATAAATTTAATATATGAATTAAGTATGCTTACGCTTATATTTTTATTAAAAATAAGTTAGTTCCCAGCGTGAATGAGATAGGATGAGACGTGGCCAAGATGGAATCTCCTATTTTCCAAAAAACTTCTCATTCTCAAAAAGAAAAACTTAATTTTTTCATTTTCATAAGACTTTACCTCTCTTCAGTACACACTAAGTGTGTGTTTGACAATCAAAAGAAAATATCAAGTTAAAATTTTTCAATCTAAAATTTTTCACTTTCTACAGCTATCATATTTTTTAATTATTTGTTCACATTTTTATATACAACTACTCTATTTTTCAATCATTTCTACACAACTATCTGTATAACTAACGTATTTATTTTAACTTTATTATCATTACTACTCATCATTACTCCGATTATATCACGTCATTTGACAACTTTTACTTTCTAGAATTTTTCATTAAAATTTTTATTCATTACCACACACACATCATAGGACATTGGTTGATAAGTTATGGAAAACACAGGAGAAAAATGATTGGGGCACGGATTTCAAGGCACTTTATTAATCAATCAATCAATATATTTTTTTTTACTTTTATCTCTATATTTTAATCATTTTTCTTCTCAATTACCTTCCAAAAAATTTATTTATTTCAACTTCATCCATATAATTTTATATCAACCACGTAATTTTCAAAACATTCTATTTTTTAATCCTATCAGATACCATACTTCCGCCGACTTCCACCTTCTCAGAAGCCACTGACACTTTTTTTTCCCACATACTCAACGCATCAAATTCATGAACAAGTACGTGTATTTAATTGATAAGACAGCTGAAATGTGGTACCATACCAGACAAATACACAGGGAAATAAAAAAAGTAAAGTAGGGCAATTTCGGCAGGCCTATGACTATTGAATGAAAGGTGTAAACGGATCCAACCCGGGCGTAAATGGATCGAATTGGAGCTCAATTTTAATATTAACTCATTTAAAATATTTTAATTATAATTTATTTATTAACTTATTTAAAAACTCAACTCTAACTCATTTACAATCTATTTAATAAACTGATTAACGAATTATTAATGAACTATATAACAAATGATCCGAATATTTACACTCTATTAGACGATGATCTCGCAAAGAAAGACGAGAGGGTGCTTTTGATACCGGAGAAATAGAAATAGGGCAGTGAAAGAAAATGGAATTAGAATAACAGTGAAAAAAAATTAATTAGAGAAAAACTTAAGAAAGAAAATAAACAAGAGGTTTAATTTATATATAAAATTTTAATATGTTAAATGAGTTAAATGGGTTAAACAGGTTACTAAATGGGTTGATGGGTTATAAAATATCAATCCTAATCTATTTATTAATTTAAATTGTTGAATATATTAACGAATCATAACCTATTTATTCAAAAATCTCAACTCAAACTCATTTATAAATAATTTAGATAAGCGGGTTAACATGACCTGCTGTTAATCACTGTACAAGTACCGGTGATTTAACTTCACTTGTTTCTAAAATGCACAGATTGAAAATTAAATAGAAGGATCTCACTGAGTCCAAGGGCTGTCTGGCCCGCTTATTATGCGAGTTAATATATGCACGGATTTTTGACAATCATATATAAAAGCAAATTTTCCGTATTTATTCTCTGAAAAACTCAAGTGAGCTTTGATGTAAAGCTCAAAATCCTGGCTTTATCAAAAAAAAAAAAAAAAAAAAGGAAAAAAAGATCAAAATCCTAGCTTGTCCTAAAACGCGTGGAGTTTATTATTTTTTCCCCTTCTTTTATTAAACATAGCAAAACAGGCCCTAACTCCGTATGATCAATAAAGCTAATTTTTTGCATCTGTTGGTCTATTCTCCACTAATTGTGTATTTATCCCCTACGAAATAAATCCCAATCAAGCCATGAAGATCATCGGAAACCAAAAAAAAAAAAGAAAGAAAGCACGCCATGATTGCAGATCAGGTCATCCCCTCAAGCCGGCGGAAAAGGTGATTCCGGTGCTCGGCAACCACGACGTTCCGTCGATGAACCGTGAAACAGTAAAAAAGCTGGCGAGCGACCGGTCCCTGATGATGTGAAAACCAGGCCATCTGACTCGGTGGGTGAGACCAGAGCCAGGGCCATAATTCATGTATTCGGCGTAGAACAAGGTGTTGAGTGCGAAGTTGCCTGCCCACTCGAGCCAGCCCTCGGGCCTGACCTGGCTATTGAAGTAAGTCTGCATGAAAACGGTCCTGGAGTATTCCTTCCAAGGCCTGCCCAAGTAAGAAGGAGACATGGCGTAGACGTAGCTACGATGGATGGAGAAGCCGGTGTTCTGGTTGGGGCTCTTTCGGCCTTGGGCCGTGATGGTGGGCTTCTGAAATGGCAGCGGCTTTCTGGTGAAGATCTTGCATTCCTGGAGGACGGCGGCGCCGTTGCCAAAGATGAAGTCGAGGGTGCCGTGGATGTTGCATTCGCGGTAGAACTGGCGGAGGGAGTGGGCATAAAGGGTGTCTTGGAACCCTTCGATGCTGCACCGGTAAAAGGCGGACTTGTCTGAGTCGACTCGCAGGGCCACGGCCTGGTGGTTCTGTGGGCCTGCTGTGTTGCGAAAGGTTATGTCCCTTGCTATGAATCCCTGGCCCGAAACGGCTGCGAGAAATTGCAGGTTATCAGCTTATATATATGGGTGTAGTATGTGATATTCTCTCTGGCTAAAAGCCCATGTTGCCAGCTTCACTGCTCCAATTGCAGACCAGGAAATGGCAATTTGACCATGTATTTAAATTCAACCATAGTTTTTTTAAAAAAAAAAATCTAAAAAACGTGGTAAATGTGTCTAATTAATTTACTTGAGAAGATAGAAAAGTAAGAAAGTGAGAATGAATTTTTTTTAAAAAAAAGTCATTGGAGGATGTGATATAATTTGAATATGAATTAGGAGTACAGAGAATAAAATTAAAATAGATATAATATTTGAAAAATATTAAAATAATTAAAATATAGAGGTAATTAGAAATTTTAGGTAGTTAAGATATTAGGGTCATGGTCATTTCAGATCAGTTTGAAATGATAGCCACTTCAGAGCCATTCAAAAAAGTATTTTTATAATCATATTACTTTAAATATATCTAATTTACAAATTATCTTTTACCATTTTTAAAGTCATATATATATTTTTTATTTTTAAATACAAGGGTAGTTTACTTATCTTAAATTGTTAAAATGACTAAAATACTCTTGTGTTTAAAAATTCAAAAAATATATGCATATATCCAAAAATAATAAAAATTAATTTGTGAATTAAATACGTCTAGATTAACATTTTTGTAAAAACTAAAAAGATAGGTTCTTTACCTCGTTGCAATCAACGGCCAAGATATTAAATTATGTTTAAAAGTGTACAAAAATAATTGATTATGTTTGAAGAAACTTTTACCTGTTCTCGAACGTACTCTCGGTGTCTAAAGTCTAAACCGTCAACAGCAATCTCTGAAGTAGGGCTCATTCCAATGAATGATTAATCAATGGGTTCTTAGATAGATAGTTAGACATAAAACCCAACTTAATATTTAAATTTTTCTTGGAATGAAAAATCTAGCATGAATGCCACTACAATGGCCACTTATAAGCAGGTTAAGTACAACCAAATTAAACAAAATTTTCTAAGAATTGAGGTTGAATTAACCATGCAACATATAAAGGAAAATACTCACCGAACGTAGCCGTCCGAAAGGTGGTCCACCCCTGCAAGAAATTCCTACTAGCACTCACCACCGTCTTCCCCATCCCATCCCCTACCAGCATAATATTCATCTTCTTCTTCTTCATCTCCACATTCTCCCTGTACACTCCCTTCTTCACATAGATCACATACCTCCTCGGGCTATGATCAGGAGCATCCAGCACCGCATCCATGATCGACCGGTATCCTCCACTCCCATCCATCGCCACAACTGCATCCACGTGCATCGATTCAGGGTCTGCTCGGATCAGATCATGCTCATCCGACGGGACCCACGTCGGAAAATACGGACTCTTATTGGTCCTATTCGTGGTGTTTGTAGCGGGCCTCAATGGCAGGCTGTGTATGCTGTTAAACATGGCCAGCACGTTGCTGACCAGCTGCGTGATTTGGTCTAAGCTCCCCCTGATCATGTCCCTCACCCGCCCATCTGTCCCTTCGAATCCTTCCAAGCATGTGTCTTGGTTGCTCAGCGCAGCGCTCAGCCATGCTTGGAGATCACCCTCCCGGTGCATGTGTCGTCTCGAGCCCATCCGGAGCTTTTCCATCTCTGCCACAGACAAGCCCAGCTCGTCCATGGAGTAGTCCAGCAACTCCTTGCAGTCGCCGATTGCGATCGTCTCCCGGTAGCTATAGGACAGCGTCGTGATCTTCGTAACCATGTCGATGGCGTTCTGGGCCTCGGCCATCGTCGCCTTGACGGCCGCGTGCATGACGGAGACGTGGACGTTCCTGTGGTGGGGAGCAGCACGCTCGTATTCGGATTGGATAGTGGAGATGCATGAATCGAGGTAGGCCACATTGGAGCAGACCTCATTAACCAAGGTTTGCACGGTGGCTGGTTTCAGATCATGATCATCTTCTTGGGTGTAATTGAGGGAGGGATTTGGCAGAGCTTTGAGGGGTGCAGGGGGGATGAGGAGAAGCAAGAAGAGAATGGGGAAGGCCATGTGTTTGATGTTTGTCGGCGAAATTGTAGGAAGTGAGGTGTTGAAAAGGGTTTTAAAAGGGGTTTATGTGTGCTATGAGAATGTTTGAATAGTCTCACATGCAAGGAAAGTTTTAATCTCTTTCTTTGTGCCTGTTTCATTCCCATTCATGTATTACTCTAACCAAGCAAGGTATATATGGAGTTTGTCATCGATCATACCATTGTTCGGTTTCATCTCAGCTTGAGAATATTGCAAGAGTGCGCGTTCCGGAAATCTTATAGATTAATGTAATGGTCCAAAAAGAAGTAAATAGTAGCTCGACTTTAGGTTGAAGCTGGATACTCAGTCCATGAATTTAAGGTTGATTTCTTAATAGAATCAGGAACTAATGGCTTAAATTATATTTTAGACTTGTATTGTTAATCAAGCTTTCAATCAGCAAAGACTGTGGATCTTTTTATCAAAAGAAAAATACTGTCAAGGGCTTGAAAGTGATACTTTCAAGTTTCATGTCAGATGGGGAAATCAGGCATATTCCATGCTTGTGATATGCCGCTTGCATAAAGGGTGTAAGACTTATGAAATTGGGCATTGTGGGTGTGCCAACTCGTTCCATTTAATAAGGCTAACAAAGGATTTGGTGAAAATAAAGTCAATTAGAAAGATTAGGAAAGGAAAAAAAAAATCTTTTCCCATTCATTTTCTTATTTCTATGAATGCATAAATTCAGACTAGGTTAGTATAGTTTATAATTTCAATACTAATCGCAATACCGCCAATACTAATCGCAACTCAACCTATATCTTACACTTTCAAATTTTGGTGTGTTTGGTTTGAGGTAAAAGTTGTCAAATTGATAGAAATGATGTGACATGGTAAGAGTAATAATGAGGTGTAAAGAAAATAAAGTTAAAATAGATAAGTTAGTTGTATAAATATTTGTGTGTAAATGAATGAAAAGTATAGTAGTTTATATAGAAAAATGCAAAAAAATAATTTTAAAATAGGATAGTCATGGAGAGTGAAAGGTTTAGGTTGACATTTTTTTAGCGTAAATAAACACTAATTGTAGTGCTATGGTAAAAGTACCATAATGGCAAACCGTTAAGTCAAAAGGCGTGTTTCTTAGCACCTAAAACTTTTCAAATTAAAAATTTTCAAGATATATTTGATAAGTGATAAAACTTTTATACGAAAAGTTTGTGCAAAAGTTTTTGAAACCAAAGAAAATAATATGATATAATAAGTATAACGATAAAAACTAGAGAGAACATGGTTGAAATAGATAAGTTAATTATATAAGTAGTTATGTAGAAATGATTAAAAAGTAGGATAGTTGTATAGAAAGATGTAAATAATTAATTAATAATATGTGAATTGCAGAGAGTAAAAAGTTTTAGGTTAAAATTTTTTATTTATTTTTGTTTTCTAAAATTATTCTATTTTTTAGTTATTTCTTTATCTTTTTTTACTACTACATTATTTTTTAATCATTTCTATGCAACTGCATGCACAACTAACCTATTGGCTTTATTATCTTTGTTTTTCATTATTACCTCTATCATATTATATTATTCTTTTTTATTTTAAAATTTTTATATTAAAAATTTTTTTCCAACAATTTTATCACTTCTCAAACATACCTAAGTTTGTTTGTGCATGTCTCACAACATTAAAAGTAAATATGATAATGCTTGCATCTAGAGGTGTGAAAATGAGATAATAGTAAAATAAAGACAGTTACCACTTACCACCAACCAAATGGTGATTGGATTAAACAAAAGTATGATTATAGAAAATTTAGAAATCACCTTATCAAAAGATAAGAAAATATTGATTATTTTATAGTTTTTTTTGTTTATAGATCCTAAAAGCATAAAACAAATTTTTATAAGAACTTAGGAAGGATGAGCTGCTATTTTATGACAATGCTTATGGCTCTTGATTGATTATTGTATCGTGGTGATTCAACTATTGATTATTAAGCAGATTGCAATCAACTCCTAATATATGATGTGGATGATAATGATACGATGATAATATTTTCTCTTTATATCTAGTTGGAACTCTATGAATTGTTTAGGATGGATTGGAAATGAAAATCACTTGAAAAAAAATTCTATTTTCATAATCCATTCTCAGTCAACATTGATTAGAAGATGACTTAAATTAAAAAACCTAATGAAGATAGCTCTATTGCTGTGGTTGTCTAATTCACCAAATGATCATCTACAACTAAGTTGGTCTCATGTGATGGCTTCTTAAGAAAACTTAGATACAAGATTGTGAGTCAATCACAAACACGACCACAATCACAAATAGATTCAAACCACAAAGATTCTATTCTGAAAGCAAATAAGGCTTGGGTTCATTAACTTATTTAAATCACACAAGTTAAAGTAATACAGTTCAAACAACTGTTTTCTGAATTTAAAACCTTATTCCAGGTGGCTAGTAAAGTAATTAACGCCCGTGATTCACTTTCTTTTTGTTCGATAGATATCAACACTAAAATAATACAAAATATCAAACTTAATAAAAGAAATAAGACAAACAATTCAGCACCTTTGCACAAGCATCATAACTTGCACAAGATCTTCAAAAGAAAGCACCAAAGAATTTAGCAACAATTCCTCCTTTTTGATCTTTAAACTCTTCCTCACAAGTTGCTCTTTAAAAGTGTATTTTTGCGTTAACCTTGAATTCTGTTTTATAGCCATGAATCTAACCTCGAAAAGGTAGCTTGAAGGTGGAAAAGTATAGCTATAATAGCTCATCCAAATTGTTTTATTTGTTTTGCTAACGGGTAGAAAATAGTCGACCTTTTAAAAGCATCTATGTTTTGGTAGAAAACAATCGATTGATTTAGAGACAGAGAGTGCATGCTGAATCACCAGTCGACCTTTTGGTGTCAAAACATATGGCATTTTTCTTGTTTCATAGAAAACAAATTTTTTATCCAAGAATTCCAAAACTTATTCAAATAAATACAATCCGCATCAATTTTACTCAAGCTAAACATCCAAATAAACCACAAATACTAAGTTTTTCAAACATATTCATCCTTGTTAAAAGTACAACCAATCAAAGACAACAAAGCATAACTAAAATACCAAAATGTAAGCAATAACAAAATATATCCTTATTTACTCATAGATCTTGCTGACTAAGATAAGATTAATTCAAATCAAAATCAAGAACAACATCAAAACCATGTATTCCAACAAACTAGTTGCCATCTACAATCAGTCATGACCTGACTTTATTGAAAAACTATTCCCTGAAATACTAGGAGACCTTAGATATTTGTACAGTTTTGTAAAGGAATTTTTTTCGGTATTTATGCACTGTGACGACTGATGTTACAATTAGACACCTTTCACAACCGTCATACCATTAAAGAACTTTTCTGTAAATACTCCCACTCTAAAAGAGGACATCTATAAAAACATCCACGTCAGAGGAGAATGACAAAATAAATACGCACACACCACTGGTGGGATTTGAACTTGCCCCAGCTACATATGATCCTTTGGCACTATTACCAGGGCATTGCTCTATATATATTTTTTTAATAAAAGCTTTGCTCTAGTTTTTGAAAAGGAGTTTTGTAGCTTAGTTCATTTGCCTTTCACACTTGAAATATAACTTACAAAATCCAAATTGTGATGTCCTCTGTAACTGCCTAGCGGACTGCTGCCTAAGGATTTAGAGGCTGGGAAGTTAACTTTTTTGTAGCCGTTAATTGCTTGGATGATCTCGATGATTCCAGTTTGCTTTATCTGCTCAGCATATCTGATGGATCACATGCTTCCTCATTTTTCTTGACATTCTGGATGTTCTGGATCTCTCTTGGCACCACTGCACTGTATTCATTCGTTAATTACTTTGATTTGCGTCGATTAGTTGATCACTTCATTGCTAGCATCTTTTTAATCACTTTTTGATGGTTGAATGTAGCATTTAATCCTTAATCTCTATTGGCAGATCTGGGCCGTTACTTCGTAAAGAACTGATTCTTAGGGATCTGTACCACTGCGTGATCCCTAAATCACCCCTTCATCGGGCCATCAGTTAGTGGGGAAGATCAAAGCCGTTGAACCTATTCGCCGTATGATGCTGCTGCCAAATTTAGTAGTGGGCTTGAAATGTCAAGACCAATAATAGATTGTGTTATGAATAAGTTGGGCTGTTGACAAGCATATCGTTTGGCTACCACTTTATATTCGACCGTCCATCAAAGCCATTCTGATAGAGCAACTTCATTTTGTTGGCCTTAGATCATTATTTACCTAATTAGCTGGATATCTACGCTGACCAAACTTTGTTTTTGGCTGTACATCACTTCTTATTTTTATTTTCTGAAAATGGATCAAAGTCGAGGATATATTGCAAATGGACCAAAGCTGATAAGGCCTAATCTTCCACCAAAACTACTAAAATTATATTGGCCCGCTGAGGCCTGAATTGGAATGAGATGGAGAAATGTACTGGTGAAAATAATGGTGAAAATAAGGGTGAGTTGACCCATAACTTGCACCAACCTATCCTGATTTTACAGAGGAGCGACATAAGAATTTGAACTCACCCAGCCGGGAGGCTTAGGATTTAAAATTCATTTTTCAAATTTTAGGAATAGGGTGGATCGACTATATCTCAACAAAATATTTTTATAAATCATATGACTTGTTTAAATGAATGTGATTTTGTTGAATATATGTGTTTAATTTATGACTTGATTATATAAATACATTTTTATTTCTTAATTGCATGGACGTTATTCAAGTTACGTCCTCTACATGATTCCTTGGTGAAATGAACAGTATTATCAATGTTATTTGCATCTTTCAAAAATAAATATTATTATTTTGTATTTTGGCAGTTTTAATTGTAATTCAAAATTTAACATCTATGTTACTTTTGTTAAAGGTAGACTCACACATTCATCAAAGTCAAGTTGCAAATGGAATTACTGAAAAGAAATATTTTACAAATAATTTATTATGGTAATTATTTTTTTCTTTTTATAAAAAGTAAAAAATTGAGGCACTTAATATTTAAATTATCATAGAAATGACTTTGTATTGATATGCATATAAATTATTTAAGTTATTATATTTTGACCTGCCTTTTCAACCTGACCTATTGTCCTAACACTGATCCAAATTTAATTTAAAATTTCTCCCAAAATACGTTGAAAAAAGGTAATGGTTATCTAGATTGACTTTATCCTAACCCAATATAAAAAGTAAAAATAGACAGAATTTTTAAAAAGCATGTTAAGAATTGAGCGCACTTTTATCCAACATAATTTTCACTCTAGGAGAAATAGTATGAGAATATAATAATATGTATTGAAATAAATGAAATAAATTGTATTTAAAATATCAAAAATTATATGAAAAAAGCTATCTTGGGAATTATCATATCGTCACATATACATCTCATTAAAGCCATTGAAATCCTTGAAACAGTGCCTTAGCTTCCACGTTTCCACCCTTCCTCCAAGACACCAAACACAGCTAGGCTGTTCATTAATCCACAGATCCCTTAGCCAAGTTACAGGCATTCCAATTGGGTCAACATCTAGCCCAGCTGCAATTTTGGTTAACGTTTCTTTCTATCGGTTCCTTGTACGTGGTAGCAAGAGAAGTCTGCTGAAAGCAAAGAATATTCCCATCTTTTTTGTTGCCAATTATCCTATGCTTCAAAACAACTGTAATAGATCACATCACAGACAAAAAAAAAAAGAAAGCAATGGATAGAAAATATTCTGGTGAGCTACGCTTATGAGACGTCGAAACTAAAAGTACTTACACCTGAAAATGCATGGTTACCTTAACTCAAACGTAATATCGGTCCAGAATCCACTTATTAATTTATTATAATGTTGTAGGAAAGATTGAGATTCTAATCTTCAGCGGCCTTCATATCATGATCATTTTCCGATTCCTGCAATCGATGACGAGTCTGCCAAGCATACCAATAAAAGTGAGTTACTGCCATGCAACAATTTGAAATTTACTTGTATGAAACCCATGCTTCCATGTACCCCTTTATATTTTTTGGTTTTTTGATACCTAAACCATTCATAACATCTATCATGATATTTGTTTATGATTCAAAAAATTATAAATATCAAAATTAACGCTGTTTTACATTATATTTTTAGTTTGTGGTTTCAATAGTTAAATGGCCTATCATCCTGTTTGCCCGGGTATGAGTATTATGAAATTACTCGGTAGTTGCATTTGAATCATTTATCTCGATAGGACACCAGTGTCGGCCAAATCGAAAAATTTACATATGTGTGATTCATTTAAAAAATATAGAAAAATTATTAAATATTAAATTTAAAGCTTTATTTTAGTACCTAAACTGTCTAAAAAATTATTACTATACAGATAAATGATTCCATAAAACATTATTACATTTTAATTCATACGATGAATATATTTGATACTATATAAATAAATGATTTTATAAAATATTATTGCATTCTAATTTATGTTAAATGTTTCCTATGTGGCTAAATAACTCTTCCTAAAACTCAAACATAAGTAGTGTCACTTCAACAAATAACAACTTATGCATTTGTTGCATGCGATATAAAATTTGCTATATTCAGTTTCATGCAATTGTTATTTAGATGCTATAGCTACGTTTACATTTTTTTTTATGGGCCGAGCACGACTGCTCAAGGCCAAGACTGTGCGGGACAAGACTGCGTGAGACGGGATTCGAGTCCCTAACCATGGGGAACGTCAGCCATCATGTGATGCCAACTGCGCTAGCACGGCTCACGCTACATTTACATTTTTAAATATACTTAAAATAGCACATAAGGTTCTTTTGCAACTATAATGTGTAATATAATTGCCACAGAGGTTTTGCCTTAGTGGTCAAAGACTTGTCCCATTGCTTGAGCATCTCTACTTCAAAGTTTGTCATCCAGATGTGAAAGTGACTTCAATGGTGGCGTTTATTCTCTTTAATTTCTGCGGGAGCGTCTACCAGGTAGGTATGTAGGGATTATTGTTAGAAAAAATTAAATTATTTGTTAGATATTTGTAGAATATTGATAGAAAAATTATAAGAATGTTTCAGAGTCCAATTATAATATTAGTTGAGATAATGTAACATATCTTAAATAAAAACTATGTAACATAATTAGTTGTATATAAACTTCACATGCAACAAATTTTGATGTGTTGCATATATACATTATATGCTACACTTGGTGGCTGCTTGCAATGTTATATACAACGTACAAAAGTTTCGTGGCAACTTGCATATGTATTATTGTATATAAAGATATTTTGTTGTAGTGTGTGGAGTTGATTAGTTTTAATCCTTGACAACCCCTGCCACTTTTGTCCCTTTAAGCGTCATCATGGCCTCAGTATTGTGATGCGTTGCCAAGACAAACATTTAGCATTTTACTCCTATATGATCTAAAAAGTCAGCTTAGGTAGACACAATCTCTTTACGCAATTGCATGGGACAACCGTGTACGCGTAAGACCAGTATTCTAACAAAATCATCCCCAAATTTGAAATGCATCTAATTCTATGATGAGGTTTGGATTATCTTTTGTGCTTTAGGGGGACCGATCTCCTTCATGTGTAGTAGAACAGATATAGGATGCTTCGACTATAAAGAAGGGCACTGAAGGAAGAAATTTTAAACTACCTTTATAATGTTATCTCCTCTTTTTTAAGGACGTGGATATTTCTTGGAACAACTAACTCCCATAAGGGATATCTTGTTGAAATTTATCTCTTTTTATGATTTTTAAAGAAGGTTTCAACTTTCGATCCTTCGGGGACTCTTTTTTCCACACAATTTTTCTTTTATCTTTTCTTTGAGTTACTTGTGTTAGTGCATGGACTATTATGATGACTGGTTCCATACATTTTTAGCTCGATCTGGTGTAAATTATTAAAAATGCCTATATTCATTTACATATATATTAGAATTATATTTTAGACGGTTTAGATATTGAACATATAATTTTAAAATTGACATTTAGCATCAAAGTATTTTATTATGTTGATTATATATATTTTAAATGCAATCCAACAAATCATGGGATTTTCATGCTAAATAAACTGAATGTAATGAATTGAATTTTTCATTAATAATCAAAATAAAAAAATATATGAGATTACACAAGAGTAAGGTCTCATAAAAGTGGAACTTTCTAAATATTTTTAAGCGAATGTAGCTCAACCAAAATTTTTATTAAAATAATTTTTAATACCATCATAAATTAAATAATGTTGAACAACGTAAACCACGAATTCTAGATTGGAAAGTCAAAATAGCCTCCTCTACATGTTATACCAAAAAAATCTATTTAAATTGGGTTAACTTAAGAAGGGCTCATAAACTAATAAGAAAAATTGTACATTTAAGGGTGTATTTTGGAAAGATAAAAGTACTTTTTCTCCTATTTTCTCAATTTTATTATATAATTTTTCTATTTATTTCAATTTTATTATATTTACTTCTAATCGCTATCACATTATACCAAACACAATATAAAATCTAGGATTTGAAGAAAGGTATATAATTCTTGCAATCTTCATTTGATGGAGATATTTTAATATCGGAATTAGATGTTGTTTAGTAGAAAGAAATGTGGGGCCAACACGATTTTCATCTGTTCCCCCTGACTAAACCACACTCAATTATGAGGTCGTTGGGCTCGCAACACGGGGAATGTGAATTTTATGGACAATAATTTGAATTTTTTTCCACGTTTTTTTTTAAAATCTTGCTTATTCACTAATGTCACCAATTGAAAAAGCAAGTAGCAAATTTTCACCCTTTTTTTTTTTTTTCTTCTTCTTCTTCTTTTATCGACTCCTTATTTACCTTCTATATTTTTGATTTGTCCTTCCCTTCTTGTCTTTATACCGAAGGAAGGAAGGCGCACTTAATGTGGACCACGTAGAGCCCGTGACCCGTGTAGGCATTCTCGCAGCTTTGCCTTGTCGTCCCACTCTCATGAGAGTGGGTGCTGAGAGTCAGCCCGGTCTCGCGTCCTCTCTTCCCCACGGTTTTTTTGGATAGAATTCTCCCCTCCCCCGAGAACCAAGAGATATGTAAGGTGCAACTTGGGTTTGGTAGAGTGCAAATTTGCCCGCCAAACCCATTTTGAACGGTGTTGAATCTTACTTTTTCATAACCCATAACCCGAGCCCGTATACGGTTATGGTTCAAGCAAATCTAAACCGGATGAACCTCGGCCCGATTTTCCATACATATTTATTATAAAATATATTATATACATACTATTTAAATAATATTTATTTATATTCTTCATATTTTATATTATTATATCTATATTTGAATACATGTATACATTTTTGGCATATTGTAATTTTATTATAAATAAAGTATATTATTTTCATTTATATTTATTTTTTATTTCTATCATTTACTTTTA
>JAXCLR010000050.1:25450931-25479793 GCA_035584095.1 Annona squamosa | reverse complement strand
TGACCTGCTGCTCGTGTCGGATAACATCGTTCTTTTCCTCGGACATGGACGAAATATCAACTGCCACCCTAATTGTCTCGTCATCCACATGGTTTTGGTCCACGCATTTTTATTGTGATGGGGACTGCCTTACCCATCGACGAATCCAATCACCCACATACCCGACTGAAATTAAAAATAATATTAAAAATTTTAAACCTTTCGAAATTAGTGAAGGGAGAAATACTCGGGTAGCATAAACAACACCTGGCTCAGTTGTTTTTTTTTTTTTTTTTTTTTTTTTTTTTTGTAAAATTGGCTCAGTTGTCAAGGTCTAGCTAAGAAAGAAGAAGAAAAGAAATAGGCATAAGATTGTTTTTTTTTATGTGTAGACGGGGAAGAAATTAACAGATCCAACTTCGAAACTTGGTCATTCGTTTGACTTTTAAAATAAATATCGCGTTTCATAATTTTAATTTTGTTATTTCAAGTAGAATTATTTTTTAATTGATATTATACAACTTTAATATCTGAAAGACAATCAAGTCCCACCTATCTTCAGAAGAGACCAAGGTCCTACATCTACATGAGATTGATGAGACCGAGCTCCCTACATTTTTATTATGGGAGACCGTTGCTCCCAACTGCTCGCGAAGAGATTCGATCTCTAGTAGGGCCTCTGAGCGACAAAGGCCCTTGCTCGGTTGGTTTCATGTAAAATTATTTTGAAGTTATAAAAAACCTTGGTGAAGAACCTTGTAATTAATGTAACTTTTTTAGCACATAAAACAATATATATATATATACCAACCGAGGCTAGCTCGGTCGGCCGAGAGTTCGAATCTGCGGGCGTGCGGATTTCGATAAATATATGTGTGGAGCAGTTGATCTTCCGGATGGATGTAGTGCGGGAGCGGGTGGTCTCCCAGATGGTTGTTGGAAACTGTGTTTTCCTTATTCTTTCATGGAGCTGTGTCTCCAGACTTCTTTGGGAAAAATATATCCCTTATATTTGTATGAATGTCTCATATCTTCAAGTATGATATGTGTTGAGATATATATAATTGTACTAATAAAAAAACAATATATATATAACTTATTCTAGAATAGTATTGAAAAAGTTGACTTTTGACCTGAACTTCAATGCCAAAGTGTACGTGCTAGATGAATGAGATAATGTGGGCCTGATATAACAAAAATCTATTTCTTCTGGGTATATGGATATCATGATAATAAAATAAGAAAAAAGGTCCCCACGCCCCACGCCCCACGCCTCACTCGCATCTCCATCAGTCATCACCAGCTTCAGTACCAATGCCTGGGAGTGAGAGCTAGCTAGCTCCCGTTTCTTCCCACTCTATTTGACTCCATACATCAGACTATCAGTTCGCCAGCAACGCCCACCTGCTCAAAACCACCCACTACTCCAGCCCAAAAACCATGTACAACTTCAAAAGAAGAACCAAAATCCTACTTTCATCAATTCCAATCTCCACCCTCCTGCTATTTCTTGTTTCATTCCACACCGCCACCCCAAAAACCCCAGAGTCCTCCAGAACTCTTCACATCCACCAGCACTCCCGAGTCGCCCACAGCTTCTGCGACGGCACCTTGCACCATGATCTCTGCATTTCCACGCTCCTTTCTATTCCCAATCTCTTCTCCAAATCTCTTCCCCAGATCATCTCCTCCACCATCAACACCACCGTCCTCGCCGTTCGCCGCTCCGAGTCCAACTGCTCCGGCATCCGCCACAACCTCCCGAAGCCCAACTCTATCGAAGCGCGGGCTCTGGATGACTGCATCGAGCTCCTGGACGAGACTCTCGACCAGCTCAACGTGTGCATGTCGGAGCTGTCGTCGCCCACCAACATCTCCAAACGAGCCGCGGATCTCCAGACGCTCCTGAGCGCCGCCATCACCAACCAATACACGTGCCTCGACGGCTTCTCCCACGGCGACCGCAAGAAAATCCGGCGGCTGATCCAAGACCGGCTGTACAACATCTCCCACCTGGTAAGCAATTCGCTGGCGCTGCTGAAGAAGGTGCAGAAAGCGAAGGGTGGCTTCCCTGAGGGGTATGGGAAGGTGGAGAGAGAAGGGTTTCCATCGTGGCTGTCGAGGAGAGACCGGCGGCTGCTGCAGGCTAATGCGAACCGGACTAAGTTCGACTTGGTGGTGGCGAAAGACGGGAGCGGGAACTACACGACGGTCGGCGAGGCCGTGGCGGCGGCCCCCAACGGGACGAAGGGGCGATTTGTGATTTACATAAAAGCTGGGGCGTATTTGGAAAACGTGGAGGTGGGGAAGAAGAAGACGAACCTCATGTTCATCGGGGATGGGATCGAGAAAACGGTGGTGAAGGCTAGTCGGAATGTGGTGGACAACTACACTACTTTCAGATCTGCTACCTTCGGTGAGTCTTTCTTCTTATTTATTTACTTTTCCTGCGTTGGATTGGACGGTCCACATGCATGTTATCCGTATTCGGCTTTGGATGAACTAATACTGATTTTCGAATCTGCTACACTCGGTGGGCTTTCTTCTTCCATGCATTTTTATTTATTTATTTTTGTGGTCTGCGTTGTGAAGTCGACATTTGCTAAAAAGGAAGTTGAGTGAAAACATTTTAATACTGCGATTGGCGATGTTAGGGTTTTTTTTCTTTTTTTTTTTTTTCACATTACAAATAGACCACACCCGCCGACCGATGTTGGAATCTTATAAGCACACGTACAATGTGATATCACTGGGTGGTTTATGCTCTGTTCACTGCAGTGTTAGTTTTAAGTGTACACGACCATTGATCTTTCAAAAGCACTTATTCGGATTGTCATTTCGTGGAAGGAAAAAAAAAAAAATCCACTTCTTTATGCACACAATTCATTCCATACACATTCTGATGGAATTTGACATCTAATTATCTAAATATTATATTTACATTCTAATTAGTTTTGTTCATTTTCATACAATCATCATATTTATTTTATTTTTAATAAACTCCGTTATATAAGAAGAATCTTGTTAGTCCGAGTTAAACAAATAGCTCACTTAACTCATCTAAAAATTTTATTTGAAACACTTTTTGCTTTTTTCATTATAGTTGTTTATGTAAGCGTATTTAACATATAAATCAAATTTTGCTATTAATGAATATGTATATATATATATATTTAAGATTTTAAAATATCTTTGTTTACATATGTATTTAAAATACCCATATGTTTAAAATCTCAAAAAAATATAAATATTTAAAAATGATAAAACTTTATTTATATATTAAATACACTTAAATAAACAATTATAAGAAAAAAAACAAAAAAAAATATTTTAAATGAATTTTTTAAGATAGACTTTGTGAATCATTCACTTAATTCGAACTAACAAGATCACTTCTTATTATATAATCACATCACACTATCACTTTTTCAAAGAATTTCCTTAATTTTTTCACTTTTTTTTGTTTTAAAAAAAAAACATCATCAAAAATGTACCCTCATTTTAAAAATTTTGTTCACAGAAAAATTCGAAGTTCTAACCACGTACGGGGTCAGGTAGGGCCGCACGGGTGATAGCAGAAGTTAAAGTTGGAGTAGCTAAAATTCCCTACTTTAACTAAAAATATTTAGAGACTTTCATTTAATTAAATTTTTTTTTTTTTTTTTTTTTTGCAAAAAATGGTTTCGAGAGGAATTATGGGAGAAACGATACAAGATTTTGGATGAAATCTATATTTAAGTTTAGGATGAGAACGGAATGATATATAGTGAGATGAATAATTGTATTAGAAATATAAAAAAGTTATATTACGGACGAAAAAAAACTTTCTTGAAAATAAAAATACAAATTCTATGTAAAGATCCTGTATTATTTGATACAGCTCCTGAACTTACTACCCAAAAAAAATAAATAAAAAAAAATGAACTGAGGCAGCTTGCCACGGCCCTGTTGAGAGTGACTCACTTGGGTGGGCGGGGATAAGTACATGGAATTTTTTTTGAAAAAGTAAGGTAGTTGTGGGATATGATAAGAATGATGATTAGGAATAAAGTAAATAAAATTAAAATGAATATTGTAATTGTATAAAAATGTAAAAAAATTGAAATGAAAAGGTAATAATAAAAAAGGCAAAATAATTAAATTTATTATGACGCGGTGCCAAAAAGGCCTAAACGCACGGGAAAAGCAGAGCCACATAGGTCCTGATTAATAATTGCGGGCACAGAAGTCAGAAGATGCCTGATCATTTGTTATCGGGGCCGAAATCATATTGTTGTATTTTTTTGAATTTTTTATAGAACGACTACAATGTTTCTATATTTAAAAATATAAAATAAATATACATTTCTAAAAATGATGAATTGTATAAAAAACTTTCAAAAAAAAAAAAAAACTTTTTGGCCTGCGCACAAATGGACTGAGCGCACAAGATCCGGCCTCGGTGTGAAAGAAGCAGATGCGGCTCGGCGCGGTAACTGTTAACAGCTGATGAAGTGGGCATCGCGGCAGTTTAGCAGTTAGCACGGAGCGTATGTTGCACGTGAAGGTCCTGTCCACACGGGCGCGTGGGGGTGAGCATGCCCGCCTAGGTCGTTATCGATGTCGGAAAAATGATGGGAAATCAATTATGGTAATTTCCCAACGATAATCATAGCCTGACAGCAGGCATAGTGGTGAGGAATTTGCACCGTCCATTAATGGGCCACTTACGTGATGATGGGTGTTCAAAAATAAGTAGATCGAAAGCCTCATATGTCTTATGTCTTTTTCAAATGGTTAGATTAACGTCTGTTCTTGCAGTCAATATCAATAGTCACAGATCCATCAGAAAAGAAGAAGAAAAAAAAAAAATCAATACTCACAGAGATTTTTGAGGAACGGTCCGGAATTTAGTCACGGTCAGTTGATTTGCTTTTCGGGAGCACGAGTTTCCGCCCATCGGTGGAAGCATGGGACATTGGTTCGTGCGACCATGAGGGTGAATACTTCGATACTCTGGCGGAGTCTTCGATATGATACACACGTTCACTTTGTTTTTTTGTTTTTTGTTTTTCTTTTCTTTTCTTTTCGATGGGTACACGTTGACTTTGTTTTAGATCTGACTTTTTAAATCGCTGAATTTTTATTTCCAATTGATGGATGAGATTGAGTGCCCTAGCCCCTCGAATTGGGCGAGTATATATGGAAGTATCACTGCCACAGTATCAATTAAACCCAAGATAACATGGCACGCGACCTGCAATTGAAAATAGTCTCCAAATTCGTGACACGATGCGTGCCACTTCAGTTTAATTCACCCGGAGCATACCTATTTTTTTATTTTTTTTGAATTTTTTTATGAACTTGTTAATTTAAGTGTATTTAATATGTGTATCAATTTTTATCTTTTTGAAGATTTTTATATATTTATTTTGTATTTTTAAAATTCAGTGAGTGCAGGTCTTAAATTTTTTTTAAAAATTATCTAAAAATCTCCAAAAATAATAAAAATTTATACACATACTAAACAAGCTTAAATTAACATTTCTGTAAAAAAAAATTTAAAAAAAATAAAAAAAAAAGTGAAGTATACCTGAGTTCAATGCTTCCGAGAGAGCATTGAACCAGTGTCCCTCCTTAAAGGGCGTATTTTCGGCTCCGACAAACACTTACTACGTGCCACAATGCACGCGTGCGTGGACTTATATGCATCCCTCTAGTGGATCTTCTCATAGATGTGACACTAGCCATGTTAATTTTCTAGCTGCCCTTCTTTACTGGGTAATGCAACCTTGTCTTATTTTATTCTTCTTTAATAGCGTTATATTTACTTTTTTTTTTCTGATAACATATATTTCCATACCTTGTAACAGGAATAAATATATATTTTTTACTTCACATGTATTTTTAATTATTATTCTCAATTTTTAATCTAAATTTTTTCGTTCATTTTTAGGACTTTTGTGATCATATCTGCACCTTTTATCAAATATTCGAAGATGAACCCTATTCTCGAAAATTTTAAAATAAACCTATAAATTTATTAAAGTTACATTGATTAACACAAATGGCGGTAATGATAGTCTGAAACGGGCATTAGTTTTTTGTCCATAATTTTCTCATTAGCCATATCACGGTCAACAATGTAAATGATATTTATCAGTTAGTTTTAAGCACTTATAATTATATTGTCAATTAGAAAAAAAAATTGCGGGTCCAATGGGAACATGTAAAGAAAAAAATTCTCTCTTTTTTACGCATAATTACTTAGCTATTCTATTATTGTATTATCACCTTATATGACAATTATTTCTTACATATTTTTATACGAACTTTTTTATTATTTTAACTTATTTTCTGTGCTCCGAATCATTATATCTGTCACGTTACGTCAATCTCACTTTTTCAGATTGGCCCGTTCTGAAGCGGACCAATCTTGGGCTTTTTATTTAACGTTCAAGAATCCTAGCCTACCTTTGTAAGAGAGGCCTCCAAGTAAACCCTTCAGAAGTCCATCGGTTGTTCTGTTCTCATGCTTTCTCCCGGATGTTGCAGCTGTGGTCGGCAATGGCTTCCTCGCACGAGACATGAGCTTCGAGAACACAGCCGGACCAAGCAAACACCAAGCTGTTGCGCTGAGAAGCGGTTCCGATCTCTCCGCCTTCTACCGTTGCAGCTTCGTGGGCTACCAAGACACTTTGTACGTCCACTCTCTCCGCCAATTCTACCGAGAATGCGACATCTACGGCACCATCGACTTCATCTTCGGCAATGCCGCGGTCGTATTCCAAAATTGCAACTTGTACGCCCGCAAACCCAACCTAAACCAGAAGAACATCTTCACAGCACAAGGGCGGGAAGACCCGAATCAGAACACGGGAATTTCTATACAGAACTGCAAACTGACTGCGGCTGCGGACCTCCAGCAAGCGAATTCCACGTTCAAGACCTACCTTGGGCGCCCATGGAAGAAGTATTCGAGAACCGTGTACTTGCAGTCGTTCATCGATAGTGTAGTGGATCCAGCAGGGTGGTTGGAATGGTCAGGTGATTTTGGTCTAAGCACGCTTTACTATGGGGAATACATGAACCGGGGGCCAGGTGCAAACACGACGAACAGAGTGAAATGGCCTGGTTACAGGGTCATCAATAGCTCTGCCGAAGCCAGTCAGTTCACAGTCGATTCTTTTATACAGGGCAGTCAATGGCTATCATCTGCCCAAATCCCATTTAACTCTGGTTTGATCTAAGTAATTAGGAGTTGTGGTTGTTTTTACTCATTATTTCTTCTAATGTTGTAGTGCAGTTGGGTAGGTTATCTTGTTCAGCTAAGCAATTGCATCATGAGCTGTTTAATTCATTCTCAGTGACAGTTAGGAGATATATGCTGATGGAGTGATGGCGAATCCTTTCGATTTTGAAGTTGGAAGTTGGAAACTCATGTCATGTTTAGACATCAAAACCAGCAAAAGTAGCTAAATTTGTTTATTTAAGTTAAGATATAATATTTAGATTGATATTTATATGAAAATTTACCCACGAAGATATTGCAACTTCCAACCTTTTTGGTTCACGGTTGCAAAGTGTAACATCTTACCATTTACGTTTTTTTTTTTTTTGGATACCTGTCTCGGAGAAAGGTTTGGAAAAAAAACCTTTTCTTCCATATTGATACGAGGGGTGATCCTTTGTGGCCCGGCGTTTTAATATATGTTTTTTAGAAGTTTTATATAAACATGTTAATTTAGATTATCTATCTAACCAATAAACTAAGTTTTTATTAATTTTTAATATGTTTATATGTATTATTTTTAAACATAGGGTTATTGTAATTATTTTTACAAGTAAAATGGTCATAATATCCTTATGTTTAAAAATAGGTAAATTCCTCTAATATCCACAATATTTGCTTATTGTTGCTTTTGTACCTGTAATATTTTAATAGTTTCTTTCATGCGCACAACAATTCTTAATTTATTTCATACTCACCCTATCACTTTCCGTCAGTTAAGTTTACCGACACAAAAATAGTAACCGTTTCTTTTTTAGAAATGTCTCCCACTAGCCTTTTTCGACAGACAAATTTCAATACATCACCCAAGCCTCTACCGGTCCCAGTGCCGCCATTCTCCCGTCTCTCGGGGCACCACCAGCCATTCGTTAGACCAACATTTGACATTGGCAGATTACATGCTATCGACTTTCGATGTCGACCACCCGCTTGCTGCACTGGATCCCTGCTTTGATTGCCTAAACCTGGAGCATACAGAAATCTCCTTCTCAGGTTCTCTTCTTCCCAATCGACGAGACACTGCCTCCACTATTACAAGATCTCTATTTCTCTTTGCAAATCTACCACTATTTTTAACGAATTACACTTGTCTATAATGTTGGAATTTTGGACGCACATATATATAAATTATACATATGTTATCATAAATAGCAGCTCAATTTTTAAAGTGATCCTATAAGAATAAAGTATGAGTCTCCTATGCATAAAAACTCTACAGCCTAATTTCTAATTTCTAATTTTTATTTTTATAATGAGCTAAATTAGAAATATGAAATATATATTCTCATATATACAGTTGTGGCCCCTAGGTTATGCACAGATTAGAGTTTTTTTTTCTAACATTTCATCATTGGAAAAGAAGAATCACCTTCTCCAAAAAACCCTAAGGCATTAACTCGGAAGACCCGGAGACCACAAGATTCTCAAACAACTGCTCCTATGGGTTCAGGTATGCTTCCACTTATGGTTTTATTTTCTTAATGATTTAGCATGGAGGATCCTGGGGTGATTATGGATTTAATCAATAAGGTTTTCCCAACAGTGATATCAGAGCAATCTTCATGTTGAATCATTGAAAAAAAAATTCTCAATTTAATTTATTTGGATATTAGAATTGTGTTGTTAATTTAATTCCGGGTCATACGACATTATTTGGTTTAATGTAGTTTTTGGCACACAATTATATGAATGTTTTGTCATATGGATTCAGCGACATCATCAAAAGCATTGTTTGTGGCTGCTATAGTTTTCATAACATTAAAAAAATAAAAACTAGACAAGCATGATGCTCGTTTGCTTGGAAATTATTTTTATTATTTTCGTCGGATTTTTCCTTCTGGGTACTATTAAATTGAAACCGAATAGGCAGCGGCAGGCAACTGTTTCTGATTTCAAATTTAAGGCATAAGAACTGGCTATTGGAGAGGAAACAAACTTAAAATAAAATAATAATAAAAAAGATTGACGGATTCTAGGATTCGAGATTCGGTCGCTGGCAGCTGCTACTGTTCCAGAAGAGGCTGTTGCCAGCAACTATGGCTACTAGACAGGCTACTAGGCGGCAGCGATGGAGGCTATGCGGCTGGACAGCTACCGAAAATGGACAGCTGCTTCCGGGGATTAGGCAGCAACGTCTTGGCCGCGATGGCGACTTAGGGTGAATTTTTGGGGAAGAAGAAACGAGTTTTACACAAAACCCCTTGAACTAGAACAATGTTGCACAAAACTCTCAATCTTAAAACGTTTTACACATAAGCTAAGTTGCAAATCCAGCCAGCCTCTTTCGCGCCTGGACTAAAAGCCAAGCCCAGTCCCAAAGCCGAGTCACGAAGCAAGCCTGTTTGCATTTCTTTTTCTTCTGCCCAGTCTATAGGTCCATTGCGGTCTAGGCCCAGACCCATGCGGCAGCTTAAATAGTGAGCCTAGGCAGTCCAAATTATAGAAGGTCCTATTCCTGCTGGACACGTGGCAACCTAATAGTTGTCCATAATAATTTTACATATTTTATGATCCATTTATTCGTTTTGGACGATCTAATAGTGATTTTTTATATTTTTGGACTTTCTGGATCAAATGGAAGGGTTTGATTAAGCCAAATAAGTCAAAAAATATCAGTTTTATGAATTTTATGTATATGCATGCAATTTTTGAATTATATATGCAATTAATTCATATGGTTAGTTTGTGAAAATTTAGAAAGCAATTTGTGACTAATTTTCATGTATTCATGATTTGTTGCTTTTTATTAAAATTTTAAATTAACCTATTGTCATGTAAAATTCAATTTTTGGATCTTTTAGAATTTAAAATTTGAATACTGGAACAAATATTCTTTAATGAATGTCTTATGTTTTAAAATAAATTAATTGAAACAACATGCTGCTAAAGTAGCCTCCCTTGTATAGGTTAATTTATTTTTGAAACATTAAAATGATTGTGTGAGTGTAATTCATGTGAATTTTAATCGGCCTAAAAGGAAGTTAATTTTTGGCCGAATTGCATATATGCATGTGGTAATAAATATGTGATAGTTATTTGACTTTCCATGTGAATAGTAAATCGGTAACAGGACTTTATTATTAATATTTAATTACTACAACAAGAGTTTCACTTAAAAGTTAATATTTTTGTCCAAAGACTATATATTAATGTTATGTTAGGTATCTTATTATGTACCTTGCCATTATTTGAATTTTACTAAAATTTTATATGAAATTTATGTGAATATGTTGTTTTGTTTTATTGTCAGCTAATACATATGCTTCTACTATGTATGCCAACATCAATTCTATTCTCATGCTGAATGAAACCAATTTCAAGCAATAGAAAGAGAATGTTATGATCATTCTTGCCTGTATGGATCTCGACCTTACGTTAAGTGTTAAACAACTCGAATTGCGATTGTATGCTCCCGGGCGCATACACCTATTTTTTTGAAATTTTTTTACAATATTGTTAATCTATGTATATTTAAGATGTTTATAAATTTTTACCATTTTTAGAGTATTTTAGATATTTATCTTTAATTACTAAAATGCCACTGATTTTTAAAAATAAAAATAAATATCTAAAATACTCCAAAAATGGTAAAAATTAATACATAGGTTAAATACACCTAGATTAACAATCTTATAAAAAAATAAAAAAAATAGATATATGCGCCCGGGAGCATAGGATCATGCTCCAAACAACCCACCCCTTTTACGGCTGTAAGTTTTATTGATAAAAAAATGAGACTTTGAGAGATGGGATCATTCAAATCACATAAGCCTCATGATCATACACAAGATAATTCTAGAAGCTTTTATGGATTGTGTATCTGAACAAGATACTATTGCCAAGGATTTCCTTAATGAAATCGAAAAGCGCTTTAAAAAAAGCGATAAGGCTGAAACAAGTTCAACTCTATCAAGTTTGGTTTTAGTGAGGTATAAGGGCAAAGAAAACATAAGGGAGTACATCATTGAGATGTTTCATCTTGCTTCGAAACTAAAGGCACTTAGGTTACAATTATCTAATGATTTGCTAGTGCATTTAGTTTTAATTTTTTTCCTACACAATTTAGTCAGTTTAAGATTAGCTATAATTGTCAGAAAGAGCAATGGTCTCTTAATGAGCTCATTACCCATTGTGTGGAAGAAGAAAAAAGAATGAAGTGAGACAGGCTTGAAAGTGCAGACTTGATGAGTACTTTTAAGAAAAAGATCAAGAAAAGAAAAAAGGATAAGGAAGTTACAAATTGGGTGACAAATAAGAAATAACAAAAGAAATCAACTAAAGAATCAAACAGTTACTTTTATCACACTCCTGGACACCAAAAGAAAGATTATACCAAATATCACGCTTAACGTGTAAAAAAAGATATGTTTCTCACTTTGATTTGTTCTGAGGTTAATTTAACTTCTATACCTATACATACTTGCTAAATAGATTCTAGTGCTATTACTCACATAAGGATATCAATGAAGGGTTGTCTAAGCTGCTGAAAGCCAAATGATGCTGAAAGATTCATCTACATGGGCGATGATAAATCAGTTGAAGTTGAGACAATACACATATTTCGGTCATTATTAAAGGCTGGTTTTTGTTTAGATTTGAAAGAGACACATTGTACAATCTTTTAGATGAAATTTGGTTTCTATTTCTGTATTGGACAAATATGGTTACTTTTGTTCATTTGAAAATAGTTAGTTTAATCTTTATTTAAATTCAAATATTATGGGTAGCAGTTCTTTATTTTGTTATGATAACCTTTATTTGCTTGATACAGTTGTTTCTTTTGTTGAATCCTTGCATGTGAATTCGCATGGTACAAAATAAAAATTAACTAATGAGAATTCTGTTTTACTCTAGCATAAACGTTTAAGACATTTCTAAATAAGGAATTAAGAGACTTGTGTCATATGGAATTCTTAATCTTTTTGATTTGTCAGATTTTTAAGTTTGTGTTAATTGTGTTAAAGAAAAACAGACAAACATGAGGAGATTAAGTGTCAATAGGTCTTGAGACATCTTACAACTAATACATACGGACATTTATGAGCAATTTTCTAAGACTTCTTGGAATGGTCAACAATATTTTATTATATTTATAGACAATTTCTCTCGTTATGGCTATCTATATCTCATCCATGAGAAGTCTCAATCACTAGACGTGTTTAAAATTTTTAATGTTGAAGTTGAAAATTAACTTAGCAAAAGAATTAAGGTCGTTAGATCTGATCGTGGTGGTGAATATTATGATAGATATGACGAATCTAGTTAACAACGTCCAGGACCTTTTACCAAATTTCTAGAAGAGTGCGGTATCGTCCCACAATATAACATGCGGGGAAGTCCTGTAATGAATGGTATTGTTGAACAACGAAACAGAACTTTAAATGACATCATAAGGAGTATGATCAGTCATATTACTTTACCAAACTCACTTTTGAGAGAAACATTAAAGACTACAACTTATATCTTTAACAGAGTATCAACCAAGGCAGCCACTAAAACCCCTTATGAATTATGGACGGGTAAAAAGCCTGTCATAAAACATTTACATATTTGGGGCTGTCCAGTTGAGGCGAGGTCTTATAGATCAAATGAAAACAAACTGGACTCAAGAACAATTCGCAGCTATTTCATTGGATATTTTGAACAGTCCCGGGGGTATAAATTTTATGTTCTCACATCCAGATCCTGTTTTGAATGGAAAATGCCCGGTTTTTTGAGGATATTGAGCTTGGGGCGAGAATAAGGTTAGAGACTATGTCTTTGAAGAGGAATTGGTAACTTTTCATTTGATTGTTGTTCATGACATTGTTCAAGCAACAATACCAGAACCACAAGGCATTATTGTTAACTTCCCTGATCAACATCAACAGGATATTTCAAGTAATCAAGCTCAACAACCTCAAGAACCAATGCCATTAAGAATATCCATTAGAGAAAGGAGAAGTATAATTTCTAATGATTGTATTATCTTTCTCCAAGAATATTAGGATGACATTATAATGATGGAAGATGATTTGATCAACTTTCATCAAGTAATGCAAAGTAAAAATTCTCTAAAGTAGATTAAAATCATGGATGAAGAGATTAAGTTCATGAGATACAATGATGTTTGGGAACTCGTCTCATTGCCCGAAGGTGCAAAGCCCATTGGTTGTTAATGGATATTTAAAGCTAAAAGAGATTCAAAAGGTAATGTAGAAAGATATAAGACTCGTTTTATTGTGAAGAGATTTACTCAAAAGGAAGACATTATAAAAAGACTTTCTCTTCAGTTTCATCGAAAGACTTTTTCAAGGTAATAATGACTTTAGTAGTATATTTTGACCTTGAGCTACATCGGATGGATGTAAAGACTACGTTTCTTAATAGTAACATTGATGAGACCATTTATATGGTGCAATCAGAAAATTTTGTGTTCGTAGATGCAAAATGAATGGTTTGTAAACTAAAGAAATCCATTTATGGGCACAAGCAAGCTTCCCGTCAATAATATTATAAATTTCATCAAGTTGTCATCTCATTCGGTTTCGAGATGAATATGGTTGATGACTATGTATACCACAAGTTTTGTAAGAGTAAGCCCATTTTTCTGGTCTTATATGTCGATGACATACTGCTTGCCAATAATAATATAGATTTATTGCATGAAACTAAGAGATTTTTATCTAACAAATTTGAGATGAAAAATCTTAGGGAAGTAATTTTCGTATTAGAAATTCAGTCGGGATCGTTTCTAAGGTATTCTTGAATTATCATAAAAGGCCTATATTGAAAGAGTACTTGAAAGATTTGACATACAAGATTGTAAACCAGAAGATACCCTTGTTGCCGAGGGAGACAAATTCAGTCTTGATCAGTGCCTGAAGAATCATTTTGAATCTAAGGAAATATAAAGATCCATTATGCTTCAGCAGTGGAGAGTTTGATGTATGTCCAAGTTTATACATATCCAGATATAGTATTCATTGTTGAGATGTTGGGTAGATACTTGAGTGATCCAAGAAGTGATAATTGGAAAGCAGCCAAAAGGATTTTAAGATACCTGCAGAAAACAAAACACTACATGCTCACATATAAGAGATTGGATAATATAGAGATCATTAAATATTCGGATTTTGACTATGCAGGATGCCAGGACAGTCTTATATCTACTTTAGGCTATATTTATTTGCTTGTTGGAGGAGTTGTCTCTTGGAGGAGTGCTAAGCAGACACTCGTTACTCCTTCTACTATGGCAGCTGAACTTATAGCATGTTTTGAGGCATCCAATCAGAACATATGACTGCGAAGTTTTGTCACGGGGCTATAAATTATGGATGAAATTGAAAGATCATTCAAGTTATTTTGTAACAATAATTCAGCAGTCATATATTCCAACAACAATAAAAGTTTAACGAATTCAAATTTCATTAATCTCAAGTTCCTAGTTGTTAAAGAAAGAATTCAAGAAGGTTAAGTGTCTATAGAACACATAGGAACAAACTCTATGATTGCGGATCCGCTGACTAAGGGATTTCCACCAAAGGTCTTTCATGAGCATACTGCTCACTTGGGTGTTGTTTCACTTGATGATACTCCAGTTTAATGGGAGTTTGTATTTTATGCTTTTTCTGGTTGACACACATTTTGTATATTACAGTTATGTATATTTTTTGCAGAAATAAAGTTTTCAGTATTTCAGTTTTGGTTTGATCTCGCTAAATAAGTTAGATGAGTTGGAAATAGGTATGTTAGATCACATTACATGTAATTTCTATGTTGTGCATCTATATTTGATATATGTCATTTAGTTATATTTGATATAATTGACCATGGATGGGTCTAGTTACGATTAGGAGTGTTAATGGTCATGGTCAACCTGTCAACTTGCCTGTCCAAACTGTTTATAAATGGGGTTCGGGTTGTAATTTTTGAATAAATGAGTTATGATCAGACAACCCATTTAAGCATTTAATTAAATAAATGGATCAGGGTTGAGATTTTATAGCTCGTTAATCTGTTTAGTAACCGATATAATCTGTTCAACCCGTTTAATTCGTTCTACCCATTTAACTCGCTTAATTCATTAAAGTTATATATATATACATGTATAACCCATGGTTATTTTCCATCTCTAAGTCTTTTTTAAGTCACCTAATTTTGATTTTTTCACTACCGCCCTAAATCCATTTTTTCGTTACTGCATTATTTTCATTGTCTTTACGCCGAAAACATTCTCTCGTCTCTCCCTACGAGATCATCATCTACCAGAGTTTAGACTTTCAGGTTATTTGCTATACAACCCATTAACAACCCACTAACCCATTTATTAAATGAGTTGTAAATGGGTTAGGGTTGAGATTTTTTATATGGGTTAGTAAACGGATTAGGGTTGAGATATTTTAAATGGGTTAGGATTAGGATTAAGATTAGGATTAGGCTCCAACCCATCCAACTTGATTTGTTAACACCCTTAGTTATGATGAATGCGACAAAGGTTGTTTTGATCTTCGTTGGCATAATTAATGGATAAGGTTATTCCGAGATAATTTTGGAATGATAGCAAAAAGTTTTGAGCTCATAAGTTATATACATAATTATAAAATATATGTAGTCCAAGTGGAAGATTGCTGAAATTTTGAACACACATATATTAATTATATATATGTGATTATAAATAGTGGCCAATTTTTAAAGTGATCGTGTAAGGTTTTATGAACCTAAATCATCTAATAAAGTATGAGTCTCCTATGTGTAGAAACCCTATAGCCTAATTTCTAATTTCTATTTTTATGATGAGTTAAATTAGAAATATGAAAGATAACTTTTCTATATAAATGGTTATGGTCCCCAAGTTATACACAAATTAGCATTTCTTTTCTGACATTCCATCATTGGAAAAGAGGGTCATCTCCTCCAGAAAACTCTAAGGAATTAACTTGGAAGACTCAGAAACCACAAGATTTAAGAACAACCGCTCCTAAGGATTCAGGTATGCTTCTGCTTATGGTTTTATTTTCTTAGTGATTTAGAATAGAGGATCCTAGGATGATTATGGATTTAATTAATAAGATTTTCCCAACATACAAAACAATTACCTTGGCATCCAAGTGGGCGATGACATAAACAAGCAACGACAATTACTTCGAATCTTTATTTTGATCTCTTAGTGGTTAGAAATTGAATTTTGTCAGCTTCCATCTTGGGATTCTCTTTGAGAAGTATTTCCAGATGCAATTAATGGAAGTAGGTTCCTACTAGCCATACGGAATAGATTTTATAGGCTATTGCAGATTTAAAAAGAAAGCCCCACGAACCGTGTCATTTGAAAGATGAAGAAAGCTGAAAACTCTTCTTTAGGAAAGCATTCCTAGGACAAACAGGCAAGCATTCCCTGCCAGCAAGACACCACCTTTATTGCTACCGGATTTAATGGGTATTGTCGACCAGATCTGAAATGGATTTCCAATTTGGGGTAGATTACTAGATTTTAGATGGTGGTCATGAAATTAGTAAATTAATGGTAATAGCTAAGGTAGTATAGTTGATATTCATAGTGTTGAAAAGGGGGCTGCCATTGTTGCTTCTATCCGTTTGCCATTGAAGGTAGGCTATTATGTTGCTTGCCCCTTTGGATTGCAGGGCATACAATACTTGTTACTGGCAAAGTAGAATTGTCCAAATTAGAAAGAAGGGAGGCAACTAGGATTTGAGGAGCATTGTGGTTCTTTGTTGCGAAAAGATACAATGACATAATAACTCATTGGCTACTTGGCCTAAGATGTAGTGATAGAGCAGTTCACGACGGTGACGTCAATTTAGGGCAAACATGTCATTTCCTAGTGCTCATCATGGGCATTTAAGTTGTACATGATCCTTTGTGTACGAAAGAAATTAGAGGTGAAATGTTATAGGTGTTGGAAGAATTATTGAAATATTACGGATATGAAAGTAATAATGGGTAAATGTTGTGGGTATTAGAGGAATTTACTTTTTAAAAATAAAATATATAAATACATTAAAAAGTGGTAAAACATAGATTGTAGAATAAATATACTGAAATTAACATATTCACAAAAATTTAAAAATAAAAGAATATGATTTGTGGCCAGCCGAAGTGGCTATGATTGGCCCTCTATTAATATTTGACAAATGACAATAAACCAATGGGCATTTTGGGAAGACTTGGAAAAAAAAAGTTACATACTTATATTTGAGGATTTGAACTGTCTATATTATAGTTGCTCTTATAATAATATATCAATTTTGGTTTTGTTATAATAAAATAATTCGAAAAAAGGTATAATTTTCTGCATTGCTGGGATTTGAGGGGCATGGTTTGCGTGGCTTAGGATTTAACGGGCCAGGGGTGAAGTTTGATGGGCTTGGGTTTCACAGACCAAAAGTTATACGTGTTAATGGGTTAAATATTTGATGATCCACGTTCGAGCTGGAATAGGTCAATGATTAGAAAGATAAAAGGGCAGTTAATTAAAATAATTTAAAAATTAGTAAAAATTAAATATATAGAAAATTAATTATTTGGAAAATTATTAAAATGCACTCATATTCTCAGTCAATCCTGCAATTTCAACCGCGGACGAAGACTTTTCTCCCACGGTGGAGAAGAAATGGTCTCTCTGTTAAACTTTTCCAAATATTTTTAATTGGATTTTGAAAATTACTCACCGCTATTGCAAATTGAACCATATGTCCAATCAGTGTCTAACTGTTTAACCACGAAATAGAGACACTTAACCAGTTTTGACATCCAACCTGAGTTTAACAACACTGATGTCACCGTGTCAGTTGTCATGTGCACAACTTCAAGACTAGACGATGCCATGTCTCAAAGGCTACCCCAAGTAGACCAGCTGCATCACATGGTGGTCCATTCCAGCTCTTCAAAAAGGCAGGTAGACGTGTCATTATGATCTGGCTATGAATATGGTCTCTAGAGCCATTTCGACTCTCTTCGAATTCAAGTTAGATGTGTTAATAATGGGCTCTGATAATTTAAAAAAATAATAAAAAAATATGTTTTTAGACCGGTTTAAAATGACCTCATTTCAACCAATGTTTTAAAAAACGAAAAAAATATTTTTAGATTGGTCTAAGTGACCTCGTTATCTTAAATTATCACGGGATATTAATGATAGATAACAAGATAACATTATTTATGAGTAGGTACTGCATGAACCACTTCAATATCGTCAAGATAGCTAGATCTGTTGCAATAGATGAACGTACATTCCAATTTAAAATTAATCGTGGGGGACATTCCTCAATCATTTTTCAAAATCCACTTCCAAGAACTTCTCTTTTCTTATTTACGCAAAATTATATTGTCTTTCTGAACTGTGCATCCGTTTAGGGTTCGCTGACATAATTTCCATCATCCAAACGCCCATGAAAAATACGATCTTTGCTTGATTTCCAAAACTAGCCAGTGCCTAGTGGCGGTGAGATCGCATCCATTCATTGCAATATAGCAGGTGCTTATCCACGTAAGAAGTTTCATAGATCCCAAAAAGGGGGAAAAAAAAAAAAACCGAAAATTTCCACCTGTCGAAATGTCACCACCATCGTACGTGATCAGGTCCAATTTGAATTGGATTTTTAATGCTTCAATTGGTCCAATCCTACTTCGGGGTCATATCAATTTAACCTTTTCAAATCGAATTGTGAAAGTTCTACAACAAAATTGGTCGAAAGCATCGTTGTTGTCAGCAGCTATTTACTTCATTTTCGGTAAAATAATGCGCTGCCACTTGCCCAAGCAAATATTAACGCTACAACAAATTTCGATGAAGAAAATTTGGCAACACATGTACATTAAGTTGGTTGCAAATAATTTTTGGCCGAAAAAATAATTAACTGCTTAAGGTGGTGGCATACTGGCATGTGATCAAATGCAGTCCGTTTTTATATTACTTACAACGAACTTTCAGGTTACTTGTAAAAAATTATATTTCTCTATAAATAATATACTAAAATATTTTTCGATACAAGTAAATAGGCATTTTAAATATTGAAAATATAATTTTAAAATTGATATTTAACATAAAATCAATTTATTACATTGACTCTATATTTTTTAGATGAAAGTTATGTTCAATAACACAAGATAAATGAAAGAATTTGTAAGAAAATAAAAATAATGTTAAATATTAAGAATGCATTAGATTTTACAGCAATCAATAGTGTAAAATGGATAGTGTTTTATGAAAAAAGAATTTTATAGAAGCTAAACAGATAAATAATAATGGAAAAGAGTAAACTCATAAACTATCAATAAAATTTTTGTTTCGAGCGCCTTACTTTTTGGAAGTACTTCCAACTCGAACCTACACATACATGGCAACAGGCATACGGCATGCGTAGGCAAGTGGCGCATGTAGTTACGGGGGCTACAGGAAGACACGAGGAACTCAACTTGCTGGATAATATGGACCATGATAATATCGAAATATAAGAAAAATATTATCATGGATCCGATTGGGATGTGACCATGGGCCACGTGAAGAAGTTTGTTTGATGCTAGCCACCGACGGCATATGTGACAGGGGAGGATCATAGATTTGTAGGAGACCATACGAGCTCTGCATGCCATGTTACACGTCCTGGAGCTGGAAAATAATTCAAGAAGAGCCGGTCTCGTGATCATGGCAATGGGTGAAATTGTGGCAAGCATACAAGGGCATTTCATTTGACAATATATCTGTGCCCAAGATGGAAGGAAGGAAAGCAGAATTTCAAAGATCCCCAGCTTTTTGCATGTGCAACATTTCAGGTTGCACGTGATCGCCACTCATCCACCTCCCCGTCTTATTTTCCACTTGGGAGTCTATGCACAGCCGAAAAGATGAAAAGATGGGATATGAGTATAATTTGAGGGATTTTTATATTGTGGCTAGGGAATTTTAGGGCTGTTGGGAGTGTACATTTTAAAGTGAATGCGATGAGATTTTTTTTATTATTATTCACGTAAAACTTTTGTCATCTCTAACACAATTTTCAGTCTTCTAATACATAACAGCCATATTTTTTATATTTACAAATTCGTTTTTTTTTTTTTTTTTTTTTTTAAATTCCCAAAATTTCATTTCCTAATACACAACTCTTTCTCTGCCTCTCTTCATCCTATGCTCTCCCCAGTACCCCCTTAATTAGTAATGTTTAGCAAGCAGCTTTATCAGTTGGCGTGCCCGACCATCTTTTCCTGGTAATGAGCGGGGAAATCCTTTGGATTCTTCGGCTGAACGAAGATACGCATCGGAGCATACGATTTTCACGCTTCATCCATTAAAGGCTTTCTGATCACTTTTGACTAACTTCTCTGCAGAGCCTGCTGCTGCCTGCTCTCATTTGGATTTCGTTTGTAAATTAATTCAATGGTGTTACCGGAAGGCATGTTTGGTACCTAAGGTAAAAAATTGTGGTACCGGGTGATAGTAGAAAATACCAAATTTTAAATATTTTGTGATTGATAGAAAATAATAAAGTTAAATTTAGAATAAATGTATTTGACGGAGAGTAATTGGTAAGAAAAATAATTAGAATATAAGAATAAAAGTAAAAAAAAATATTATTATTATTTGATGAAAGATTATTCTCGCATTCCGTGCTCCCACACCATGTCATCCCATCCTCCATTTGTGTATTACCAACCCTGGCCTAAGATATGTGTGTGCATACATATCCGTGGTTTTTTTTTTTGAGTTTGATTGTATATATCATGATGTATTTTAGACTAAAATACAACATTTAATTATTTTAACAATTAGTTATATTTTTCAATTTTTTCTTCGTAAACATGTTTTCCTAAGTGTATTTAATCTATACTCAAAGTTTTGTCATTTTACATATTTATTTTTAATTTTTTAAAAATATCAATTTCAAGGGCATGTAAGTCATTTTGCACTCCTTAAAAAGCTTAATTTTTAGAAATAAAAAATAAATATGTAAAAATATTGTAAAATGGTAAAACTTTGTATATAAATTGAATACACTTAGGTAAATATGTTTATGAAGAAAAAATTGAAAAATATAACTAATTGTAAAAATAAATGAATGTGGTATTTTAGCTTAAAATATATCGCGATGTGTAATCATACTCTTTCTTGGATTGTGATCTCATACATCGGGTGCACTTAGCTTTGGTGCACCTAAGTACAAATACTCATTTTTTAAATATTTTTTAAAATTATTTTTACATAACTATTAATCCAAGTATATTTAACATGTTTATCAATTTATACCATTTTTGAAAATTTTTAGATATTTATTTTAGATTTTTTAAAATTAATAACATTTTAGTAATTTCAAAAAAATATTAATTAAAAATGGGTTAAATGCACTTGGGTGCATGGAGCCTAAGTGCACCCAGGTGCATTTAAGCATAACTCTTCTTTTCTTTTGGATTACACTATCAATTTTTTATAATTTGACAAAATTAATGTAAGGCGAACATTATATTTGCTTCATATATTTACTTATAAAAAGATATTATTTTCTTTGGAATAGTTTTTTAGTAATGAAGGAAAAAACTTAGAAATTAAGTGCATGCCTATATTATATATAAAACTTATTTTGTACATTTATGTGAATAATAACTAAAAGTGCATTTGCCTCAAAATGAGCCTTATATATATTTAAATATATTAATATTTTATATAATTATTTATTCATGTATAAATTATATATTATATTATTTGCATGTTGAAAGAATCATTTTAAAATTATTGTTTATATTGAATTATTTTATTACGTTAATTTTATCTTTTTTTAAACATGACCCATACACATATTCAACTTGGATGAAAATTAATGTACTAATAAAAGAAACAATTTTAAATATAATAAGCTAAGTAGATTTACATTTTACAATCATGCAGAGCTCATTTTGAGCCAAATACACCATAAATTGTGATGTATTTACATGCACTTAATAATTTCTCATATATAGATATATATATATGTTTACTACAGAATTTATAACAAAATATGAAACCAAATAGAGAGTAATAAAGTAAACATCTATTTTATTTAAAGACAAATAATAATAATAAGAGATGAAGGGTATGTTGGGCAAAAGTAAAAAATTTTTCAATATTCACAACTATTATATTTTTAATTATTTTTCGTATCTTCATGCAAAACTACCTTACCTTTTTGATTATTTTTATAATGGCTTTCTCGATCCGTCGCACGTTTGCATCTGCTGACGTGCACGCTGTCTGAAGACTTTGTGAGGTTTCACACCTTTTATCAGGGCATGTGGGTGACGGGATAAGGCTTATCAGGACGTATCTATAGCAGAGAGGCGCATCATGTGATCGGTCAATAATATATAGCTAAGGAGCGGACGGGGCCAAAGGCGGGCTAGGCTGCTAGCACACCACATATAATTAATCGAAAAAAGAAAAATGTGCAGGGAATGGAATGGTCGAGAATCAATAAAAGAGCAGCACAAGGTCTCGATACATCGAGATTGGTTAGTGCAATGCAAATTCACGTAAGCAAATATTATTGCGAGATTTACGACTTCACTTGTCTTCATTAAATTGATCTATTCGTTATTTCCACTGAAAAAAAAAACATTTTTTGCCACAATCTTAATGCAACAAAATTTTTTTTGCTACATACAAAATTTTAAGCAACACATGGGTTGTATATAATATTACATATAACACAGATTTGTTGCATATCATTTTTATAGGTAACTAAAAAGGTTTATATGCATGAAATAAGTTTTTGCAGCATGTATTCCCAGTTGCCAATGTTGCTGCATCTAGAAATATCCTGCAATGTCTCATAAAGAAGAAAAAAAAATCCAGCAATGTACATGTTGTGTATGGCTGCCAAATTTCCACTGCAAGTATTTATGTACACCGAATGCTATTATATGCAGCACAATTATTTGCTACATATTTTTCTGGTAAGAAACTCTTAAAGGTCCGCTCGGTAAACAATTTCACATTTTAATTATTTGACTATTCTATTTTAAAAATTTTTATCCTCACATTTCAATCATTTTTTAAACAACTATCATATTTATTCACATTTTACTCTTATTACATTATATTATTTTTACATTTTTAAAGATATTTCTTTTTCTATTTTCCCCAGTTCCCTCCTTACCCCTTTCTATGACAGTAGTTTTTCCCAGAGCAATTATGCACTTTCCACAAACATGATACCAGGAATTGAAACTTTGTTTGGCATATTTGCACCTGGTTTTTATTTTTCTTTTGTTTTTTGCCAATTGATGTTCCTATAGCCAATTTTCACATGTAAAAACGCTGGAAAATGAAAGCTTGAAAATCTCACTTCCAAAAAAGGCATTGATGGATAATCTCATAAACAAAAGCTGCACCCATACGCAGGCATAAACAAGGCCTTAGTAAAATTTGTTTGATGGGAAGTATACTAAAAAACATTTTCAAAATAAACATTGGAAGACTAGTGACTGATGACTAAAATAAATATTTTTATAAACAATAAAATGTAATGTTTAAGAATACAAATCATTATCATCAGGAAAGACTTTTTTTTGCTTGCCTAAATAAGGCTAGCCACACAAATCTGTTAGATTAACTATTAAGTAAAATTCTCATTATCCTTTCGTTAATTTTGACTCTATTGCTTTTCTTCTTTTTTAAGTGTCACAAATTCATTCCTCGCAATAAGCATTCCTTATTCCTTTTATTTTTGTTTCATCTAACTAAAGTACTCAAGTTTAATCTCTACATTTGCATAATCGTACTTAGCTTCCTTAAATCTTTATTTTTTATTTATTATCCACCCTGATATGAACAAGAACTTTCATTTCTTATATTTATTGTTTTTTAACTGCCTGATGTCTTACCCCATAAAATTTATTATTGGCTTCATTTTAAAAAAAAATTAATTGACGCTGAGGAATAATTACATGCAGTTCTGGAATTGCATAACTTTTTTTTTTTTTTCATCTGCTCGAATTTGTCCACTACAACAAAAATAGTGTATTTGGCTAACTTTTTGTGGTTAACTATTTAATGCGGCTACATTCGAGCAGCCAAAAATTCGGCTATATTTAATGTCAAATTATATATTAATCATAACCAAATCTTGATTGCATTACAGTGATGCTTCTATGAAACCCCTTTTTCTGTAAAAAAAAAATCTTTTATTTTTAAAATCTTGATAGTTGATAAAAAAAATCCACATTATCTATTATATTTAGCATAATTTATAATATCCTGAATTTTTTTTAATTTCACTGTATATGGGTACCATCTATAAATGTGTAAAATCAATATAATAAAATGATTTAATGCTAAAATATCAACTTTAAAATATTTTTTCAACATCTAAACTATTTAAAATATTAATAATATGTGGCTAAATGATTTTATAAAATATTATTGTGTGAATAGATCTAAGCATTTCTCATAATTTACACATAAATATACTTATTTTTGAGCAAATGTGACTTATTCATATATTGGATTGGAATGAAACTTGGTCTCAAAGTTAAAAAAAATGAAATAAAATACAATAAATGAATTAAATTTTACATAAATCATCAATATTTCAAAAATAAAAAGGATTTTGTGACTTCTGTGAAACTCAGTTTCTTAGAAGTATTCCGGATTATATCATATGTTGCCAAATTTTAATAGCTACATTAAATGTTATTTTTGATTATATTTAATGTAAAAATTAGTTACAATTAACCAAATGCCACACTCAAAAGCAACCAATTATTTATGGCTAAATAACTAATTATAGCTAAAATGTATTTAATATAACCAAATAAACATATACATAGCTAAAAATTAGCTACATTAAATGAAATTTCGGGTGTGTTTGGGAATGAATAAAACTTATGATGAAAAGTTGTAAAGATGAGAAGTTGTCAAATGATGTGATATGATAGGGGTAACGATGAAGAATAAATAGGATAAAGTTGAAATAGATAGGTTAGTTGTGTTGGTAGTTGTATAGAAATGATTGAAAAGTGGGTAGTTGTATAGAAAAATGTAAAAAAATTATTAAAAAATAGTGTAGTAGTGGAGAGTTAAAAATTTTAGATTGAAAAATTTTAACTTGACAACTTTTTGTTTTCACCAGATACACCCTTCACATG
Organism: Annona squamosa; assembly: GCA_035584095.1. Taxonomy (NCBI): domain Eukaryota; kingdom Viridiplantae; phylum Streptophyta; class Magnoliopsida; order Magnoliales; family Annonaceae; genus Annona; species Annona squamosa. The sequence goes on along the minus strand of JAXCLR010000050.1, from coordinate 25,454,432 downwards.
TTAGCACAAGTAGTTAAAACTTCATATGTTAGGCGGTCAAGATACCGATGAGCACGCTTACATACTAGTCCAGCAGGTGAACGTCCACAATCATTGAAAACATGAATAACAAGTTCCGAAGGCAGCTAATGGCCAGCCCGGGGCTCGAGAGGAAGGGATACATCTTAAAGTCATTTGGCACTCCGTCAGACATATATGCCTTGTATACCAAGTACAGGGGGTTTAGGGTTTTTTCTGCAGTTGCGGATTATACGCGCAGTGGTGATGTTATTCTCCCCATTTTCTGCGGAGTGTCCACCAATTTAAGATAGGAAACTATTAAGATGTTTATAAAAAATTATTAGTAAATTACAAAAATGTCTTAAGAAGGTCTGAATGTAATATCCATTAAGATGATATACTATAGGAACATATATTAAAAAAAGAATAGGAGTGAAAATAAGGTCGAATTAACCTGTGACTCTTCCTACCTTGCTTTGATTTTACAGAAAGTCAGATTAGAGATTTTAACTCAGTAGGATGAGGCGGGTCAAGATTTTAGACCCATATTTTAATTCTAGGGGTGCGGTAAATCGACTATGTCTCAGCCCGCCTTGACCCATCCCACCCCACCCCATAATGTGTAAATTATTTTTATAAATAATATGACTTTCTTACGTAAATGTTATTTTGTTGGATAAATATGTTTAACTTCATGACTTATGTAAATATGATTTATGTTGATATACGTTTGACTTTATAACTTTTTTATATAGATAAATTTTTATTTTTTAATTACATATATGTTGTTCAAGTTATGTCCTTAATATAATTTATCAATAAAATAAAATATATTATTTATATTGTTTATATATTATAAGAATAAATATTATTATTTTTGCAATTCAGTAGTTTTAATTATAATTTAAAATTTATATCAACGTCTTTTTTGCAAGTTGATACACATATTTATCAAAGTCAAGTAATAAATAAAATTATTAAAAAATTTACTGATGCTTTGTTATCACAATTGTATTTTACTCACTGGGTAATAAAATATTGAAATATTTAACCTTTGAATTTATAATAAATATGAGTTTATATTGATATGTATATAAATTTTCAAACTTTGACTCATTTTTCAACTTAACCTGCCATCTTAGTACCAATTAAAAGTTTGTTGGAGATCTTTTAAAGAAAGGTGATAGTCGAACTAATCTTGTTTCGACTTTATAAAAAATTATGATTAAATAAAATTTTTTAAACATGCCATCAAAGTTGAGCACACCCTAACTAAGTAGCATGAACTCTAACGTTCGAAGGAAGAATAAATTAATCTAAACCGTCGACTTTTCTTACATAATCATTTTCACACGAGATGTACAACGTATCGTGAGGGTGCAAGGCTCATGTATCGAGCGTAAGTACTTGCTAGACTACCAAAACTTTACTGGGAAATACTCCACGCTATCGCAGACGACGATCCACATGTTGTGCTGACCCTGTAAGATTAGATGTGGGAAACCGTCTACCGCGACCCAAAAAGATCTTTTTAAAAAATTCCATGTCTAGTCGGCATATTGCATGCCTAATTGGCAAATTCTCAGTTGATATCTTTCCCACCTATTTGACTATTTGAAAAATTAGCCATCGAAACAATTGGATGGACAGGATTCAAATCATCACAAGGAAAAACGTGTAATTGACAATGTAATTCGGACAACACTATTTTTACCAATCCAATGTGCATTTAAGAAGTAATAAAATTTTTGAATGAAACTTTCTTGTGGTAAAAATTTTTTAAAATGAGAAAAAATAATATAATATAATATGGGTAACAATGAGAAATAAAAAATTTAGTTAAAATAGATGATTAGTTATATGAACAATTATGTAGAAGTGATTAAAAAGTAAAGTATTTATGTAAAAAAACTGAAGAAATAATTAAAAAAGGTGATTTTAGGGAGTGAAAAAGTTTTAAATCAAAAAATTTTAGTTAAAATTTTTTTATTGTTGCAAAACATGCCCCATAATGTTGTTTCTCAATTTTCATTTGTAATTGAATTCCAAGTGGATGTAGCCAATGCAAATGGATTAAAAAGTAGAGTATTTATACAGAAAGATGTGAAAAATAATTAAAAAGGATAGTTGGAGGGTGTGAAAAAGTTTTAGATTGAAAAATTTTAGTTAAATTTTTTTTATTATTGCAAAACATGCCTCCGAATGTTGTTTCTCAGTTTTTATTTGCAATAAAATTCCTAGGGGATGTAGCCAATGCAAATGGATTGAGTTGAGCATAAATCTAATCCCATTCCATTTACAAAATTTTAATTATAATTAGTTTATAAAATTTCAACCCTAATCCATTTATAATTTATTTCTATTAGCGTACTACTGAGTTGAAAGAAAGTTAATTTATTAGTCAACTACATGAATTAAAACAAATAATATCCTTAATAATAAAAAATCTTAATAACTTATAAAAAAATATAATAAGCATATAGTTGGTTCAAATCTCACAGTCAAGAATGAACACCTAGCAATAATAATTTGGAAAATTTAAATAAAATGTATGTGAAAGTAAAATTTTACATTAACATAAAAAGTTAAACAAACAACTATAGGCTTTTATCACTCTTAAATTCATGGAATCGATATTGAAATCTCTTTGGTCGAAACATTAAATTACGATAGAGAATTGCAATTCCACATAAGCACAAATTTCAAGCTTCTTAGTGTTATAAAAGCCAACCGCAATTAACATAAATTAAAAGATAAAATTTCCATTAACAAAAATGGCTAAAATTCTAAAAGCCTATCATATCTTTTCATTTTACATGTATACAAGCACTTTTATCTTTTAAGCTAAACATTAAATATTATTAAAAGTGTTTTTTAAATTGTAAAGATAAATACTTATTAACTTTTAGCATCATTCTTTTTTAAAAAGTTTTATTTGTAATTAAACTTCAAAAAAATTCAAATTTAGAACATTGGCTAAACATAGCCTGTATAAGCAGGTTGTTAATGAGTAGAAGTACCAAGCGACGGTTTCTGCTTTCTTCACAGTACCCCATGTCACCGGGGGAAAAAAGGACGTTGGGCGGACGGGCTTCAAAACGGGGAAAAAGAAAAAAAAAAAAGGCGCTCTAGTGTAGGGCCCTCTCAACGGTTATGACAGGTAATGTGGAATTTTGCAGAAACGAGAAAGGGGACCCGACCAGGCCAGCGAATATCGGAGCCGTAAACACGCCTATTCCATGAGCCTTGTCACATCAATCGCTCACGCCAGATAAACTACGTATATTTTTTGCATGTGACCATGCCGTTGGTCCTTCAATAATCAAAGCATTTTTTTCTAATTATTTTTTTTATTTAACCAAAGTTATTAATTTTTGTTTTTGCTAGTACAAGTTTTTGTCTTTGTGTGTGTTTGGGAAGTTGTAAAACTTTTGATGAAAAGTTTTTTATATAAAACTTGTCAAATCAGTAGAAAATGATGTGATGTTGTAGGGGTAATGA
>JAXCLR010000050.1:25415345-25437539 GCA_035584095.1 Annona squamosa | reverse complement strand
AAAATCTAAAAAAAATATCTAAAAATCTCCAAAAATAATAAAAATTGATACATATGTTAAATAAACCTATATTAACAACTTCATGTTAAAATTTTCAAAAAAAAATATAAAAAAATAGGTGCAGTGCACCCGGGTGCGTTGAGGCTGAATGCACCCGGGTGCACTGAATTGGACTCCCATTTTATAGTCTTCTGCATCGTAATTATTTATAAAACAGGCCCATGTATATTAAAATATAATAATATATTATACAATTATTTATCCATACAAAAATAATACTTTTGGATCGTTTATATGTTTAAAATACCACTTTAAACTTGACATTTACGTAAAATTATTTTATTATATTCATTTCATACCATTTTAAGATAAAGTCCATGCACATGTTTGATTTAAATGAAAATTATTATGCTAATAAAATAAATAATTATAAGTACTGTGGATGAGGTAGGTTTCTTATTCATGAAAATCTAAACCTAGCTGGGGGCAGAACCGTTTCCACCAGCCTATAACTATGGTGTCGTTGAAACCCTAGTTCCGTGATTAGAGAAAATTGGCGCTACGCGATAGAACCACAATGCTGAGTTTCTAGTATAATGCATAGGCATGATTGCATTTCATTTATCCAGTTCATTCATCATGGCTGTATATCTCCAATTTCATAACCAACAGTTCCAAAACATCACGTAAATGTTAGGCATGTTTACATACTTTGAAGATGCATCAGCTAATTCTATCCCTCTACTACTGTAAGTTAGCTTTTCACATTTACTGTTCATTTCCAGACTCACATTCCTTCCAATGGGATGCCTCTTTTTAAATTAAAAAATGTCACCTTGAATAGTCTTACAGCTTTGATTTTCTCACTTCCAGCTTGGCTATGGCTCCCAGATGAACTTCATCGGGACCATCTGCGATCCTCAGGGTCCTTGCCGTGGCCCACAGGTGTGCCAGAACAGTGTCAGATGATAGACCAGCAGCACCATGGACTTGCATTGCTCTATCCAGTACCTTCAGTGCCATATTTGGAGCAGCAACCTTCATAGACAAGAAGCAAATTTCAAAATAAAAATGGGTCAAAGAGGGGAAAGTGGGCAAGTGAGAAAAGAAATTTTTTGAAAGCGTGAGAAAGATGTGGAATGACGAGGACAAAGTGGAAATAAATCAAGAGTAATTGTGTGAAAGTGATCAGAATATAGGGTGAAAATGGAAAAATAAGGTAGGTAGATGGTTAAGATGTCAAATTGTTTTTTCAAAATTGCTTAGGGAAGAGGTGGCAAAGAAAGGGTAGATTTTGTAACATATGTTCGGAAAAAGGAAAGGGAAAAGGGAAAAAATTCTTTGAAAATTGTGAGAGTGATATAATATAATAAGAATAAAATGAAAATAAATAAAATATTTGTGTCAGAAAATTATTAGAAAATCCAGGTAAACATGAAAAAATAGGATGGTTAAAGCATGTAAAATGATTGGGACACCTGGAGAACGAGTTTCTTCTTTCCCCTCCCCTTAAATGCGTTAACAAACGCACCCAAAGTTTCCCACCTATGCAACTTGCTAAGCAGAGACTGAAGATAATGTTCTACATCAATGACTGTCGCCCCCAAATTCAAACAAAAACTACAAACTGATGCCCCACACTCAGCACCTTTTCCATGTCCTGATGCGTTCCCTCTGACTGGGGAGCATAAGCTAAGGGTCCGAGTCCAGACAAACAAAATGGGCTGTGATTATTAGGACTACTCAAGTGTTCCAAATTTGGTAGCTTTTTATTCCTTTGACCCATATACATTCTTGCCCCTAACATTGCTTTATTCTGCTCTTCCTAAGTGAATCCATCATGGCATGGGAGGTCACTCTTAGCTGATTTGAGTGACTTCAAAATGGAATGGCTTCTGAGGTCTGTGGGCATGTGACTTCGACCCATGTCAGCAACCAAATTTTCTCATGAGAATAATGCAAATAAATCCCACAACTGTAGATCCATTATAAGATTACCTTGGCCATTGCAATGATTCCCCGGGCTTCCTTATTTCCAAAACGATCAAGTTGGTCTGCTGCTTCAAGGACTAAGAGTCTTGCCATCTCCAATTCCACTCGACACTGCAAAATATAAAAGAAGGCTGTGAAAGAGATGATCCTTAGCCAAAACTTATTGAGTTGGGTTCTTAAATGCTTTCCATTGTAACGAATTCCCTTTAATAGTTCCTCTATGCAAACAGTTCACACCTATATTTCGATTATACTTAAGTCCACAGCATGAGGAAATAATGCTAGGACAAAAGCATAGTCAGCACTAAATACAAATGATAAGAAGTTTTGGAACTCATCAGATTTTGCATCACTGCACCTACAATATGAGAAGGCTTACCCTTGAGCTCGAAATAAACAAACGGAACACAAAAGTCCAGCATGCATGATTATAATACTAGGGGATGAGTTTAAGGTTGACTCATTTGTATGATATCTACAATAACCAAAAATAATTATCATATAAAATAAAATAAAAAATTTATTTTTTTAATCTTTAACCATATTGTGGAGAATGGTCATATATTATGAGTAATTATTCAATACTTATGTATGGAGCCCTCCATGATCACCTTTAGTTTTAAAATTTAAAAGATTTTTCAAATCTAAACCATATATCATGTTTAACATATCTTTGTTTTGCCCCTAATCATTATAGGCCAACTTAAAATGAGTTGATTTTAGGTCAGCCTAAAAACCTATTTTTTAAGTTTTTTTTTATTTTTAAAAAACTGTTTTCCTAAGTATATTTAATTCATAACCAAATTTTATCATTTTTGAAGATTGGTAAGTATTTTTTTAATTTTAAAATCAGAGGCATTTCAATCATTTTCAGTTGACTAAAAAAAGATTTTTTAGGCTGACCTAATCAGATCATAATCTATTTTGGTGCGCAACCAAAAAGAATATATAACTATTAACATATTTGAAAAACATATGGTATATATATAGGTGGCGTTTGTTTAATGCCAAAATTTCTTCAAACTAAAGGGTGTTTGGTAAACAAAAAAAATAATTTCCATCCAAAACTTTTCAATTTCTACTACTACTCTAATTTTTAACTTTTTTTTTTTTTTTTTACATATTCTCATACAACTATCCTACTTTTTAATCATTTATATACAACTACTCTTACGACTAACTTATCTATTTTAACTATATTTTCTTTATTTATCATTATTACCCTTATCATATCACACAATTTTCTATCAATTTAAAAACTTTTACTCTAAAAATTTTTTATTAGAAGTTTTATCACTTCTCAAACACACCATAAAACTTTTTTTTCCACAACTATCTTATTTTTTAATCATTTTTTAACATCTTCCTATATAATTACCCTGTTTTTTAATTATTTCTACATAACTATTCATACAATTAATTTATCTATTTTAACTTTGTTCTCTTTACTTTTCATCATTAGCACTATTATATCACATTATTTTCTTCCATTTTAAAAACTTCGACAACAAAAACTTTTTATCCAAAAGTTTTATCACTTCCCAAAATACGACACTATAAAAAAGTTTGAAATACATGAATCTTTTATAATTATAAATAAATACACTGGATAAACATAAGAGATGGTTTAGATTTAAATAAATACATTTTAAAATTTAAAAACTTAAAGGTAAGCATGAAGGGCTCCATGCTAACATAAATATTGAATCATTTCTCATATATTATATAGTCAACCAAATCAATCAATTCTAGTAAAAATGGCATGAACCTTTTTTAAATTTAAGTGCGGCAATTCAAGTTTAAGTGTAACGCGTGAAAAAATGGTAAACTCATGCTTTAACCAAGATCATTCAAGCCAAATGAGAACCACAAAGCATGTTTTCCCATTCTCAGTTATTTGCATTTTAGATTCTCTCAGCATGCGTATTTATATTTTAGTCTCTGACGTTTGCATATTTATATTTTAGACCTATAACTTTTCCTTTGTTGCAGTCCCTGCCCTGCTGTTAACTACAAGTTAAACGTGAAGATCCAGTTTGCAAAGCATGTAAAATTACAATGCTTAACATACAAATACGAAAACCCTGAGTTTAACTTGCAATTGAAAGACTTATTAGATCTAAAATGAGAGAAATGCAATTCAACATATAATAAAAAAATTTTAAAAAGCATAAAATATCAAAAAATTATTTTGAAAATTCCTCCTACAAAATGAATGAACAAATTTGGAACCTTAAAACATTTACATGTTCTCGATAAATAAAATTTAAAAATTTTCTTGTATGACAAAAGAAAATAAAAGAAATTTTATAAAATATTCCTTACATTAATTAAATTAATTTGGTGTCTATCAAAATTTGCAAATTCTCACAACAAATAATATTAAAATTTTTGTATTGTAAAAAATATATAAAAATGTTTTTAAAATGCAAAAAGTATTTTAATACTTAATTTTTTTGCATTATTCTTTTACAATATAAGAAAAAAAATTTAATGATATTTATTTTAAGGATCTGTAAAATCTAATTATTTGAAAGGCACCAAAATTGACTTATTTGACGTTAGGAATATTTCTAAATGATTTTTAAAGATGTTTTCTCTTATTTTCGTTTACAATATGGGAAAATTAATTTTTAGCATTATTTATAATGATAATTTAGAAAAATTGAAATGACATTAGGTTAATATATTTAACGTAAGAACTTTTTTAAAAAATAATTTTTGATATTCTAAAGATATTTTTTTGTATTCTCATTCTATAATACAAATTAATTTTAATACTAGTTATCGTGTTTGCAAACTTTGGAAGACATTTTATTTATTTAATATAATATTTTGAAATAAACTTTTAGTGTTTTAATGTATTTCGTTATTTTTATTATATTTTAAATCACATTCTTTTGTATCTTACGTTGCGAGTTTGATAATTGCATATTAAATCCAAATATTTTCATATTTGTATATAATAACCTTGTGAGTTTGCATGTGTAGCAAAATAAATTCTGTCATTAACAAATAATGACCATTAACAAGTGGTAACAAGCTGGCCTAAAATGCAACAAAGAAAAACTTATAGGATCTAAAATGCAAATATACAATCCTTAGAATGTAAAATATAAATATGCGTACTTAGAGGGTCCAAAAAATAGCATGCCAACTTATGATGTAAACAAAAAATAGGAAGGATGGAGAACAAAATCCCAGAATCCAAAACCATGCCTACCTTGGCAAGATCAGAGAGAAATGATCCTTGCTGTGCAATCAACTTCCCAAAAACTTTCCTTGTAAGAGCCCTTTGCACCATCATCTGCATGCCACGTTCTGCAGCACCAATCAGTCTCATGCAATGATGCAATCTTCCGGGCCCCAGCCTTCCCTGGAAAACATCAAATAGCCTAGTAAGAGTACGTAAGAAACATGTTGCTTCCTGTGCCACCTTCAGTAAGACCCACCTGTGCAATCTCAAAGCCACGGCCTTCTCCCAGCAAAATATTCTCCATCGGTACGCAAACATTTTCAAATGATACTTCAGCATGCCCATGAGGTGCATCATCAAAACCAAACACCTGCAGAGGCCTCTTTATGTTCACACCAGGGGTTCTGGCATCCACCAAAATCATTGATTGCTGCTTATGTGTATCAGCTGTGAAATCTGTTTTACCCTGAACAGTAGTTCATTCCAAATCAACTAGCTTAAGACCCAATAATACCACAACCACTAACAATAAAGTGACAAACAGCAAGATCCTTCCCCTGAAAGTGGTCTCCTAGAATAATAATAATAAATACTGTACCATTCTAAGAGAACCAAAGATCTCTCTTCAGACTCACCATCACTATTAAAAGTCTGCACCGGGGATCCATTGCACCACTTGTCCACCACTTGATTCCATTGATGATATATGAACCCCCCTCCCTGTATCAAGTTTTCAGGGTAGAGTCATGGTAAGTGGAAGCTACAATTTTTTAAGATGATTCTAAAGCACAGTGCTACTTGAAGTAGCTTGTGACAGCAGTACCATGAAACCAATGGACAAATTTCCATCAGTGAAAGAGTGCAGCAAAAGTTATATTAGTAACTTCAAGGATAGATAGCATTATTTAAAACTTGATCGCTTTTGATGGGACTATTCATTGATCCTTTCTTGTTATTGCTTTTTCACCCATCCATCTGAAAATGAAACATATAGATCTTCCAAAGGGTTACGAAAATCTTTTGCAAACTATTTCTAATTCTAGGGTAAGATGAGTTCACATGAATCAACTAGAAACAGCTCATCGAGGTCTGAGTTGCACGTGTCAAATATGGATACAAATAATGCCTTATTTTTCATTATTCCGAATTTATTAATAAATAGATACACACATCTTTTTTATCCAATGCACCCACCTTTTGATTGAACATTCTATATTGGTTGCATCAGAAGATGCGACTCGTGGTTCTGTCATTGCAAATCCAGACCGGATTCTTCCCTCAAGAAGAGGAATAAGCCACTCTTTTTGCTGCTCCTTTGTTCCATAACGTAACAAAACCTGGAGCAAATGAACAGTGCTAAGACTCTTCAAGCTAAATATTGAAATTAATTGAATGGCAAAACAAAAGATACTTTTAGTGGAACCGCTAGATTATGCAATTTCAAGATCTAAGATCAATGGTTTCAAACAGAAGTTCTAAATTAATTTTAGAAATCAATAGGGCGATTCACTGAGCGTATAGCTTCAAGGTCCAGTGCTTCAACCTGTTGGGTGTCATCATTATATTCCTAGTGTTTGATTATTGTGAATGGAATGTAATAAGTCAGATGGAGATACACGGGCAAGGGGAGTGTATGCATGTCTGTCATTCGCATTGATGATTTGATCAGTGCTATGTTCAGGTTTTTTGACAAGAAATCAACAAACTTGAATCCTAGTGGGAAGTAGATCTTCAGTGGATGTGCCACCTTAGCAATTGTCTTCCATGTCTTGTACCCGCAGATTTCTAAAATTAATTTGCTGACCATGAGAATGAACAATGACCATAGACTTTAGTGATGCAAGGAAAAATTCCTACCCACGTTGGTCTACAAGTTCAATTCACTATTATTAAACTGTGAACGCATTTGGAATTTCTATAATATTTCCTACGAGTATTCTTAAAATTTGAAAAAGGCATAATTTGGAATGTAATTTATTTAAGGGGGCGTTTGGCAAACCTTAAGACTTTTGCAACTAAAACTTTTCACTTTCTACAACTACACTATTTTTTAATCATTTTTTCACATTTTCCTTTACAACTATCTTACTTTTAATCATTTATATACAATTATCTCTGCAACTAACCTATCTATTTTAACTTTATCTTCTTTACTCATCATTATCCCTACATATTACATCATTTTCCACCAATTCAAAAACTTTTACTTGAAAATTTTTTTATCAAAAGTTTTATTACTTCCCAAACACCTGAAAAAAATCAACACTGACACCTTCTCCCAAACAAGATAATGAAAAGAGCATTCTTATCTTTCATAAAATTAAGGATATTTACAATTATGGAAAACTTTACAGGTTATTGTTGCCAATACAAAATATTTTTTTATTGCAATCGTCAGGGGAAGCTTCAGGCATATGAGAATTTTCTCCAATGCACAATTATCTTATTTAATAGTTGGTTTCTTGTATTTCAAACACTTGCAGTTTATCTGCATTCCTAAAGTTGAATCACTGACAAGACCCTCACCCTTCAGAAAAATAACAAGTGCCATATTCTCCTATCAAAAACCAAAAAGATCACTATCAATAGCCTTGTTTCAATTATGCGCTATAGAGTCAAATCAACCTAGTTGGAAAGAAAAAGCAATTGGCTTGAAAGCCATTGCAGACCACACTTGACATTTTATTTTCTTTAACAAGTGGTCTCCTTTTTCTGCAACACAATCACAAGCAGACTTCAATTGGTGAATACTACTGGATTGTAGTTTCTACAGACAGTGCTGTACAGTTGTGCATAGCCACAAGACTTAGATTAGCCTGTTCCCTGTTGGGAAAAATGAAGCGACTGGCACCAAAAACCCAAGCCCAGATTTCAATTTCTTTTAAATAGACCCGTTTCCATCTAGCTTCCCATATCAGATAGACAACAAACTCAGAAACTTGTAGATGCGTATTTAGGGTCAAAGAAGATTTTTGAAAGGGAATTGAAGTAGAAAAATCATTAAAAACTAAGAATAAGACCCATCATACAACAGATCATGCTTTCTTTGCTCTGAATAGGAGCCATTACACTGATTGTCAATGCGTCAACAAACAAACAAACAAAAAAAAGTCAGAAATGAAGAAGATCTGGGGGTGGGTTTGGGAAGTGATAAACTTTTGAATGAAAAGCTTTTAGTGTTTAAATTTTTTAAATGGGAGAAATTCATGTGACATGATAAGAGTATTGATGAGGAGCAAAAAGAATAAAGTTAAAATACATAGGTTAATTGTATGGATAGTCGTGTAGAAATGATTGAGTAGGATAGTTATATAGGAAGATGTGAAGAAATAATTAAAAAATAGGATAGCTGAGAAGAGTAAAAAGTTCTAGTTTAAAAATTTTTGGTTGAAAAGTCTTATTGATAAACAAACACACCCCCAATATGCAACACTTGCCCAAAACCCCATGCACTCACAAAAGAATTTTTTTTTTTTTTTCCTAAAAAAAATTCTGTACTCCCTTATTGACAATTACGTTGCAGATTTAAAAATGGCTTATTCATGGAGAGGTCTCATAACATTAGGAGTCATCAGGTGAGGTGCCATATTCTGTTTAGAACCTCGGTTTCCTATTTTAAATTCGATCCAAACAATCCATTTAATAGTTCGAAGATGGCTTAATCAGATATGGATCAAGATCTTATCTGTTGATAATCAAAACTGGTACAGCACATCATATGAGTTGAATTTTTTTTCACCAGGCCAGCACTTGGTAAAATACCATAGTCTTAAAGAAATTAGGACTATAAATAAAGCTAAATCCTATTTTCCATGCCTGGAAACAGGAACTTTCTCGAAGAGTGAGCAATCGCAAGGCAATGATTAAGCTATTTCTCCTGTTCATGCCCACGTACATGTCAAGTCAGAGTTGGATGAAATCAAAGTAGACATGAATGTGTAATTTACTATTTCTGCTCAGTTCGTATAACTGGCTTTGGTATGTACCCATAAGGTGGAAAGTGTGGAAATCAGGAAATTCATCCAAGATCCACTGTACCATCTTAGTGCTTAGAACAGCAATGTGGCTAATACTACTGTTCAAATACAAAAATTATTTCGCTCAGGCACTGCTTGCATATGCAAACATAAGGAAAAGGATATGAAGAATAGTCCGTTATATATGTTGGTACAATGCGGGAACATTGTGCTGGGCAAACACTTAAATCAGGATGTGTACATTACCTCCATGTTCCCAGTGTCCGGGGCACCACAATTAAACACCTGTGGAGCCCAAACTGATCTTCCCATAATCTCACAAAGATATCCATACTCAAGGTTTGAGAGACCTGCACCCAGTAAATTGTTGTTCCTGTTGTCATTAGAAACACGCTTTGTCCCATCAAAGAGCAGATCTTGTGCCCTAGCAGCACTATCCAACTGCAGATTGAAAAATGAATAAAGACATGGTTGAGTTGAAGAAATACGGGGGGGAAAACCTGCAGATAGCTAATAATATTAAATGTTCCATATTTTTCTGGTTGTTTGCATTTCAATAACATTACATTCTAAATCATGGCTGGGATATGCCTCATGTCAATCACAAACTGGCCATGGATGGATATAAAATATCTCCCCATGACAAAAGTGCCATTTTTGCACCCCTAAAAGCACCAACTAAATTAAGCAAGATTCCAAATCACAATACCATTTTATAGGGTGACCAAGAGTATTGTTTCTCTTTGAAGAGAACTCAAGCATATACATTATTCTATCATAACTAATATCAAAATCTGAAATGTTTGAAGGTGATCTAGAAGAAAATTACTTACAGGAATCCACAGATTCCATAACCCTTCTTTCTTTGCCAGTTCTTTTAACTTCTCCTCATCTGGATGAACTGTCCAACGCACATCTGACTGTGCAAGCTTGTGGAACTCAGTTTCCATGGGGTATATGTGATCTTCCATGAATTTCAGCAATCTATTTCTCAATTCAAGAACACGTGTATTAGGAACAAATTTTCCATTGTCTTTGCTAAGGTCTTGACTTCCCTTTCGATTTTCAAATTGTTTTTGATAGGATGTCAGACGACCTGAAAACATAAAATAAGAACAATGCAAAAGTGTAACCACTTAGATGATACAAAATGGTCAGCAACCAGATTATCTTAACATAGCAATCAATGATCTGAAGAGTGACAACACAACAAAACACTTACAACATCCATGACATAGTAGAAAAAGATTCAACAGGACAGGTGGGATAATCTGAATAGTCACCCATGGTCCAATCCAATTTATGACAAAGATCATGAATTTTTGAGCCACATTCCAGTTTAAGACTTAGAAACAATGTCAGATGAGATTAGTACACTGTACTGCAGATATATTTCCTTTATAAAGAGATGTTGCAACGATGAAGATGACTATTGATTCTAGGCATTGATCTCGTCATGTAACACCAACCCCATCAGGGATTTCTGAGGAAAGACTGAAAAACAATTGCATGCATAAAAGATCATTTAAATAACACTTAACAAAATCACATTCTCATGATCCTTTTGGATGGTGAATTCTATCTTCAAGAAAAATTAGATGTTTGAAATATGAACCCTTGAAAGTCCTAATATTTTCACAGGCAAAGGCAACCCACTTTGGACTTCTTCCATTAAGAAATTTAAATACTTGATCACGAAGGGATGGTGATTATATTGATTATGGAGAATGATTTTTTGTCCTCATCTTTGAACTTCACTAACGAAAATGGGCTGCATGGAAAATTTGGTTTATCATATAAACATAAACCAACAGGAAATTATAAATCATATTAAAAATCAAAGATGGTTTACATGTAAATCTTTCTAAAACATGGGCATTTTTGACATCTTGAATAAAATGTGACAGTTAATGCATGGTTGGTATTATTTGCAGCCAGCATCTTAAACAGTGTGGGTAAACTTTAATAATTTCTATGGAGAGGGTTAGTTAGAATTTCCACAAGACAGGAATCGTGCACCAGAAAAAAAAAAAAAAAAACGGTAAAGAGTCCTAATTATTCACTATATTTAGTATACCACTAGGAGGCTGATTGGGAATAACAGAAGTTCGATTGATAATTGTCCATGCTGAATCTAGTAAGGCAATAGCCACCTTCCCTGCATACTGGGCACGGGTACCTCCTGAGGCATTGCCCTGCATTGTGATGCAACAAAATTAACATCAATACTGCTTATTGTCGGGATTTTTTTTTTTTCCTGAAAATTATAGATAATTTCATTTCTTGGCAGTTAAATGACAACATACACATAGAATGAACATAGTAGAAATAAAAATGTTAAGGTGAATGACCAGCAAAACAAGAAAAGATAAAATTAGAAATGAAGTAATTCGAAGAAATCTCAATGCAAGGTCAATATGTGATAAAATGAGGAAAACAAATTTAAGATGATTTGGTCATGCAAAACGGAGGCCTGAAATAGCACCGGTTATGAGGGTAAAGTCTATCCAAGTAAAAGGTAAAAGGAAAATGAGGGGTAATCAAACAAGATATGAAAAATATTAAAGATTGCTAAAAATTTGGTCTCAAATCATCAAGAACGAAGTAACAGAATCCAATTAGTTGACTTAGCCTAAGTGAGAAATGGCTTATGATAATGATGATGATGATGAATGATAATGGATAATTTCATTTTTTTAACACATGAAACCAGAACATACCAGAACCCATCTGTGATACACCCCTGCAAGAATAGATGCCCCACGAAACATTGAAAAAGCAAGATAGAATTTCCAATCTGCTCCTGGCCATGGTTTTCCCTGTATTCCAAGGGTTAAATGCATAAACAGGAAATGAAAAGGGGGGAAAAAAAAAGCCTCAGATGGTCAGAAGAGAGAGAGAGAGAGAGAGCAAACAGAAATCTCCCAGTTGTTTACCAGGTCAAAACAAAAAATTTAAAAAAATAAAAGGGTTCTCTTAATGATAACAACACAAGCATATGTCATCAATCAAACCAATCAAGCAGCGCTTACAGCAGCACAGCAGTATTCTGCCAGGTATTCTGCTTGTGAAGGTATCCCCTCCGGAATACCTGTAACTTCCATACCATCATATGATTGTGCATCATTCACATTCAGATCAAATATGTAAGGCTGCCATGAAACAAAATCAGCAATCAAGTTAGATCAACTGCCAACTGACCTAATGAACAGTAAAAGTTATATAAGAACGAAATACATATTGAATAACACAAACAACATTGAAAAGTTTCAGTTTCATAGATTAAGACAAGTGATTTAGCATTTAGAAGAATAATAGACAACACCGTGAAATTCCAAGGTACCATGCAGTTGGATGCAACATCACACATTTGATTTCCAAGAGTTGAGAGCTCCCAGTCAAGAATACCAATGACTCGATCCTGCAGCAATAGCAAACAATTGTTTATTTTTGGTGTCCAAATTACTATTGGGCTATGATCCATTCTACCATAATCTTTTTATTCCCATTATTTTTCCTTTCTTCTGTAAGAAAGCTGGGATCCAAAAATATAACTGAAGTCAATGGGCACCTCTTACAGAACAAGAAGTTTACAACTTACTGATTATCACAAAATCACATCAAGATGAGTTTATATTTTAACAGCTTTAAAAACATCCATATTCAAGAACTATTTTATATTTCGAGGTTTATTTGGAAATCCCTGGAAATAAAAAGCATCATCCGTACAATATGCCTCACCAAAAGCCAGTGACATTGAAGATGAACTAGACCATTCATAAGCTTCTGAAATGCAGGAACACTTAAAACAGTTACGTAAAAGGAAGAAGCTTATGCATTCTGTTAAATGAATCATGGCCATGTTTAATATTTTTGATGTCATTGCCATCAAAGCTGCATCCATATCCTAGGTGCGTGCTTATGAGACCTCTAATTGTTGGCAAAAATGTTAATTATGAGCAGTGCTACTTTACGATGTCCACCTTGAATCTGCTTCAAAATGGTTACTTCATTTACCAGAAACAAAAGAAAAGGTGAATCAAATATCTGTTAGGAATGTTTATAATACTCAACCAAAAGTCCTTTGTGACAAGCTTGTAATTGTGATGCAATCACGATAATCAAAACAATATTGCAAGTAACATACCTCAAAGGGATGAAAAACAAGATTATCAATCCGAAAGTCACCATGTACAAGACCATTTCCAGGAGAACCAGCAGAATCTCCAAGAGGGACATGTTCCCTCAGCCACTCAGCTAAAGCTAGCATCCTTGGATTTCGCTGAGGCTTACCCTCACCAGTTGAAGCAATATACTGTTTTGCCCACCTTTCCACCTAAGATCAACAAATAAAGATAAAATCCATAGAATTTTGCTGAGCTTCTCCAACTATTTCCTCATTTGGAGGATTTTAAACCAATTTGAAAGAACTGGTGCTTAGCCACAAGAAGTCACTAATCAACTGATGTTGATCTTAATTACAAATTTGCTGCATTGTAGAATGGGCAGCATCCAGACAGCATGAAGCTAAGATGGGATAAAGGATTTGGATATATGGCTTCAATTATTACAAGGAGAAAAATAATTCCCAAAGAGTTAAGATGATTAGATCTTCCGTTTTCTTTTAACACTTGAACAAGTCCATGCAGACTCATATTCCACAGTGCCAGATCCAGTTTTACACCAATACCTCTTGAGTCACTTCCAACTCAAATGAGTTGGCCCTTTAGTCCCATCTAATTCAATCAAAGTTCATATGATAGTATGAATCTCCAGAGTTTTTAACTCATGGCATCCAAGGACAAAATGTCATACACGACAAAATCTTCTACAATGATCATGAATGATAAGTGTGCATCCTGACTAAGAATCAAGATATAACCTCTTAACTGCTCTATATTTCAAACAGTATAAAGTAAAAATTACATCTAACATGACAATTAACCATCATATAAGGCAAGTTCATAGAAAATAAAGGCTATGGGATTTATTAACTCCAGAGCAAATATCACCCATTCAATTCTGTTCTCAACCAAAGTGACAACCAATCTGTAATGAAAGTAGCTTGAACATTATGGAATTCAACCACCTGCCTCCTACAGTAATTTTCAAGCCTTCCATATTTTCCCAACCCAATGGAGTCTATGTCAACTCTGTGTAAAGAAGCAAGTGCTTTGGCTGTAGCTTCATATATAGACTTTCTTTGGTTAGGATGTACTCCCTGATCACATAAACAAGAAAGATAACTAGAATTAGAATAAGGGAAAATTGAAGGCCTAAAAAATTAAACTTAGCAAATGGAAACAAGAATACATATTGTTTGTGAGTTCATGAATGATAATTAGAAGCTGGGAAAATTGTTGATTCCTGACATAAAATCTTCCTCTGTCTGGGGTATCCGAAGCCAGGTGCCAGGATCTCCAGACGAGAATGTATGAGAACAATTTATAGAGATAAAAGACTTATATGTTGCAAATAAATGCATTCTGAACTCCGAGTTTCACGGTGAAAATTCTTGATAAGCATAAGTAGTCTTCTCCAACTATAAAATCTAAGCTGATGATGCTGAATGAAAACCAGACCAAATGCTAAACAGAATTCCCATCAAGAGTTGTTAAATCTTTCCAAAATAATACTTCTCAAATGCAACAGATGATATTCTTTGCCACAAGAGATCATTCAAAGCCACCAAACTGCAAACAGCATCACAAAAAAGGTCATGCAAGACACTTTACCGGTAGCTTGGGATCCAAAAATATACGTCCATCTAGATACTCCATGATGTAGAATGCTGTTCCAATCACATTAGGGTCAGTGCACAAGCAGTGCACCTTAGGAACAGGAACTTGTGTATGAACACTTAATGCCTTGAGGACCTGTGGAATAACATGATCAACTCCAAAACAAGAAGGAATATACCCGGGTACATTGTATAAACTGGAAGAGGTAAAAATTACACAGAATGAGAAATAAATATTGAGAGGTTTCCACCCTTAATATGCAGATGATAAAACACAATTGTCTTGTTGGATGCAGAAGTGAATTGAATTGGGAAAATTCTCATTCTTAAAGAGTTGATCCGTGAAAATTCTTCTTTTTCCTGCTACTCTAAGAGCAGTCAATTGGTATGGCACACCCATATACACACAGTCAAAAGATGTATCTATCCATGTTTGAAAGTCAAAATTTTCTCAAAAAAAGAGATTCTTCATTTCTTTCTACCAATCGTCATGGGGATGGGCAGTAGTATCTAGCCGTAAAACCCCAAACAGTTTATACTGCATTTCTGTTGTGTTTTGGAGAGGGGACAAGCCCCACACCTGGACTTTCCCACGTGAGCAGTCATCCATCCCACGCCCCAAAATTCTCCTTCAAGCATGTGAGGACTTCTCTGGCCCAACTATTGGGTTGTACCACTGCTCAATATCCACCCCTTGTTTCAAAAAATATATATTCACCCCTTGGGCCACCGCACTACTTAAGTATTGTCCCTTGGTACAATGTTAAGCCTTCTTGTGTGGTTACAGCCAATTACACTCAATTGGTGAAAGACGTGATTTGAAAAACCAAAAAAAACTTTTGATCACAAAGGTACAATACTTGAATAATGGGACAACCCATAGGGTAAGCCAGAGAAGTCCTCACATACCTTAAGGGGAAGTGTGGATGTGGAATAGGCGACTCCTCCCATTCGAAGGGGAAGTCTGAGTGTGGATGGTTGACTCCTCCAACGCAAAGGGAAAGCCCAAGTGTGGAGGACGGTTGACTCCTCACATACAGAAAGGAAGCCCAAGGTGTGACATCCTCTTCATTTCCTTTTACGAGGAGTATAAGGATTGGGATGGGATAGAATGGGATAGAATGGGATGGGATGGGATGGGAATAGGATATTGTCATGCATTGGAATTTAATAAAATATATTAGGAATGAAAAAAATTGTATAAGAAATGAAAAAGATTCCATAGGAAATGGAAAAAATATATTGTTATACCTTGAGCATTTAGGACTTGGCAATTAATGAGAACGAATGGATTTTAAAAAGTGCAGGAGTTATATCATGTGATATGATATGACAAGAATAAAATAGGAATAGAAAAGGTAATTATATTGAAAGATATGAAAAATAATTAAAATATATAACAAAATGGAAAAAATAAGGTAGTGAGGTAATTAATACAGTTAATACATTTTTACTTGCCCAAATTCCATTTCATTCCAACGGGATTGCAAAATGCCAAACAGTTGGGTCTGTTGGTAATGCGGTTCCTTCTCCCCTTATTTTTCACATCTTCTCCAACAACAATCCTGTATATTTCAAAATTTTTCTTTATACTCCTAATCACTGCTCCTATCATATTACATTATTAACTTGTCCATTTCAAAAGTTTTCCTCCAAAGGGTGTGTTTGCCTACAATTAAAATTTTTTAGGCATGTCTAACAAACATGAAAGCTTTTCCATAAAAAACTTTTCATTCTAAAATTTTTTAAACTCCACAACTATTTATTTATTTATTTATTTTTTACATTTTCCCAAACAGCTACTTTACTTTTCAATTATGACACAACAAGAGAAACATGAAACAAGGCTAGCACAAAACTACACCTCAAAGTTGATAAACAAGTCTCTGCACGAAAACTCAATTACAAGGAAAAGAGAAAAATTATGAATTCTTATTCATGAAAGACTGTTTACAAAATACGAGAAACAATGAATTTATAAGCAAATCCTAACAACCACTACATGCATGTACACAAAACCCTAACCACCTACTTGCGCACGTTTACTAAAAATAGTAAAACATGCGATTTACAAAAAATAGTAAATTCAAAATTTACTAAAAAATAGTAAAAACGAAAATTAATAAAATAAAATCTATAAGAGTTGTCATGAAGTTGGCCTCGGAAATAGCTTCTCATCAATATGATGTGGGTCTCATGATTCCGCCTAGATCAAAAGTCTGAGTTTGTCTTGCTCTTTTATTGCTTAAAAATCTCTCCACTTTGCACTTTGATAATCCTATCCACTTTAGGATTTTGTCTTCTTTGAGTCCTACATCAAATTATTTTTACACAACTACCTACAAAATAGTCTATCTATTTTAAATTTATTCTCTTTACTCCACATAATTATCCCTATCATATCATATCATTTTCTACAAATTCAAAAACTTTTACACCCAAAACTTTTTATATAAAAATTTTATCACTTCCTAAGCACACTCTTCAACTAAAACTTTTCTATCTTCACAACTATCCTATTTTCAAATTATTTTGTCACACTTTCTCATACAATTACCCCTTTTTTAATTATTTATACACAGTTACTTATACAACTAGCCTATCTATTTTAACTTTATTTTCTTTACACCTTATTACCTTTATCATATCACATCACTTCTTTCTCATTCAAAAACTTTTACGCCAATTCAAAAGTGTTATCACTTCTCGAATACACCCGAAAGTCTCTCTTTCTTGTAGTCTTTTGAAAATGGTCTCTTCCATGTCCCGTCACATCCCAATACTGAACAGGCACTAAAGTCAAGAAACAGAGCACGCACGCAAAGCACAAATTGGCATTTTGCACCAACTCTTAAATCTCTCTATTGAAAATCACATCGAATTCAACAAAATCACCTGAAATTCTCTTTCAACAGAGTGAGCAGACTCCAAAAGCTTTCCAGGAGGCTTCTTCCGAAGCACGTAGCGGCTGACAAACGAAGATTGCGAGTCGGTGACTTCGATCAGATATGTTGGATTCGATTGCCCATATCCGAACTGCAAGTATCAGATTGTTACAAAACAAAAGGAGCAATATCTGGAACCCGAAAATTGAACATTCGGCAAATCCGCGCTGAAAAGTCGACCTGAGAGATTATGAATTTAGAAGGAGAAGAAGGGAATCCTTCGACATTCGCACGAGCAAAGCCGAGCAGCGCTTTCTCATCCAATCGCTGCGTCGATTGTCCAGATGAGAGAAGATCAGACGTCTTAGTCGCCATGAGAGAGAGAAGCCTGTAGTAGCCTAATGGGGAAGGTGGAGAATGGAGAGGACGCTCAGGGCCCTGGGGCGGTTTTATAATTGCGTGACGATTTGTCCCTCACTCCCTCTCTTCCGGAAGATGGGACGAGGGGCCATTGACTTGTTTCCCGTTCCGGCCTTTCACAAAATAGTTGTTCAATTCTCGAATCTCGATGCCTCTCCTCACCTCATCTTTCTGTCGCCCAACCTCTTTCATCGCATTCCCAAGTAAGCAAGGAAAGCTACTGCATAACTTTGGAAAAAAAAAAAAAAAGCTACTGCATAACTTGCCTTTTTAAAATATATTTTTTAAAATTTAAATTATTTATTATATTTACCCACTTTTTGTCATCCTGCTATTTTAAGGTCCTGATCCTAAATAAAAATTCAATTTAGTATTATATTTAACTTAATTTGTTAAATTATGAGAGCAAGTTTCATCAAAATTAAATTTACATAGGACACATTTGCCTAAAAATATCGGTGCAAATTATGAAAATTTCTTAAGCCCATGTATTGGAATATAATAATATTTCATACAAATATCCATACAATAATAATATTTTAGATAGTTTAAATGTTAAAAATACAACTTTAAAATTAATATTTATCATCAAATCATTTTAATTTATTAATTTTATACATTTTTAGATAAAGCTCATGCACAAATGATAATAAATAAATAAAAGAGTTTCCATAAATTACGCCAAATCTAACCGAAGAAGTTGATTTTTCATCCATTATCAATATTAAAAATGAAAAAAATTATATAGAAAAAGTGTTTTATAAAAGTGAGCGTAATAGAGAAGTATAGAGCATCCATGCTTGCTGTGTGAGGATTGAATCATTACTCTTATAAACACTGTAATTGTTTTTAGTGTAAAATTATCGATTTTAGTTTTATGTGTTCATTTGATTAATTAATGTTTTAAAAGTTTTATTTAGTATATTTTATTATTTGTAATTCGCATGTTATAATCATGAATAAGATTTATTGGACGGTTATCATCTCCCGAACTGGCGGTCGTCCATTTCGAGTATGCATCCATATCACAACTCCCTGTTTGTTGGAAAGATACTTTTAGATTACCATGAGTCGAATATGCCAATATTATTCGGCAGTCTGCGCCGTAGACTCCGCCCATGGCTGGCACCCCAAGTTATTCACGCCTCAAGTTACTTTACTCCCGCAATCTTCTCACAATGGATACAGGTATACAAGCTGTCGATAGAGACTCGGATGGTGGTCATGATCTACAGAGATTCAATATATTTTCTGAATTCAAAATAGATGTAATATTGTACAAATATTATTGAGGTGGTGATGAGTAATATTATTGAGGACTTATACAAATAACAGCAAATTAATCACAAATACAACCACAAACAAATTTAATACACAATGAAAATGTAATTATAGTATTTAAGTTCTCCTAACTTATTCCACTCTTCAAGCATACAAGGCTTGAATTTCATTAATTAACTTAAATTACACAAAGTTACGGTGTTACAATTTAAGTAACTATTTTTTAAATTCAGAACTTAACTTCAAGTGGCTAATGAAGTAATCAACGTCCTATTTTCCAATTTCTTTTGGTTTAATTTTCATTAACGCTTAGGTAATACAAAACAAATGAGAAAACGAAAAATACAAAATAAAGCTAACACATTCGCATGAGCAACATTACATGCAATAGATCTTTCCCAGCAATTCTTCCAAGAATATCTTCTCAATCAATGAATCCTTCTCAAGAGTTGCTCACTTAAAAATCTATTGCTAGATTTTCATCACAAGCTCCCTTTTATAGCGATTAATGTCCTAAATAAGTAATTTAGCTAGCTATAAGTAAAGCTAGATGAGGCTTATATGCAAGATTTTTGCATCATCAGAAATAGTTAGCTTTTTCAGGAAAACGGTGTACCTTGTTACTTTCTAGAAAAGTCAAAAATGGTACGAAGAAATTATGAAAAATAATCGACTTGTGTACTATTTCTTATAAAACAGAATTTTCTTCAACTTGGTGCTTGTCCTCTCTATGACAGCTCACACATATCAAAATATCGCAAGGATAACTAATCATAATCAATCTCAATTAATAATATATATAATCATATTCGATCAAGGACTCAATTCTATCTATACAAAATCAATCATATCTTAACCACATCTAGACCTTGTTTAATCAAGAGAGATTTAATTCATTTTGAGATTAATCAAGTTTTTTTCATCATCCAAAATTACCAAAGAAATAAATTACAAGCTATCATACAGCACAAACATTATATGTAAAGATTATGCATTCGATACATTCATGCTTGGGCTCATATAAATATATAAATTTTTTTAAAACAATAGTATTTTTCACTAGGTGCATTAAAGCTCAATACAACCGGTGAACTGAGCCACCTTTTGTAAATCTAACAAAGTAATAGAGTATCTATCGAAGATATTACTCCTGAAGTAGAAGACAGATTTGTAAACGGGAATCAGGATGCCTGGGAACAGAGGTGGGGACACTCAGTAGCCGGGTTATGCCTGTCATGGCAAGTATTTTTCTTTTGAGTATGGTATTATGATCGTTTTTCTTTTCAGTTGACGCCAATATAAATAACCATAGAAAGTATTAATTATTTGAATTAGCAATTAACCGCTCGAATTTATTGAACGACTGTAATTCAAATCTCACTAAGCAATCTCAAGCACAAAAAGCACATGAGATTTTTGGCTAACCCAATTTGAGTTGCAGGAGGATCTGAAGACAGGCTCGATCACATATTGTTGACACCCCACAAAAATGTAAAGAAAAAATAATAACATATAAAATAAAATTTCAAGATGGGCCTACTATTATACACATTTACGAATTTGTGGATTCATTTTTCTAACTCATATATTTTGCAAGCCCAACATTATGTAGGGTTCACGGGCTTTCAATACTTCAAGCTCACTAAGGAAGTAACGACCATTAATCCATATAGCAGATCGCGAGCAATTTGCATTTAGGATGAAATGGAGGGTACTCTCTCAAGACAAGTGGCGCAGAATCAACATGATGAGCGGCTCAGATTAAACAAATAATTAATATTTTAGAAAAATTTTAATAGTCAAAGCTTATTTGACCAAAGAAAGAGAGGAATTTGCAATATTTCCAAGTGCTAAACAAATCCGATAAATCTAACTTATTAAGTAAAAATCTGAACCGTTAAAATGATTAAAGAACATTAATAAATGTGGGCTTTATCAAGAATCAAGGAAAACGTGTAATAATTAGGATATAAATAAAATGTCAAAAAATACACGAAATCAATGGCTAAAAAAAAAGATTTGACTCACTAGCCAAACAAAACCATGGGCCCCATGGGTGGTTTTCAAAAAATACTCACAAAATTACTAAAAGGCCCATTTTTATTATATTCTTGCAAAAAGAGAAAACAGGGAATTGTGCAAAAAAATCAAAAGAAATACCAAATTGTAATTTATCAAACTTAAAAACCTATAAAAAGAGGACACCCTCCCCTTATTTCCCACGGTGAAAATATCTCAAAACCAGTCACTCTCCTTTTCTCCTCGGAAACCCATCTTCCCATTTGTTTGTTTTTTTAAAAAAAAAGAAAAAAAGAAAAAGAAAGCAAATAGACTCCATCACCGTCCCTATTGTTTTCCTTTTGATTTTTTCGCCGAAAATACAGACTAGCGGCACATCCTGGCTGATTTCTATTTTCGGTTTTTTTTTTAAAAAAAAAAAAAATCAAAATAGCTGCATCACGTCCTCCTCTCCATATTTTCGTTTTTTCTTTTTAAAAAAAAAACCCAAAATAGCAACAGCACGTTCGTCTTTCTCCTCTCCACATTTTCGTTTTTTTAATATATATATATATATATATATATATATCAGCACGTTGTCACTCTCTTTTCATTTCTAAAAAAAATCAAGAAAAATAATCAGCATTTATTTTTTTTTCTGTTCACTTTTTTGTTCTTTTTTTTTTTAAAAAAAAAACTAACTCT
>JAXCLR010000050.1:25396834-25415245 GCA_035584095.1 Annona squamosa | reverse complement strand
ATAAAACAGGACTGTATAGTGATAAGTAATCATTATAAGAGTACCCAGATCAGTAGCTGTCACACCAAAGCATGATGCGATTTCACAAAAGAGAGGGATAATGAAGGTTCAATTACATCAAGTCATTTCTCAACAGTGCCAGGTCATTCCATTCATCATAAGCTCTACACAAGTCATGTCCCATCAATATGACCCATAGGATCTCATCAACACTTGTGTAATCATTGTCAACCCAAGAGAAGGTAAATAAAATATATATATCAAAAATAGATAACTTAAATTAAAAGGCAAAGTTATCAGAATTTTAAACATAAAAAAGGGAGGACAATACTAGTACGAAAGTATTCCTACTAGAACTGAAAAATTTAGACAGGAATGGATCATGCAAAACATTAAGAGGTCATTTAATAACTACTCGAACCTTGTTAGAATTCTACCTTTACATAACTAATTAAGCTAAAAATATGATAATCTGCATGAAAATTTTTCATATTTTACAGATTAATAGGAAAGATTCTCAAAAGGAAGAACTAAAAAAAAAGAAGAAAATCAGATTGCTTAATCACTATAATGACTCAAACCTTGTTAGGATTCTACCTTTATAGAACTGATTAAGCTAAAAGTATGATAATCTCTATGAAAACTTTTCATATTTGCAGATTAATAGATAAGAGTCTCAAAAGAAAAAAAAAAAGAGAAAATCAGATTGCTTAATCATTAAGGATTGGCACTGCAAAACCAAAATAAAAAAAATATATACAAAAGATAAGGACTCATAATGCGAGGATAGGATAACATACAATTGGTTACATCAAATACAGAAATTTATGATAAACAGATCATAGTAGGAAGTTAAGAGATTTAAAGGATGGAATTAAAATTCTTAGGAGGCAATACTAATATTATTATAAAACAACAAAGGATAAGTAGAAGATTCAAACATTAGTTAGGCAATGGCTAATGAAACCTAAGATAATTTTTAGGCTACATAAGAAAATACCCATATGAAAATATACTGATTGAAGGAAACCTGTTCACTATAAAAAAAAAGAGAGAATTTTATGAGAAGTCAGATTAACCCAATACTAGAAAAAAAAAAGAAACAAAAAAAGAAAGAGAGTGAAAAAAAAGAGAAATCTCGATTGCCTAAGCATAAATAAGATGATCAACCATTACCAAAACTCACTAATTAATCAAAAAAAACTTTCCATTGGCCTAATGAAACCTATACTGAATCATAAAGCAACAAATCTGCCAAAAGTGCATTATAAGGTGATCTGTTTAGTCCTCAACATAATATTACGTCAAAATCTAAACATCATTTCAGGATCAGTTAATATGAAATAAAAGACAAATAGCCAGACTTGCCTCATGATTAGACAGGGCACATTAACAAGCTGTAATATAACAACATACAAATCAATCATAGTTCACCTGCATATCGCCAAATATGTAACATAAATCTAGCTTTAAAATGTATAGGGTAATTAGCACACAAAGAATCGCGCATTGTTAACTAATTTAGAGATACACAAACTATTAAACATATGCGCATTATTATTTGCCTTAAAATGAACAACTAGCACAGACTATACTAGAGACAAATATATTTCAAACTATACTGATATACATAATCAATAGAAGCCAAGGAGTAATAGCTAACAGGGAACAATCATGTTAAGTAAATTGGTAACATACAAAGATACATATACATATAAAATTAGAGGAAAAGAGAAGGAGGCATCACATCAACAACAACAAAGGAGGAAGGAATCTAGAGAAGAAAATGAGATAGGCCTACATGGTGGCAACCAAAGTATATGCATACACAAAGATAAACTTGAACCAAAAAAAATTTAGACGGCAAATTATGAGGTACGACGATTGCTAATTACTCGTAAGACAAAAGAAAAACAGTAGATTATAAAATTTTAGCAGGCCTATATGATCATCCTTGCCATAAAAAAAAAGAGAGAAGGAAAAAATTAATAATAAATAAATAAATAAAGAGATGCCCAAGTAATAAATAAATAAATAAATAAATAATAATAATAGTACGTCGAAAAAAAACCAAGGATTTCAACAAGGAAGAAAGAAAGGAATTTATGGCCGGTACTCAGAGGCAACAGCGCTAGCATCAGCTGTTCTCCATTGTTCTCCTATCTTTCTGCATGCGATTTGCCGAAACAGAGTTCTGCTCGAAGGAAGAAAAAGGGGCTTCAGGTGCATTCGCACTCCAAAAGGCAGGTAGCATCTGTAGAAAATGAAAGGAAAAATCGGATTTTGACTAAACACAACCTGTAAGGAAGATACAGTCATCTGCCATGATCCTGACGCTACAGATTCATCTAGTCACGAGAAAGGAACAAAAGAATAAAAAAAAAAAAATCATGGTCGGAGCACAAGATCCACTTACCCATCTTCCTTCGATTCTGTTGCTTATACGGAAACATCTCCTCAAGGCAGCATCTAAAAAGTCTTGGAAAAGGATTTAACCAAAAACCCCAGGACATTCGCCCAAATACAGGGGCGTCCAGCAACAGAAGAAGGAAGATCTCCATGGATAACCCTTTCGCGTTGTTTCGTCTCCAACGAACAACCCAGCAGCAGCCGTTACTCTTCTCCGCAATCGGAAGGACCCATCATGCTCCAACGACGACCATACGAGAAAGAAGAAACCTTCCTCCGGCAGTGGCGAGCAAAGAAGGGATAGAGGATCTTCATCCGGCAGTAGCGAGCTAGAGAGGAGACATAGGAGAAGAGAGGGCTTTGGTCGAATGGCTAACTCTAAAAAAGCCCCTTTGCATATAGTAATCGACAAGAGGCAAAAACAGCTGCAGATCTTGATGAGGGCGATTCTACCACCGGGCGTTCAGAACTCAGGCGCCGGCAACGAGCAAAAGCAAGCCATAAGGGAATTCGAGCGGCAAAGGAGAGAGGAAATGGGAAATGGTTCCATGACCTAACCCTAAAAACCCTCTCGATGTTAGTGGTTCGCATGAGCATTTCAATCGTGTGCTACTGCAATGATCGAGCCACCCGAACCATTCATCTGACCTCGAATTTCCAAAATCGATGAGGTACGACATATTATATTCTGGCAAGGTATTCATTTCTAAAAAAAAGCATTGTATATTTTCTTTTTCATAATAATAATATTAATCACAATATTTTGGTAAAAACAAATACAAATTAGCTAATACGAGAAATACTAAATAAGAATAGGAAAATACCCAAAAGTGCATATATATATGAACCAAAAAGAAAATTTTATGCTTAAAATTCAATAGCATATAAAAAATATATATGTAATAATAAAGAATAAATAAATCGGTGAATACCAGGATAGTGCAACATTTTCTCGTCCAATAGGACAACTGCTAATATCACTGTAAAAAGTGGTGAATTTGTAATATATTTCAAATAATACTAATAAAAATTCCCGGATATCTTGAAATATGGTGAGAGAAAAATTACGAAAAAAAGAGAAAGAAAAATCCCCAGATACCCTAAAATATGGTGAGGGCAAAATTTACAAAAAAAAAGTCCCAAGATATCCTGAAATATGGTGAGGGGAAATTTTATAAAAAAAAGGAAGAAAAAATCCCCAGATACCCTGAAATATGGTGAGGGAAAAATTTGCAAAAAAAAAAAGAAAAAAATAATCATAATAAATAAATACCTCTAAAATGTGGTACAATACACTACTATGTTGATATTGCAGTTAATCTACTTGGATGGGTCGATGAAGTTTCATGCATCTAAACATCTACCAGCGGATAGAGCACATGCTATGTGCTGTGTGATTTTGAACACCGAGAAAAATCATTGCCGATACAAATCTAATGAAAATTACTTGTCTCAAAATATAACATTAAGAATTCTACGACTTTACTCTTCACATGGTTAAAAGGAAAGATAAGAGTTGTTAAGATGATAAATCTATACTAAAGAACTAGGAAAATTCATGAGGTTATAAGGAAGTTGCTAAAAAGTATTCCAAACGGTATAAAATATATATAAAAAAAACTGCAAAGGTAGAGAACATTCCATTAAACTACAAATTTTAGGTGTCAACCATACCTTCTTTAATGACAATGTCCATCATCATCAAAGAAGGGGGGGCAACTGTTGACACCCTACAAAAATATAAAGAAAAAATAATATTCTTTAATAATTAAAGAAAAGGGCTAAAATGAATAAAATACCAACCCAAAAGGGGAAAAAAGAAATTATAAACGGACGCAAATAATTAAATTTTCAAACTATCCTGTCATATGGATTAAGGTATTTGTAAAGACGCTACGCATCGTCCAAATCTCACAGATATTTTTTCTGAAATTTAATTTTTGAAATTTCACCAGAAAATATTCTTTAATAAATATTAAAAGAATATATGGAAAGAGATTGAAAAAGACTGTTCACGTAGAACCGGCTTCACACGTTTAAAGATGTTGAAAGGGGCTCGACGTCTTTAACGATATGAATGAAAAGCGCACGGATTAAAACAGCTTTCACATTGTGCGTGCTATAGTTGTGTCCATTAAAGAACATAATACATTGGTTAATATATTGTCATTATAAATATGTTGTCATATGAATATGATAACTGCCACCCCGGTTATACCCGCGTGGGACGCCGTCCTGCTTCTATGTTAGGCGATGACGGTTCAATTGAGGGCGGGTGTAAAAACTGCATGGTCGTTGGTGTCGAGTCCAACTGATGTGTGAGTGTCATTATTTCTTCCTTAGGTAGAGGTGTTTATTATTTCCTTCCTTATACGGAGATATTTATATAAAAAAAAATCCTTTCATTATGTGAGTGAGGGTTGAATGTACTTAACTATATTATTATAGTTGAATAGTGTCTCTCCTATTTGTTATAGGAGTATATTTTATGTGTTCTGCTAGTAACGGAGGTATTTATAGTTGTTTTTCTGGAGTATGGAAATATTTACAATGTGTCTCTCTTTTTTTTTTTTATAATAATAACAAGGTGTTTCTTAAGAGAGTGAGAATTGTGAAAGGGCTTAATTTATAATATCAAATGTCACGGCGTGTATAATATCAATAAAAAATTAGACGTTATAATGTGTCAATAAAAAAATGCCAACAACATAACTTGCTATTTAATTCTAAACATCAATACTTTAATTGGCATCCTAAACTTTACAAAGGTAAAAGTAATTTTTTTAATTGGTATATATTTATATCAATCTCAATGGATATTACAATCAACCTCCAAGCCATTCTTACAAATTTTCAATATGGAGATACTGTGCTCTACCTCTAAACTTAGGAGACTTATAAGCTCCTGCCTAATAAATATCCCTTATACTAGTGACAAAATTTAATGCCCTTAGCTTAAAAAAGGGATAATTTACAAATATATATATATATATTTAATTTGATAATAATTGCAAATATAACTATATAATTTCAAAATTTGCAAATTACCTTTATATAATTTAACCATAATTATAAATATACTCATACTGTTATGATTCTATTACCGTACTGGCATGGAATAGATATATTTGCAAAGAAATGCAAACTGTGTTGGTATATTTGTAATTTTAAAATTTAAGTAGGTATATTTAGTTTTTGCAAATATACCTATATACTTTGCAAATCTTTGCAAACATACCTACATCACAACGATACAATAATATGTCATAATGGCGTAAGTATATTTGTAATTATGATCAAACTATGTTTATGTAATTCGCAAATTTTTGAAATTATGTAAATTATAATCAAACTATGTGAATACATGAGTAAATTACTCAAAAAGAAGTTGGAAAACATGACATTTAGCATCTTTATTGTAGGTGGTACCACCAGAGCACGAGGCTAGCAACAAAAGTAGGTAAACTTAATCCTAATGGAAATAGGTGAGACTGCAGACATCAATTATCGTGAGAATAGATGCTAAATTCATAAGAAGAACTTTCAAGGAGACTTGAGTAAATTTGCTTCAAAACGTTAATATGTTTGATTTTTTGATGAAATTTATGTTAAATACATATAAAATGTCAATTTATTTCTTTCGATTGATAGATCAACGATTAAAACGTATGTACGTATAATTTTTCAAATTCTGATATTTTAAAGAAATTTTTATATCGAAAATATTATTTTTTATTAAAATTTCATTATAATTGAGAAAATCAAGAAAATATTTTACATACCAAGTATATATTATATTATTTAAAGTTTACGATAAGATACTCTCGAAAATAAAATTTTTATATTTATTTTTTAAATTTCAAAAGTTAATTAATTTTTTTAGTTTCTGGAATAGCACCAAATCCAAAAGTATATAATGATATCTGACAAGATCTAACGATATCTAACAACGTCTAACAGAATCAAATAACATCTAGTAAAATCTAGTAACATTTGACAACTTTTAACTTTCATTATATATATGATAATTATAATTTAACTCAGACACAAAAAACTCTAGCATAACTTGCCGATATTAAATTCTATCATGAAAAGCAAATCCCTTTTAAGTTTACAGATGCGAGGCTTGAGTAGCTCTTGCACTCGCAGCACCAGTCTCCATTCACACGACTCAGAACTAAGGCCTTGCTTCAGGGAAATCAAGCTCATTATCACTTGGACCAACGAAAGTTGGTATTTTACAGTAATTTGACGTGTGACATTCTTTTCTACAATAATTTTTTCTAAAAACTATTTTCAAAAGTAGCAGTGAAATTTGTGGTGAAATCCTGCTTCAAAATATTTAAGAAACTTGAATGGAAGATGAATGGATGAGATTTTTCATTTCCATGATAACTCTTTTAATTTTAAACACAGTTTTATATTTTTCAATATCATTTTTTCCATTCCCAATAAGTATCATTATATTCCCAATATCCCAATCCTCTTTCCGATTCAAGCTACCACCCATGACGGTTAGCCCAAACATTCCGTGACTGTGCCGGTGGCATCCTGCTCGGTCGGTGTTTACAAACTTTAACAGTCAACATTGTTTCGGGCCTTCCAAGTTCCAGGGTTATTTGCATGAGGCAGCAGTTAAATCGCTAGACGTTGTCTCTCTTGCATGATTATGTCCAGGTATAACTCGTCCCCTCTCTGTATGAAATAAGAGATTTTATAGGTAAGAGCTTATCCGAATAAGGGGGGCGGGGGGGAGAATGTGGTTGTTATTGTGGCCAAAATCCTTGCTCGTTGGGTAGCAACGTGAAGGAGTAATGGCTAGTTTAAAGGGATGTGGTAAACATGGCTGGCGCTAGCAGGTAACATGTGTTGTTGGATGTCATTTTGTGTTCTGTGTCATAAGGGTACCTAGAAAACAGAAGGAATTTTTCTAAACTAAAATTCAACGCATATGTTCGGCTTCCTATATTTTAATCATTGTTTATATCTAATCTATAAAACTACTTTATCTTTGTTGTCTTTATCCCTACTTATCATATCATATTATTTTTTTACTTTTTCAAAAAAATTTCATATTATTTATTTATTTTTCCCCCTCGTTACTATATAGACACTTGTTACGACTACGTGCATGTATACTTCAACGTATTTTCTTTGAAGTAGAATCAGTTCCAAGTTCCAATTGTATTTATGGGTTGTTCACAGCTCAGATAAGATGAGAATGGGATGAGAATGTGAGATGAAAAATTATAGATGTGTATTGAGAATAGAAAAATGTGTATATGGATTAAAAAATTGTATTGGAAATAAAAAATATTTGTTGTTATTTTTGGGAAAGGAAAAAACCTTAGAAAGTAGGAAATTTCATTCCATTCTAATCTGAGAATCAGTCCATCCTAAATATATTTATGAACCATGATATGATAAATCAAGCCACCCATTATATATATATACATATATATTAATATGGGTTAATTCCAATATGACTATGACTACAATTATACTAATACTTACGTCTATGACTACACGTTTATAAAAATAAGCACAGACAACCACAAATTCTACCCATAATTCTAAATTAGACATTAATCAACAAAACAATTAATAACACAAAACTACACCAGTCTCAACCTCTCTAATACGCGTAGAATTTATGATCATTTGTTAATCTTTTAAAATGTGCAGTCATATTTATAAACATTATAAATTATGTCATTTTTGGAATGGATCCTATTAATATCACGTAGTTAAGGTATCAAAATTCAAACCAAATACTTAGGGTATATTTAGTAATATGAGTAGGGGGTAATGAGAAAGGGAGTATATGAGTATTTTCTAAATAAATTCCCTATATTTGACCCTATTCCCAAATATACTTACAATGTTTTCAAAATTTAAAACATACAAAACATGATTATAATTAATTCCAAAAATGCTAATTTCATCATCATAAATGTTAGGTAAGTTAACAGTGGTTAATTAAATACTATTTAAATTTTTCTAAATGCCCAAAATATCTTAGTGTAAAATAATGAAAGATAAAATAAAATAGAATAGAAAGGGAATGTAACTAGGGCTTTCCGGGTTCAGTGCTTCTGCTCAATTTAGGCAACGGTGATTTATGATATTCAACTCTTTTAACGTAGTCCTAAATTTCACACATCGCTAGTAGCACTAATAGTGTCAGTGGTTAAATGCAATAATTGATTATATTTGAAATATCGAAATTGTTATGAATATATTTCGGACTGGGTTCAACATAGTAGGTGTATCTAGAAAAATTTAGAATATTTTTTAATAATATGAGAGTGATATGATGTGACAAGGTAAAATGGAAAAAAAGAGGATAGTTGTAAAAACTAATTTAACATAAGGGTAAAAATAGGGGGCAACTTGGGTCAATTCGGTTCGCGTAGTGGTCTACTCTACTCATACCCTATTTGTAAAAAGTTTACCATACCCTGTCAATTCAGTTACTAGCATATTCTACCCTACCTATTACCCATAGAGTCAATTTCGATTTTTGTTCTAAGTCAGTACCTTTAATACTCACATATAATATTTTCTTAAATAATATTTCTATGTTATTTTGAACAATATAAAATGCTCATTTATATTTTAAAATCACAAGTATATATGTCACAATTTACATTATTATATAAAAAATATAAAGTATAAACTATTATAAACTAATCATTAAAACTATTAATATATTACAATCACAATTTTCAAGCTTATTTATAAAAGGCTTTTGGAAGTTAATAATATAAAAACCCAACTAGTTTCTTACTTTATAATATACAATTACACAAAGTACAAGATTGATTAAAATGGGTGCGCACATGAGACGCCACCGACAAATACAATACATACTATATAATATATATCATATACATGTATATCTATACCTATGCGGGTTGGTTCGGGGTATCCAATATATTTACCCTACATGTATCCTATTTGAGGAAGTGAGTAATAATTATGACCTTATCCATACCCATATGGTAATATTTTGTACCCTACCCTACCCAAATTAGGGTTGAGTTGGTAGGTACCTTATCTAAGTTGCACTTTAGGTAAAAATGAAAAAGATAAGATAATTAAATTATTAAATTATTAAATTATTTTGAAATATATATATAGAGAAAAGTAGAAAATCACTTTTCTCCCTAAGCTTGTTACCATGGATCCTTAGTAAGCCATAAGAAATTAACTTTTAGTAATTTCCCGAGTTTTCATAGATTGTAGCCCATCCAAGTATCCGGGATATTTGCCAACTGGGTCTCATCCTGGTTAGTACAAGCTGGTGGCAGTTTCACCACGCGTGGTTTTGAATAGTCTTCCCTCAGTGGAAGTGTGATCTTCTTCCTTTTACGGTGGTCCAAATTTCTGGGAGTTTATCTTCCTTTCATATAGTTAGGGTTAGTCTCCATATGCATGTGCTTTACTTGTAATATCAATGTGATGTTGTAAATTACCGATAAAAAAAAAGTATATGGGACATTTTCCATTTAACTAAGAGGATTGTTTGGGTGTGGCCGGGGGTACGGGGTCAAAAAACTTATTTAAATTTTTTTAAAAATATGTAGAGCTGGATGTATTTAACATATAAACAAAGTTTTACAATTTTTGGATAATTTTAAGTATTTTTTTATTTTTAAACATGGTGGCATTTTTTTGTAATGTCTAAGTCAGAAATTATGAAAAATATCACTATGTTTTAATGTCTAAGTCAGAAATTACAAAAAATATCATCAGGTTTAAAAATAAAAAATACTTAAAAACATCCAAAAATGATAAAACTTTATTTATAGGTTCAATACACCTAACTCTTCATGTTTGTAAAAATAAAAAAATAAAAAAATATTTTTGAGGGGTTTATGGCTGGACGCATAGGGGGTCCCGTGAGGGTCGGCCTAAAAGAATCACCCCTCTTTAACTAAATAATTATTAATTAATAAGTGCAATAGGTGGCTTTTATGTTACTCTACAAATCATGGTCTGAAAAAATTCAAGGGAACCGGTTTCACTTGATAAAATATAGCTTATGATTTTCACGTGGTGATGAGACATAATAATGTAAATGCGGAAGACATTAATCCGATGTCAACTTAATTAGATTAGCAATCTTTGGAACAACAATTTCTAAGTTGATCCTTGGGATGGAAACATATATCGATTATGTATGTTAATGGTTTGCTTGTCCTTGATTTGGGTTTCAAACGTCTCAAATGATCCGGGGCTAACTGAATGCACCTATGGGCATGCAACCTTAGTGCATTCCAGTGCATATCACTCATTTATTTTATTTATTTGAAAATTTTTAATACAATTGTTAATCTAAGTGTATTTAACATTTGTATTAATTTTTTACCATTTTTGAAAATTTTTAGATATTTATTTTTTATTTTTAAAAATTAGTCGCGTCAATTTTAAAAAATAAAAATAAATATCTAAAAATCTCTAAAAATGGTAAAAATAAATATACATATTAAATACATCTAGATTAATAGTTATATAAAAAAAATTCAAAAAAATACAAAAAAATGGGTTTCCACCCTGGTGCACTGAATGATACTCCCTAATTATCTCCCAAAACATAAACAACCCTCAGTTGAGAGAGGACGTGGAAATTAAAATCATAATTCCTGCAAATTAAACTGGATGTGATAATTTGCACGGTGTAACTACATATTAGAATTCAAAACAATGCAAAAGGAGGAATTACACCAGCCAAACAAACTAGATATATGTATTTTCCATGAAATCAGTACACCAACTTGTCCTAGATATGCTACTTTTCAAGCACAATTAGCAAACATATAAGTCTATATGAAATTCTCTACATGCGCACATCAAAGACAACTAAAATGCCTTCCAACGTGGATAGTATTTGTCTACAAACAAGACACCACCATACATCTTTGCCAACTGCGTGCAGTCCACCACTTCAGCAGCTCGAGGTGGATTTGAGGGCTGGGGAGCCTGCGTAACGTTGGGTTGATGAGGAAGCCTCCTTCCCTTGCGCCCGTAGTAGCGCTGATCAATTACTTCGAACGCTTCTCTTCCTATTTTCTCAAGCTCTTGTTGGGATGCCATTTATCAAGTATGTGTTCGTAGGAAGAACTTGCAACGCACTAGCACTTGCTGGGTTCGGTCGAGCTTCCTTTCGGACGCTTCAAGTTCTCTATAGCATTCACCCTTTTTATAGATAGTGGGGGCTTGGTATGATTCGAATTCCAGTCTCAATTCACCATTATTTTACTTGCTTTTTACAGCTTCTATTACCATTTTAATGCAGCTAGCCCTTTAGTTTTAAAGCTTCTGGTAATGCAGCTAACCTCCGAAGTTCCTGTATATCCACGAATTTTATTTTGTTTTTGACAAATTCGAATTTTACCTTTAATTCTAATATCTATAAACTTTCAAAAAATGTTTTATATACTCATAAATTTTACATACGGCCATATTGTGCAAAATTCATTATAGAAATCGTTATCCTTCTCTGAAACGCCTTAATTTTAATTTTATAACTAAAAATTTATATTATAATGAATATTTAGTAATTCTATAATTATAAAATAATATATTATTTTAACATAAATTTTTAATGTTGAGTAAAACAACTTCAAATTATATAAAGGCTTAAGTATATTCATCATTTTACAAGGATTAATGACCCATTAAATAGCATATGTACACATTATGCATACGTAAAATTAATATAATTCGTGGGTATAATAAACATTTTTAAAAGTTCATGAATATAAATAAAATTCCCCCTTTTTGTTATATAGCATTTGCTCTTAGAATCCAAGCTAAAAATATTCCTATTAATAGAATTATTACTTTTTAGTAGTTACTCATGTAGCATTTGCTCTTCGACTCCAAGCTAGAACTACATACACTCGCCCAGCTAGCTCGCTATTTTGATACATGACTAACTAATTATCTGATATTGTGGAATTTTTACACGTGCAAATAATTCTATTCTAGCTTCAAATATGCGGAGGGCATTGTTATCAGTTAATCAAAATGTAGAAAGGTAGAAAGTAGAAAGTAAAAAAGAACTCAATTTATTCTTGTCGTTTATTACTCATGTCATATTTATATATCTAAATAATTTTATGCTCTCTTATTATTACTCATGTTTTTAATAATTAATGAATATTTCTCTTTTAATTTTTATAAGCCTTTTTAAACTAACCTACTTATTCATCACATATATATTTTTATTTTTCTCCACTTTCATATGTTATGTAATTTTTAAGGTTTTTTTTTAGGCTTGGACTTAAAGGACCTGAATGAGATGAAAATATAATAATGTGTGCTGAAAATAAAAAAGAGTTCTGATCATTTTAGATTGTCGAAAACTATATTTTTATATTTTTTCAAAAATTTTTGTAAAATTATTATTCTAGTTATGTTTAACCTTAAATCAATTTTTACTAATTTCGAAGATGCATATATATTTGTTTTGAATTTTTAAACATAAAGGTATTTTAGTCGTTTTAAATTGTTGAAACACAATTAAAATACTCTTATGTTTAAAAATCCAAAAATAAATATATATCTTCAAAATTAGTAAAAATTGATTTACAAATTAAACATAACTAAATTAATTGATTTACAAAAAAAATTGAAAAGAATAAAAAATATTTTTGGACGGGTCCAAAATAGTACATTTCCGACCGATCTGAAATGATCATTTTACAATAAAAATTGTATCAAAATGTAGAATATTATATTTGAAATTGAAAAAACCGCCTAAAAAATAAGAAAAGTCATTTCATACAAATCCCAAGACCTTATCCTTTGAAACACCGCTGGAATAATTGCTATAAGAGGGTGCGAACATAATCCCAATATGATTACGCATATACACACACATTTCGTTTTTGCAAGTTCTCTGGTAATATTCCAGACGGTTAGCTCACAGGGGAATTACCTTTTCCTGTCAGATATACGTAGGATTGTTGACGATGGTGGATACCAGCTGTATCAAAAAATTATTGTTGTATTGAGATATAAAGGATTATATTGAGAATAAAAAAAATTAATATTTTAAATTAAAAAGTAAGATGTTATGCATCGAAACAAAAAATTGGATTTCCATCAAAGAAACAAAATGTTTGGATGGGAACTCAAAATCTCAACTCATCCTTATTTTTTGTCATCTACTTATCTCGAACAAGTCTCTGGTAACGGAAAACAAAAAGAAAAATACCGAGAAAAATTTAGAGATAATTATTGAAAGTAAAGATAACAAGGACAAAATAGATGAGATAATTGATGAAAAATCTGAAATAAGAATTGAAAATATAGATAATTAATAACTAAAAAAGTGGGATGGTTAAATGCTTAAGATGCCAACTCACATTAAAAAAAGAAGAAGAATTTCTTTCCCTTTTCCCTAGATACCTTCGAAAGATTCCGATTTCCGATTATTCATGGCCTAACCAGAGAACAAATCCCTTTAGATCACAGCACCTGAAAAGATCATAAAGTACAATTTCGATCTAAAAAAGAAATAAATAAAAAAGATAAAAGAGTGGCTTTTATATGTCGTTCTTCATCCATTCTTATCTCCTTCGCCAGAAATGAACTAGCCCCCATGAGCAGGGGTTACCCCAAAAAATCAGAGATATCAGATATGTAGTGAAAGCATCCAGTGGAAGAGGATCCACCTTTTAGCAATAAATAGACCATCAAATTCGTTGTTAATATTCTATTGTTGCTGATGAGGATCACAATCAAATTCTTGATCACAATCAGAAGATTGCATTATCCACACATGGCACACTGATCTGTATACAAAAATCAAGGTGGGCATTTAGCTAGCTTGATATTTCCAGATCTAATTGGGATGACTTGGATCACTTCCACCAGATACAGAGCAATGACTGTGCATAAGCAGATGCGGCATACACAGCGTTCTAGAGAAGCTTGAGTTTGTAGAAATCCAAGACAATAATTCTGGGTGGTTTTGTTCTTCCAACATGCCTTGATATAATAGTTAATCTAAAGAATTTGGTGCGATTCGGATACAAAGGAAGATGTTCGCATCGCATAATGTAGATATCGGGCAGTCCTAGTCAATCCTCACGACCAGTGGAATCATCAGTGCAAATAAATAATCTAGCAGCCGGATAGAAGAGCTAAATATTTCACATGATAGAAAATTGAGGAAAATAAATATAAAATTTCCATATTTTTAATATTAAAAAGAAAAAAACCATGTAGCATTGCAATTTAACAAACATTTTAAACTAAAATTTTTCATTCTTCATAATTACTCTATTTTTTAATTATTTTTTCACTTCTCCTCGTACAATTAGCTACTTTCGCTCAATTCTATACAATTAGTTATATATCTAACATATTTATTTTAACTTTATTCTCTTTACTCATCACCATTATCTTTATCATATCATTTCTTTCAATTTCAAAAATTTTTAGACATAAAATTTTTCATTAAAAATTTAATTACTTTCCAAACACACCCTTAATTAGCATTATTCGTAGCAAAAGTACGAATAATGCGTACCTTAAATGTGGGATCTCAATCCAATTTTGGGATCTGCCGGCTGGTGGAACCTAGCTATGATTAGTTCCTAACTTAAACAAGGTGCACATTCCATCTTATCCTACCTTTAACTATTAAAATTATGTCCAGATTACATAGTTTATTATCCAACTCCTAGGGGAATAAACTTGACCATGTTAATATCTTTTAACTGGGTTTTTGTGGGACGGGTGTTAGCTTTGTGAGAGTCACTTTGTAGTCCTGTTTTTCTGTCTGTTGATAATATACAAACATTGCCACGGAATCTTTATCAAAAAAAAAAAAAAAAACCATTGCCACGGAATAAAACTAGTACAACGATATCAGCTTTGTACTCAAACTATCTACTTCATGCTTAGCAAATAGAAGGCAGACTAGATTAGCTATTCAACCACTCTGCAGGTGGGCCACAGTCATAATCTCATCATCAGCAAGGCTTCTGATAGCTACACAAAACACCTCCCCTTGCGGAACTTATGTAACTCTGTATCTGGATGACCGGATTGACATTAATGACGTCGTTTTTCCGAGGAGATTGGGCCACAATTTGAGCCAATGGTTCAATCTGAGAAAAGGGTCGAAGTTCAACAGGAGGGCGACTTTTCCTCTGAGTAAGAAATCCATGGAGTGGCAGATCAGAAGGCTCCCTCCCCACCTTGGCTAACTCAGCTTGGGTTGCCATTGAACAGAGGCTCTAGTGAGAAATTTGATAGGACAGATTTTCTGTGCACAGAAGCACAGTTCATGGTCCTTTATATGACTAGATTTAGTGGTCCAGCCACACCATTTGAATGGATTGGATGATGATGGCTTTGCTTTCGGTTGGTTCATGTCTATCTACAGGCCTACTTGGGGGAAGGGGATGATGCATGCTCACGATTTGGCTTAATAGATTGAACCTTACGAATTTGGTAGTGTTTGCAGGCACTAGTGTTCAATGTGAAATCTGTTATGGGTTTACGGATGTGAGACAGTGATCTAAAGAACCATTCGGAGATTTGTTTCTGTTCAAAATTCAAGGACTCCAAAGGTTCGGTCTGGTCCTTTTAGATTCGGAAAGGAATTTTAGAGTTGCTTTTCACTGGCTGAAAGGGATTGAGATTATCTTGAGCTAGCCTAGCATTGGAGCTGGCAAGAG
Organism: Annona squamosa; assembly: GCA_035584095.1. Taxonomy (NCBI): domain Eukaryota; kingdom Viridiplantae; phylum Streptophyta; class Magnoliopsida; order Magnoliales; family Annonaceae; genus Annona; species Annona squamosa. The sequence goes on along the minus strand of JAXCLR010000050.1, from coordinate 25,399,133 downwards.
ATGATTGATCGGATTTTGATTCCCAGCCCTGGTTCGCATTCCTGTACCATTCATCAAGTGCACGTTGATCACCCAAATTTTTGACAGAGTAGAGCTGTAGCCTGCTAACAATGAGACAATTCGATTATTATAAGTAGAAAGTGAAAATCGGGAGAGAAGCATTTCAGCTACTGGAGCAGTGCATAGTTGGGAGCAGTGCATTAACTAAAAAATCTAAAATTTTTTGTAAAATTTAATATGAGAAAATATCTCTGATGAGGCCCACATATTCACCATAATAATAAAAAAACAAAATTTTTATGGTTGCCCGTAGCGAACGTATGGAATCATCGCTCTTTTTATATATTAGGATAGAAGGGACACTACTGATTCAAAGTCATTGAAGATTCGAAATGAGCTTTTAGAGATGCATCCGTTCGGCCCAAGGGATGGCCAATATTTCTTGATTCTTGATACTAGCTTTAGATGTGAATGTGGCAGGGGATGATTGGTCTGATTTTTATACTTGGATTAGGAGCCACCTTTATGCACTTTACTTTAGTGGTCATATGGTGCGAATTGATTCCCTAGCTTTTTTACTGCATGGCCTAAACTGATAATTATAAGGGATCCTATCTATGCAAAAAAACAAATAATGAATCGGCAATAATGATCAGTGGGATTTCAGATATGAAACTATTTTGTCGAATTTAATTTCTCTAAAATTATGGGGAAAAAATTCTGTGCTTTCGTGGGGGGTTTTTATGTATATATATATATAGGAAATAATCAAGTGCATTTGAATCACGCTGTTTGCTGCAAAATGAGGTCCACTTGATCATGAATCAATATACCCATTGCATTTATAATTATTTATTTTAATGATATATTAATTTTCATCCAAATCAAATATGCATACGAGCTCTAACTTAAAATAATATAAAATCAACATAATAAAATAGTTTACCATAAACATTAACTTTAAAGTTATATTCTCGATATCTAAACTATCTAAAGTATAATTTTTGTATAGATAAATAATTGTATAAAATATTATAGCATGCTAATATGTATAGTATATATTTATGCACCATAGTTATGGTACATTAAGACTACACTAGAATAATTATTAAATATATAGTTCCACTTTTATAAAATCTCTTTTTTTATATAACTCTCTCCATTTTAAATACCATGATAATTGATAAAAATTCATTACACCTATTGTATTTAGTATTATTTATAGTCTTTTCAAAATCCGTTATTTGTCTAATATCATTGTGCACGTGCTTCATCAAAAATTGATGTAATAAAATGATTTAATGTTAATTATCAATTTTAAAGTTGTATTTTCAATATCTAAACCATCTAAAATATCATTTCTACGTGGATAAATGATTTCATAAATTATTATTACTTGCTAATACTTGTGTAAATAGATCTAAGCATTTTTTATAATTTACACATGAATATATATTGTTCAACAAACATGGCTCATAAATATATTTGATCATGATGAAATTTAAACTTCTAGATAAACTAATGATTTTAAATACAATGAATGGATTAGATTTTTATCAATAATCAAAATTTTAAATTATGAAAGGGTGATATAGCTCTACTTTTATATAATTTGGTTATATAGAAGTTAATTTCTTATATATATATATTATGTGGTGTAGATAGATTGTACTATAATTACAGTAGTTTACTACAACATCGGCTCTGCGAACATTAAAATTGTAATAATATATTATATAATCATTTATCAATGTAAAAACCTGCTTTAAACTGTTTAGATATTAAAAGTATCACTTTAAACTTAATATTCAAGTCAAAATATTTTATTATCTTAATTTTGTACTATTTTAAGATGACGCTCATACACATGTTTGATTTAAATGAAAATTATTGTGCTAATCAAGTGAATCATTCTAAATATAATAGGTAAGGTAGATGGGATATGGCTAAATGCACCATGATGCACTTAAGCTTGGTGCACCTAGATGCATTTAAGCACCCATTTTTTAAATTTTTTGAAATTTTTTATATAACCGCTAATCTAAGTATATGTAACATGTTTATCAATTTTTATTATTTTTGGATATTTGTAAATTTTTTTAAATAGTGGCATTTTTAGTAATTTTAATTAAAAAATTAAAATGGATTAAATGCATCCAGGTGCATTAAAACTAAGTACACTCAAGTACAAAGATCATGATCCCGGATAGATTTCTTGCTTATGTGTAACGCCCCATTCATAGAAATACTCAATAACTAATCAATGGGGGCTACAGATTCTAAGAAAAATTCGGCAGCA
>JAXCLR010000050.1:25385322-25396734 GCA_035584095.1 Annona squamosa | reverse complement strand
CTAGCATGTTCGTAAGTTACCTCATAAATAGAGAAAAGTTATAATGAAAAAATAAAATAAAATACCTGGTCCTCACATTATAATCAAGTGGGCCTTATAGTGCATAGAATGTATGGTATAATATAATTTTCTATATGTATGCGTGTGTATTCCCATTAATTAGACCGTAGAATTCGGATGTATATTCTTATGCGTTCCATGTTTATGCACAATGAACTATTTTTGGTCCAAGGTTGAAAGGGACAAAATTTCCACTCTTTGTATCCACAGCATAAACGGGTAATGGATTGGGCGGTCAAAAATGAATCTGTTTCATCGGATGGAAAAATTGACGGTGGAATATGCCTCGGATAGCATAGACACGTAATTAGGGTTTGTTTGATATTTGGTAAAATTTTTAAAACATTTTATTAGAAAACTTTTTAAAGTGAAGAAGTAATATGATATTATAGAGATAATGATGAGAAGTAAAGAAAATAAAGATAAAATAAATAAAATAGTTGTAAAAATAATTGTAAAGAAATGATTGAAAATTAAAATAGTTGTATGTAAACATATAAAAATAGTTTAAAATAGAGTAATTGTGAAGAGTGATAAATTTTAAATCAATCAGTGTATTGAAATGACAAACACACCTTTAATAGCTTTAAAATAAAGTAAATAATTTTATTACATTGATTTCTTAATGTTATCACCTTTATAAAATGGAGTTGGAGCAAATATTTAAGGGTATATTGATAACCAAGAAAAAATAAACCAAAATAACTATCCTGCTTTACAACTACTTCTCATCTTTCTATATCTTGGGGATATAATATATTATAACTTTATTCGATCCATTCCTAATTATTGTCTCTATCATAACATATCAACCAAATTTATTTCAAAAAAATTTCTATAAACATTTTTCCACTTTTGAATGCAATAGGTAAATTAGCTTTTGATAAGGATTTTGACTTACCATTAAAATGGGGCAGAATGTAATAGCAATGCCAGAGTTTAGTGATGCCAGTACCATGTAAGTATTTCCCTCTAAGTAGTTGATATTGGGTGGATGCCCATGATGATTCATGACTCATATAGCCTCTTTTGAAGTGAGTTGATTTCATATCGAGTGCAAATACTTATTTTTTAATATTTTTTTTGAATTTTTTTACACAATGTTAATATAAGTGTATTTAACATGTGTATCAAATTTATCTTTTTTGGATATTTTTAAATATTTATTTTTATTTTTTAAAATCAGTGACATTTTCAATAATTTTAAAAATAAGTTAAACCCACCCGTGTACACTGAACTTAAGTGCACCCAGGTAGTGCATCAAATCAATTTCCATTTTGAAGACCCATCATCATATTTAAATTAATTTCATGGAGATGACACTGAAAAGGTTAGCTTTTAGTTGGTTCCTCTGCTTCCCTTCCTGCCTATTTGGGAAGGGCATGGATGGAAGATTCCAACATCGCAAATGATTTATTCAGATCTTAGTTGTATATTCCTGGGAGCATTGAGCCTCAATGCTCTCTAGTGCATACACCTATTTTTGAAATTTTTTTTATAGAAATGTGAATTCAAGTGCATTTAACATATCAAGTTTTATCATTTTTTGAGAATTTATTTTTTTTGAATTTTAAAAATTGGTGTAACTTAGTAATTTAAAATTACTAAAGTGCCACAAATTTTAAAAAATTCGAAAAAATATCTAAAAACATCTAAAGATGGTAAAAATTGATACACATGTTAAATACACTTAGATTAATAGTTTTATGCGAAAAGTTTCAAATTTTTTTTTAAAAGAATTGATATATGCACCTGAGGGCATAAAATTAGAATCCAATTTATTATGTCTCTTGGTTGTGATATTTCTTGCAGCTCTGCTTTGGATTGGATGTGTCTACTGTCTACTTAAAAATAATACATGGAGAAAATGCTTATACTTTTGCGAATTTTTGGTCTTAGATGTTTATGTATCTCTGTCATCTCTTAATGAGAAATGATCTTATTAGCTCATGTTAAATAAATAACTTAGTTTATTTCAAAAAACTCATTAAAGATACTTTTTTTGTTTTTTCTTCATACACTTGTTATCTAGGTGTATTTAATATATAAACTAAGTTTTACCATTTTTGGATATGTATATATATATTTGATATTTTAAAAGTAAGGTTATTTTAGCAATTTAAAATACCCTTACGTTTAAATTTTTTTTAAAAATATATTCACATATCTAAAAATGGTAAAACTTAGTTTAGATGTTAAATACATTTGTGTTAGCAAGTCTATGAGGGAAAAACAAAAAAAAGTTGTTTTAAATGACTTTTTCTAAACTAGGCTAAGTAAGTCAGTTACTCAATACAAGTTAACCATAATTTCTCTATGTTAATTTGGTGGCTTACTTTAGGATGCTGGTTGATTTCCTCCATCATAAACATTGTGTTGGTCGCCGCCTTTGCAATTAGAATCCTAATTTCACAAAACTATCTGTAAAATTTATTTGTTAAATGCATGAAAATCTATCCAACTTTATTAGCATTCGGTCAAAAATTGTCAACATTGAATGATCCACTCGTTACTGAATAGATATGAAGGCTTGGGAAAATCCCCTGTTAATAAAGAAGGCAGTCTTGGGGTAACCCAGAGGAGTTAGTAATGGCGCGCATCTATAGTGATTGTAGTCTTGCCAATGGCTGAACAGGGTCGCTGATGCCAGCAGCCGGCCCATTTCAGTGATCCAAGGGAGCCAGTAGCCCGTGCTCTTTCAACTGCCCGCTGCCATTCCAAAGAGTCAAAGGCCAAAGATGAGTCGTTTGCATTTGCATTCCTCTTTGCTTCCAAAATAACTCCAGTAGATGAAAAAAAAACTCTCGTTTATGGTATTATAGGAATAATTGACTTTGGTCTTTGGACATTTTTGCATAGTTGAATGAGTATGGATACAACTCTTGGAAAGACAAGAAATGGATCATCCATGTGTAGCACCTGCCGGGAGCGCTGCGATGGGCTCGGAATGGTTTCCCGAGCCTTGGAAGTTTGGATCGTGTTAGACAGCAACGTGGGCTTAGATTTCCTACATCCACATGGAGTAAAACGAGTTAGGCTTCACGTTTTTTAGAAAGGTTGGTGTACGGGTGTTTTCTCGTGAGTTCGGCAGCATAACGGCTAAGACGGGGCTTTCCGTACATGGGTCAAGTCACAAATCCAGCAGCATAATGACAGCGTATTATGTTGGAATCCGTGGACCCGCGAGCACCCGCCTTGCCGAGGCGTTAACTCAAACACGCACACAAAAATAAAAAAGAAAAATGGAGTCGCCACTGATCTTTAAAGGGAGATCAGCCCCTGTTTAAATAAATAAGGCACTAGTTGTACAGAGCTCAGGTTCCGGCCTTCGGGTTGAAGCAAATATGGAAAATCTGCCAACCCGAGGCGGTTTACATGGACGTGAAAGGGGGAAAATGAAATATTTGAGAGAATGGGAGAGATGGAAAAGGGGGTGTTGAAGAGAAGCTTGGAGCTCGTAGAGCTGGATGCCAGGACATTGCTACAGACTCCCGTTCTCCCTTCTGGAATGCCTCTTCTCAAGTGTCCAAATGAGGAGGGGCGCTCCTCCTTTTATAGATGTAGGAGTGAGCTTTTGGGCCACTTGAGGTCATGGACTTAGTCCATGGGCTTGAACTTAAGTTGGGATCTTGGGCCATTTGAAGGCTTTGACTTGATTCACATACTTGAGCTTGGGTTGAGAGCATGGGCCTTGGGCTTGAGTTGAGAGCATGAGCCTTGAACTTGAGGTGAGAGCATGGGCTTGAGCTTGAGTTGAGAGCATGGGCCTTGGGCCGTTTGAGGTGTTGGATTTGGTCCATGAGCTTGAGTTGAGAGCATGGGCCTTGGGCCGCTTGAGGTGTTGGACTTGGTCCATGAGGTTGACCTTGGTCGGCTCCTTCCATAGTAGGCTGGAACTTGGTAGGCTAGAGCTTGGCTAAGCCCGTTGTTTTGGGTGGGCCGTTGTAGAGGCCTAAAGTTGTAGAGAAGCCTGCTTCTGAGGCTTGGTGGGCTACTTTGTGGAGCCCATTGAGGTGGCCTGTAGGAGCTTCGCTCTCGTGGGTCGGATCTGGTTTGTTGAAAAGCCTACTTCGAGGCTTGGTGGAGCTTCGCTCTCATGGGTTGAGTGCGGAAAAGCCTGCTTAGATTGCTTGAACCTCCTTTTGCCTTGAATTTATTTTGGGCTTCTGACCTTTTTTTATTTTATCCATTTTTTGGCCCAAAGGTAGGGTGTCAACAGTTGCCCCCCTTTGTCAAAGGCGTCTTGACGGTGAATGGCAAAGTGCCGGACACCCCTTTTGGCATTGGCCTAAACAATCTTTTCTTTCTTTTTATTTCTCTCTCTCTCTTCTTTGTTTTTATTTTTGTTTTTGTTTTTTTTGTTTTTTTTTTTGTGAACTTGTGGTGGCTTCTTCGAAAAAAAAAGATCTCTGCAGGCTGTCTTGTAAAACTCATGGATCAGTTGGCTCACTTTGTTTTCCTCTTGAGCCTAGGCCTCTTTTTTCGTAATTTTCGAAATTTGCTTGGGGTCATTTGTAATTCTTTCAATTTTTAGGGCTCGATCACGGGTCCTATATTTGGTTGTTTTTTCTTCTTTTCTACCGCTGCCGTCGCCGACCCTCGACTCGTCTCCTCCTCCCTTGCTGGCGAGATTGTTGCTACCATCAATTGTGTGACTGCCATTGATGGTTCTCGTGACACTGCCTAGTCGCCACTGTCGTTATCGCCGCTTGGTTTTCGGCTTGTCTTCCTTGGTGCCGGTCTTGGTTGCTGTCGAAAATCGACGTCGTCGCCCTTTTTGCTCCCCTTTTTCTTCTTGACTTCCGGTTGTCGTGGCTGCCGTTGTTCGTTGCCGCTACTGCCTACTTGTGTTGCTGCCTGGTTGCTGTTGCTTTCGGCTCGTCTTCTCCCACGCCGGCCTCTGTTTCAGGCTGCCGCATTCGCCTGCCTAAGACGTACTACTGCCGCTGCTGTTTTCTTCTCCAGCGTCGGTTGGGTTGCGCCGTCGTGGGTATGCCTTGGACGGTACCTTCTTTTCCCTTTGCTTTGTTAATTGTGTCCTTCCTTCTACTTGTTCATTTACTTGCATTGTTACTTATTGATTGCTCGCTTCGATTAGGCTTGCTTACTACCGCCGAAGGTTTGTCTGTTGCTGCCGTTGGTTGTCTTCTCTGGCGACTGCTACTGTTGTCGACAGTGTTGAGGGGGCTGTTGTTGGCTAGCAGGTATTTTCATTTCATTCCATTTTCTTTGTTCAGCTATACTAGTAGATTTGGGGCTAGTATTGTCAACAATTCATCTTTGTTGTTTGCCGTGATTGATACTGCCTATTCCTTTGCTTGATTAGATCTTCTATTGTTTGCAGTTTGGGGATCTTATTGTTGAAGTGTCATAAGTTAGTGTCTGGTCGCGGGTTCTGGTTGTTTTGCTTGTCTTTGCCGGACCTTGCGGTGTTGATGTGGCGGTAGCAGCTTTCTCGAGGTGACCGGTCTCCCGTGGTGGCGGCACTCGCAATGGTGGCCTTTCTCGTTGCAGGAGCCGCTATTCCTCTCTTTTTGTGACCATGTGTTGACATTCCATTTTTTCATATTGCTTATGCTTGATGGGGTGACTTCCTTTTTTTGTAGCCATGTGATAGCTTCATGGTTGTCCCCATGCTTTGTGGATGTGCGATCCGATCGTTATTGCCATGGTGGGAGAGTCTACTAGCCGCTTCTTGCTTTCTGACGGGGTTCGTGCCATTTCGTACTTTAGGGATAGACTATTATGACAATTGACGGGAGACAAGCGAATCCCGTCTCCTCTTGTTCACTATTCTTTTATGGAGCAAGCTTCGATTTCCATAGAGGGGCTCCACCAATGCCAGGATGGATGAGGGTTGGAGCATTTTGAGCTACTCGAAGGAGGATACGATCGGTATATGGGTGCCATGTTCCGGCTCCCGATCTTATCTCAGACGGTCGTCACGAAGCTTCGGGTGGCGACGTCCTTGCTCGAGCTAGGGTTGCCAGTGGGACGCCTTGAAGACACTTCTTTATCTTTTTTTTTCTTTTTGGCCAACTTGTATTTTTGTAAATCTTGAATGCTTGTATGCCTCATTTTTTGGATGTAAAGCCGTGTAAATACTGGCTCATTTTTTGGATAACTTTCTTATCTTATGGTTTAGATGGCCTATGTGATATGTTGCTTTTGCAGGGCATTGATCTTGTAAAATTCTTTTTCTTGACGTCCCTTGTAATACTTTGATCATTTGTAAGCCGTAAGTCGTTGGAAATTTTGCATAATGGCTGTTGTGTATCCATTATATATATAGACCTAAAAACTTTTCAAGTCTGTCAGCGTCCTCCTTGACTTCCGTGATTTTCCTACTAAAATCCGAATTTTGTGGGTACCTTACCGTACCTTCCGGATTCTACGTGATTTTTTCATGATTCACACTGTTGAAACCCGGATTTTCAGTGTGCGTGCTGTACTTCCCAGATTTTGTGTGATTTTGTGCGTACTTTCCGGATTTTGCTCGATTTTTGCGATTTTCTCGTCCATCCAGCTCAAAATCTTCTCACGATACTTTCTGCACTTGTCCTTCAAGGCTACGGGGTTGCTATGGGTGTCTGGAAGTTTGCCTTGTGAGTGGCGCTGTGGAACTCTTTCCTCATGTAGCTTTGCCTCCTGGATCCCAAACTTCGTTTGATGTAGGATTGAACATTATATAAAAGTAATTTGTGTCATTTTTCTTTAGAACCACATGCCCCCATACTTCCGGATCATGTAGATGCATTTTTCTCCACCTTTTCCCCTTCAGCCTTCGTTTGTAATTTTTTCTTTGTATCTTGAACTTAATGCTTCTCTGGCATGCGGCTTTGGTAGGTTGCCCTGATGCTTCTCTGGCATGCCCCCAGTCTTTTATTTTTTGTGGACTTTTTACCCCTTGTGAAGTATTATCTTCACTGCTTGTTGACATTTTTCCTGCCAAGCTTGATGGAAAGACTGTCTGGTAGCCATTTTGAAATATCCCTTGTAGACGTGTTGATGAAGATGTATTTGTGACTGTGGGTTTCTTGATGGCGGTTGTGTGCCTTGCGCATTTTGCGGCTTCTGGGGCTATCATTGTCGGCTGTTTGACTTCATTGACATTGCCGGTGTTGATGATGGTTTATTGAGGCCTTTTAGATGACTCTGCTTGATTGTCTATGTGAGAGATAACTTCATTTGTGACTTAGAGATGGTTTCTTCCATTTAGCTTTTCTTGCGCAGGAATTTCTTGAACTTTGTGCTCTTCGGTTAGCACTTCCTTTAAGGCATTTGTCTGCTTTGTTGATAAGATTAATATTTTACCTTCCATAGCCGGACATGGTTGTATAGAAGATGATGACAATGACTGCTTTAGAGAAGTGTAAGGGGCTTTGAGGTTTTCTTCTGCATTTTTAGACTGTGAGCATGTTGGTTGGTTAACTGGAATGAAGGCATTTTCTGGGGAGAAGTGAGGCAAAGTTTGTTGACTCGCTACTTTGGTTGGAGTTCCCGGGTTTGTAGAAAAAGTATTGGAGGATGTTCTTTGAACAACAAGGGATTTATGCCAAATAGGATTCTCTTATGTAGGCTTGATAGGTTTTCCCAATAAAATGACATGCTCCACACATTTTCTTTGTAGGACAACAGAGTTGGAATTTCGGCCTTGCAAAATAATGGGAGCATTATAGGGTTTGACTCTTGTTATGAAAATAGAAGGGTCAAAGGTTTTAGCATTACCCTTCACAAAATTGACTTCCATGTCGATGTCCGCTATTTGAGATGTCCGGATTGCTTGTTCAGGATAAATAGCATTCTCCTGTTGTGGCCATGGGGAGATGGTGTCATGTCTGATTCCCACCTCCACTTGATCCCCGACTTGGAGGAGTTGAGTGAAGCTGACATATGGGTGAGAGATGAGGTAGCCCGAAATGCTCAGATGTGCTGAGTTGATGATAATGGAGATTTGCTCGTCCAACGACAACGGGCTTTTTATCTTCGCCACCAAGGCACGCCATCCAGCCACATACTCTAAGAACGTTTCATCCTCTTCTTGCTTGAGTGCTTTGAGATCGGCTTTTTTGGGAGCCATGTTTAGCATATATGAAAAGCGGTCCATGAAGGCTAAGGAGAGTTGTTCCCATATTTTAATCAACCAACAATCAAGTGACGTGTACCATTCCGAAGCATATTTCTTTAAGCTATGTTGGAATAGCCTTATCAAAACTTCTTCGCTTTTTATCAAGGGGTATAGGATGCCGCAAAAGGCCTTGAGATGAGACCTTAGGCATGAGTCTCCTTCATATGCGGGTAAAGCCGGAATTTTGAACTTCTCGAGTAGCTTGATGTCGAGGAATGGCATAGATCTTCCATTTTGGCCGAGGGTAGACCCTCTCCTTGATGCTGTCTGATTCGCTCCTTCATTTCTTTCAGTTGCTTCTGGAGTTGATCTTTGAGGTCTTGAATTTCATTGTGGCCTTGTTCTAAGACCAACTCCTCTTCTTTATAGTGATTGTTCTTTGATCTGTGGGAAGATTATTGAGGTCCTCCACCTTATTTTATGTTCGGGTTTTGAGAATAAAATGTTGGTGTAGCCGTATTCTAACCACCAATTAGAGGTTGCCTCATGTTTGACAAGGCTTCTTCCAACTTTTGCATCTTTTTGTCCATGGCCGCCATATAAGCTTCAATGGACTGTTCGAGCTGGTGATCGCGTTCTTCATGCAGTGAGGATTGTTCGGACTCCATCCTAGCAGTTCTCGATCTAGTAATCATAGGGCTTCGATCCACGGTTGACTTGCTTTGCCTTCGAGCTATGGGAAGAACCTGAGCAATCAATAAAAAATAGTTAGCACTTGTAAACAGATAATAAAAAAAGTAACTTTTGGATGGATGCTTAGAGGTCCAAGTCCTTTTGTGTTCTTTACAGGTTTTATTTATTTTAAGTTCCACAAGTGAAAATGTTCGAGGTCCATGGGTTCTTGTTTGCCTGAGATGCCTCTGGAAAAGTGACCAATTCGCTTGAAGTGTGTCTGGAGAAGGGACCAGTTCTCTTGAAGCGTGTCTGAAAGAATGATCAATTCGCTTGAAGAGTCTCTGGAGGGAAGACCAGTTCGCTTGAAACGTTTTTGGAAGTGTGACCAGAAAACACCCAAGTTATGAAAAGAATGTGATTTTAAGCCGGATTTTTTTAGCGTTAATTGATTTTATATTTGTTGGAGGTCCTTGCTATAGGCTCGTTTTATGTGCCTGGACAGTTACAAAGTAGTGTTCAATGGTCCCCTCCCTTTGTGGTTCCTTGCTGTTTGTGAGCTGAACGCCTTTGGACCTAAAAACTTTTCAGGTTTCTGCGTGATTTGGGCAGAAACTTCAGAAACTCGCTACCGAAAGACGGAAAACCTCCTGAAACTCACTATTCGCCGAGGAAAAAGCTCCGATCTTCCAATTTCTGACCCCTTGCGCTGATTTAGACCTGCAACGCCATCTCCAGTGGAGTCGCCAAGCTGTAGCACCCGCCGGGAGTGCTACGATGGGCTCAGAATGGTTTCCCGAGCCTTGGAAGTTTGGATCGTGTTGGACAGCAACGTGGGCTTAGATTTCCTGTATCCACATGGGGTAAAACGCGTTAGGCTTCACGCTTTTTAAAAAGGTTGGTGTACGAGTGTTTTCTCGTGAGTTCGGCAGCATAACGGCTAAGACGGGGCTTTCCGTACATAGGTCAAGTCACAAATTTGGCAGTATAACGGCAACGTATTATGCTGAAATCTGTGGACTCGCGTGCACCCACCTTGCCGGGGCATTAACTCAAACACGCACAAAAAATAAAAAAAATGGAGTCGCCACTAACTTTAAAGGGAGATCAGCCCCTGTTTAAAGAAATAAGGCACAGTCATACAGAGCTCGGGTTCCGGCCTTTGAGTTGAATCAAATATGGAGAAATCTGCCAAGTGGAGGCGGTTTACATGGGTGTGAAAGGGGAAAAATGAAATATTTGAGAGAATGGGAGAGATGGAAAAGGGGGCGTGGAAGAGAAGCTCGGAGCTCGTAGAGCGGGTAGAGCGGGATGCCAGGACATTGCTACAGATTCCATTCTTCCTTCTGGGATGTCTCTCCTCAAGTGTTCAAATGAGGAGGGGTGCTCCTCCTTTTATAGATGTAGGAGTGAGCTTTTGGGCCACTTGGGGTCATGGACTTAATGCATGGGCTTGGACTTAAGTTAGGATCTTAGGCCATTTGAAGGCTTTGACTTGATCCACATACTTGAGCTTGTGTTGAGAGCATGGGCCTTGGGCTTGAGTTGAGAGCATGAGCCTTGAACTTGAGGTGAGAGGATGGGCTTGAGCTTGAGTTGAGATTATGGGCCTTGTGCCACTTGAGGTGTTGGACTTGGCCCATGAGCTTGAGTTGAGAGCATGAGCCTTGGGCCGCTTGAGGTGTTGGACTTGGTCTATGCGCTTAAGCTTGGCCGGCTCCTTCCATAGTGGGCTGGAACTTGGTGGGCTAGAGCTTGGCTAAGCCTGTTGTTTTGGGTGGGCCGTTGTAGAGGCCTAAAATTGTAGAGAAGCTTGCTTCTGAGGCTTGGTACGCTGCTTTGTGGAGCCCGTTGAGGTAGCCTGTAGGAGCTTCGCTCTCGTGGGCCGGATCTGGTTTGTTGAAAAGCCTGCTTCGAAGCTTGGTGGAGCTTCACTCCCGTGGGTTGAGTGCGGAAAGGCCTGCTTAGCTTGCTTGAACCTCCTTTTGCCTTGAATTTATTTTGGGCTTGGGACCTTTTCCATTTTATCTATTTTTGGGCCCAAAGGTGGGGTGTCAACACATCATAAAATTGAGATGAATGTTTTTGGAATATCCCACTCGTGTATGATTGACTCTTGTCAAGCAGAAAAGAAAAGGCATGGTGTCCACAAGGGCAAGATCCCTCTCGAATGCACGCATTTGGACAATCAAAGGGTCTTTCGACATCCAAGTTCCAACTAAGAGCGTTAACGGATTGAGTTTAACGGTTGGAAGTCTAATCCTAATCATAATTCATTTAAAATATCTCAATCTTAATTTGTTTATTAATCAATTTAAAAAACTTCCATCCTAAGTTATTTACAACTCATTTAATAAACGGGTTAACAGGTTGTGCAATAGACAACCTGAAGTCTTAGACTGTAGTAGACGATGATCTCGCAGAAAGAGATAAAAGAGTGTTTTTAGAGTAGGGAACACGAAAATAAAACAATAATAAGAAAATAGAATTAAGACAATAATGAAAAAATAAAAAATTGATGATAGGAAGACTTAGGGTTTGTTTGGCAATTTAAAAAAGTTGTCAAATTAAAACTTTTCACTCTCCATAACTACTCTTTTTTTAATTATTT
>JAXCLR010000050.1:25317342-25327623 GCA_035584095.1 Annona squamosa | reverse complement strand
CCTGCTTGGATCGGATTAAGCGATCAGCAGGAATACAATTAGATAAGAATTCTTCAGCTTCAGCTCTATTCTTATCAGGATCTTACTTAGTGAAGCCTTCTCAAGAACAAACTAGATAAGATAAAAGAACAGCTAGAAGAAGCAACCAATGATGTGTTCGAGAGCCAAAGAAAGCTGAAATCGGCACTATAACTCTGGCGTGAGCTCGCCGACATCCTTCACGTGCACTCATCAGAGCAAAAGAGCGTCGAAGCCCATCTGGAGAAAGTGCTGACGACAAGAGCAAAGACGATGCGAGAGATCGATGAGCTACGACGCGAGCAAGACATCCTCCGCAAGAGGCTTTACTTCTGCAGAGGAAGGTCAGTAACTATGAGTATCCCATGCAAGAATCCATAGCCCAACTGCGGAGAATTTGCAGCGGACGAACTGCGCAAGGCCACGGATTCCTTCTTCGACAGCACAAGACAGGCCAAAAGAGTCTTCAGAGGGAAGATCGATCATACACTGGTGGCAATTAAACTCGAAAATTCAAAAAGCATGTAGCAGGAAGAATTCCAAGCAAAGATCGGGATCGTCTGTCAGATACGCTACCCTCACATCATCAATATTGTTGGTGCTTGTACAACTGTCCATCCGCCGCTGATCGTGTACGAGTACATGCCTAACCGCAGCCTCCGCGACCTCCTTTTCGGCCCAAAGGCCCACTCACTCCCGTGATCCACCCGCATCCGCATCTCGTCCAATGTCTGCTGCGCCATTTCCTTCCTGCACGGGACCCAGCCCATGCAGACCCCCGCAAGCCAATCTCAAGCCCTCCAACATCTTGCTCGACCGCACCCTCATCGCCAAGGTCGCAGACCTCCGGGTGCCCAATCAGAGCCACGGGTCACTAGCGGATGATCTGGAGTTGGACGTGCACCACCTCAGGATGCTGATGCTGCAGATGCTAACGAAGGGGGCAGTGGAAGGCGGTGAAGGGGACCTAATGGTAGATGAGAGGGTCAGGCAGTGGCCATTAGACGTGGCTACGGGGCTAGCGAGGCTGGGTGCGTAGTGCACACAGCTTATCAGTGGATGGTAAATGGAGAGGGTAGCGAAGGAGATGGAGGAGAAAGAAGAAGCAGCAGCAACGTCAGACCGAAAGTGAGAAAACGAAGATGGGAACCACGGAAGAAGATGGCTTTGAGAAAGAAAACTGCAGCAGCTATTGTTTTCCTTTTTTCTCCGAGGAAGGCAGCAACATAGGGAAGGAATCGAGGGTAGATAGATGCAATACCAAAAGGGAAAGACGAGTCATGCGAAAAAAATAGCTGGCCTTAGCAGAGGCTGCAGCAATAGCTGCTCTGAAGATGGGACGTGACACATGAAAAAACACGTTGAATCAGGTGTTCCGCAAGAACAATAACTCGGCGCCCACATCTCGCTACAAGGTTCCACTTGAACTAGAAATGGGACACGTGAAAACCCACTGAGTTGCAAAGGTTCCGCAGGAAGTTTCATATAACCAAATTCTGTGGAATCACCTTATGAATAACCAACTTTCGTGGAAACTTTTCACCGTGGTCATCTAAAGCCTATAAATAAGGATAAAATGCCCATCCCAAAGCGCGAATGGGGAGAAAAAAAACCGAGATGAGCTCTCACCCCAAAAGAAAAAGAAAGAGGACGTAAGTTCTCAGCCTTTTTTCAAGTATTTTTTCTTTTTAAAAATATACATATATATTAAAGGCCTTCAAAATATATATATTATTTTTAAAATACATATATATATTAAAACCATCCAAAAATATATATACTATTTTTTAAAATATATATGTATTAAAGGCCTCTAAATATATATATATATATATATATTATTTTTTAAAATACATATATATTAAAGGCCTCCAAAAATATATATATTATTTTCTATAATACATATATATATATTAAAGGCCTCCAAAATATATATATTATTTTCTAAAATACATATATATATTAAAGGCCTCCAAAATATATATATTATTTTCTGAAATACATATATATTAAGGCTTCCAAAAATATAAATATATTATTTTCTAAAATACATATATATCAAAGGCCTCAAAAAAATATATATTATTTTCTAAATATATATATATCTTAAAGGCCTTCAAAAAATATATATATATACATACATATACTTCTACCCAAGTAGATACTCCCCAAGTGGTCGGTTGAATTGGTGCACGGGGCTAAGTACTTTTTTTATTAAAAAATTACTTTTTTACTCAACCTGAGCCTTGATGTCCGAGTAAAGCCACTATGTGAACTTGCAAGCTCAGGGGGGCCAAAACCTTTCAGCAGGCCCAATTAGGCCCAAAATCCTTCAATAACCTTATTTGAGTCTAAAACTTTTCCGAGTGGGTTAAAACATCCTAGTTTAACCTAAAATTCAATCAACAAGCCCAGTCTAGCCCACTTGAACCCATTTAAACCAAAAAGCCCCATTGGGCCCAAGTTGTTGAGTCAAGACCAGATAGACTCTAACTAATTTCAATAAGCCCAGTTAGGTGCAAACCTCTTTAGTTGGTCCAAGTTGACCCAAACATATTTCAAAATCTAGTTAAATCTAATTTTTAGTAAAACCACCTAATTTTTCAATTCATAGATTGAATACGAGAGACGTCGGCTTATTAAGCTGAAAGCGGGAGACACTAGTCTGCTGTGGAAACCCAGAAGCTAAAAGCATACTTAGCTTGCTGGGTAGGGTCACTAGTGTAGTTGATGGGCCTCTCACTATTCCCGGACAGAGTCATCGCTAGTCGACGGGCTAAGTATAAACTCACATTTAAGTCATGGCGAGTGGCGTCATGTAACACACATTCAAGTCACGGCGTAGGGCGAAGTGTACTCATTTATCTTTGTATTTTTGTTAGACACGATTTTTCATGCATTTGTAAAGTCGTAGAAAAATCTTCTCGCATTTCGTCATTATTTCAATAAATAATCATTTTTTGGACTATTTTATTTAGCTCTTTCAATCAAGGGTCTTTTCATTAGAGATGTAAAGTCAGAGTGTGGAACACAATGCAAAATATTTCTTTGATATACTTTTCGAGCTTGGTTAAAGAATTTAATGCTTTACCAGAGAAATAATCGAGAAAAATTTGAGGCTGAAACAAATGGTGAACCCGACACAAAACATTCTTCCTTTATCTTTAAGAGTTGAAAATCATGGTCTTTATATGCTTATTTAATCCCTTACTACTGACACTCTTGAGTGCCCTTTTGCAGATCTCATGGCGTATATTCGGTGGCTTTCGGATTCTTGCCTAATGGTGGTTTTGTTATTATTGGACCAAAGGACACAGAAACGGCTATCCCGCATCACTTCATTTACGTACAAAAGGAACTAGAGCGTTGTGTCTATTAACACGTTGATTACTCTCAAACGGTAGTTCTATAGATGAAAGATCGACTTGCACCACCTAAGGAGTCTCTTGATGTCTGAGGTCCTCGTATTGCTACCAACACCATCAAGTCTGTTGCCACTTTATGGGCTATCCCTGTTCGACAGGCACAGTCCTCACTTGTGCAACCCACATGGACCTACCTGCTCTTCGATCGAGCTATGCCAAGAAGCCTACTCGACGGTTTGCTGTACCAACTCAGCTAACAACACAATGGCCGGTGGATCAACCCGCTTTGCAACCCAATTCTACAAGAAATTTTGCAAGTCAATCTGCTGCAACTCGATTGACACCAACCTTTCAGCCTAAGGATGCCCTGCCGGTCACTACTAGCTCAAAGGGGAACAAAGTTATACTAAGTCCTGACCAATGTATTATTACTCTCCAATTCGGCCGATCCATCTCAAGGGTTGTTAAATTAGCTTCCCGACCTGACCCAAGTGTCATCCGGGAGTGGAAAAAGTCAAGGAAACCTGATAAGGCTTCTCAGCCTATTGCCCCACTAGTCGATTGAAGGAATAGCCAACTCAAGCCATAAGGACCTATTATTGTCCGATCTAATTTGAATACTTTATGATTCATCATCCCTAATCTGATGTATCCAACTCATCAGTCACTTGCTACTCTCTCTAGTTCAATACCCGGAGTTTAGTCTCCATATCACCACGTCATTGCCAATGCTATGGAAGCTTGTTCTTCTGCTTCTAGGAAATAGAAGAAGAAAACACACCAGAAAAGGCAGTCTAGGAAAGCCATTTCCTGCCTAAATTTGAAAGCTTCACCGCCATTGCTAACAAGGCCAAGATTCAAGTTGCCCCTACACTCCTATCAAAGGGGTGGGTCGCAAAAGAGGCAAGCAAGAAGAATATCCAGGCTGAAGGCATCCCAAAGGTTAAAGCTCTTTAATGAATGGCAGTACCCTCCCAGGCGCCACATAACGTACCTATGAATGGCTGAAGTCAACGTGGTAAATCTCACTTGGCCAAGTACTTCAAAAGTCTCTGAGATGTTAACTCGATCAAGGGCAGCTGCAATGGCCATCACGCCACCCTTCTATAGACTTTTTAATCCTAAAGGTATCTAGGCCTCTCTCCCAAGAGGACAATTTGAAGCCTCTGACGTGGTAGGTGAAGAAAAAGAGCTCCTTACACCTAAGTCTCAGCTCATTCATGATCTCCAGAATGAGATTAAGCATATGAAATGGGCTATATAAATCCAAGGCGACAGGCGACAAGTTCCCATCAGCCACCATCATCAAAGAATCATCAATTGGTGCACTAGCCTAAGAAACCATCCAGGCGACGGACGAAGGAAGATGAGAATGTAGAATTCGAACAAGGCTTTCCGCAATTTAATAATCTGTGTATCAATACTCCTCGAACTCAAGATGTACGGGTAAATACACCCGTGGGGTCTCCATCTGGGTTTGTCGCACAAAAAGAGATGGTGCATCAGCTGGTGCTTGAATGTCTTCGCTGCCAGGAACCTCGACTTACTGGGGTCCCTATAACGACAATCAATCGACCTTATCCTCCAGAGGTTGAAGCAGAATTTTTTCCTAGGGATTTGAAATCGTCAAAGATCCAATTTGATGGGACCGGGAGTGCATTAAAGCAACTAGCATCATTCCACTATGTCATAGGCAATTGGGCACACCATTTGAACTTTTGCCTTCAGATGTTCCTTAATACCCTCTTCGGTGATGTTTTCTAATGATACATATCTCTCCCAACCAGCTTGGTACGAACATGGGAAGAAATGAAGAAAATTTTCACTTTTCAATTTATCGATAATACATGGGAACTACAACTATCAGAATTGTCGACCTTGTCCTAAAGGAAGGACGAGCCGGTTGAAGATTATATCACTAGATGGCAAAGAGTTGCTAACCGGTGTCAAGCACCGCTCTCTCAAACAATGAAGGTCAATCTTTGTCGAAATGACATCAAGGTAGAGACTTTCCTATTAATGAATGAACAGTAAAGTACATGTTAGGCCCTAGCTACAAAGACCTGCTGAAAAGAATATCTATTATCTCAGCAAAAAGTTTGGAAGAAAGAATCGTCCGCAACTACAACATTTAAAAAGAAGAAAACTGTGGAGACTTTTGCAAACAATAAGAAAGTCCAGAAGCAGTCAGATAAAGCGAAACTGCTAGCAAAAAACTAGCTTACAAAACCTTTTCGAAGAGAAGAGATCCGATATCTCTTTGGAGAGGATGATGTGGAGACACTATTCTAGCATCTCATGTCAAGTGGGCTATTCAAACTACCAGCTCAAAAAATGCCAGAAAAAGTTGGGTGTATCGCTCATCAACACATTACTTCCTCATACATCAAATCATACTTATATCAAAGGCTGACCCCCTCAAAATTCATGATCACTAAACTCATGCTTTTAGGACTCCTAACAAAATGGTCACTGTTATCATCTGAATTTGATATCAAATATATACCGAGAAGGTGGTGAAAGGATAAATGTTAGCAAATTTTCTAGCAGTCCATCGCTTGAAGAAGAATTTTCTATCTTAGAAAACCTACCTAATGAGAAAGTTTTTATGCAAATGCAATGTACTTTGATGGTGCTTCAAAGCCATCCGGAGCTGACATCGGAATTATCGTAGTCTCCCCTCATAAAGACTTGTTCCCACATTCATATTTTCTTCGAAAAATCGTGACAAATAAAGAAGCTGAATATGAGGCTTTACTCATTAGTATGGAACTTCTTTTGTAATCAGACATCTTATTTGTACAAATATTTAGAGATTCAGAATTAGTTATTAACCATTTAAAAAATCAATATGAAGTACACCAGCCTCATTTACGAAATTATTATGATAAAGCTCAAACTTTATTGGCCAAATTTGAAATTATTTCTGTTCAGCAAGTTCCTTAGTTAGAAAAATATAATTGCTGATGCACTGTCAAAGCTCGCTAGTATTCTTGCTTTTAATGAGCTTAATGACATGATGGTTTGAGTGCAAAGACTCGAAGATGACGAAGAGCTCCAAATAAACAAAGTTGGATGGTGCATATCCAAGGTGACTGCAAACAATGATGATTGGTGCATCTCTATCATCAACTACCTCGAATATGATATTGTACCGGAGGATCCTAATGCAAAGAAGTCACTATGAAAGGCTGTTTTGCGATATACCGTGTTTCAAAATGATTTGTATCGGATTGCTTTCGATAGGCTTTGGCTTCGCTACATCTACATTAACGGAAATGATATTTGTCAGGTTCTTCAAGAAATATACTCTAGGGAGTGTGACGCCCATCACTCTGGACGATATCTTTATCATAGAATCAGAACATTGGGCTGCTATTGGCCCATAATGGTCCAAGACTCAATTAATTTTACAAAATTTTGTGAAGTTTGTCAAATGCATGGGGATTTTTATCATGTACCTACTTCAAAAATGTCACCAGCACCTATTTCATGGCCTTTTTTTGTGGGGCTTTGACATTGTCGGTCCGATTAACACGTCATCATCCATGAGGCACTTATATATTTTAGCCACCACAGATTATTTCTCCAAGTGGGCAGAAGCTAAAACTTATAAAAGAGTCCGAGCGCAAGAGGTGGTCGAATTTATCAAGCATAAGATCATCTACCATTATGGTGTCCCCTATCAAATCACCTTAGATAATGGTACACCATTCAAAAACAACAAAGTAAATCAGTTATGCTAGAAGTTTGGGATCAAGCAAGTGTTCTTGTTGCCATACTATCTGCAAAGGAATGGCTAGGCAGAAGCATTTAACAAGAACATCATTCGAATCCTCAAGAGAATAACAATAAAGAACAAACGATATTGGCATGAGAGGTTACCCAAAGCACTATGGGCCTACAGAGCTCATGGTGCACAAAGCTCATGGCAGGAGACAAACTTACTGGTAAATTAGAGCCTAAATGGGAAGGGCCTCACATTATTGAGAAATTCTATGAAAATGATACATATAAAGTTGTTAATTGCGATAATAAACGGAAACTACTTAAAAAGATATCATCCATAAAGTTATAAAGTAGTCATGCATCAAAGTTCTGCAAAAGAATCTCTACAGTCTCCCTTGTAAAAGGAAGCAACTCCTTCAGTATATGGAGAAAATTCATTACATTAGGAGGAGGAACTGTGTATACCCCCAACTCTTTTACCTTAGCCTCTATAATAGAGATGTCTCGACTCTTTGAATCAATTCTCACTTTGCGAAAATCAACTTCAGCTTGGAGCACATTTGAGATTGAAATCAATGAATTCAACCTACTTCTATACACAAAAATAGAAGTAACAATGCGACGGACCTCAGCTTGCTTTGTCGCAATAGACGTGCGAATTTCCACGGCAATCATCTTTTTGTCTTCCACCTACTTGGCAACTCGGAGATTATGCTCCTTAAGTTGAGCAAAGCAATCTCCGCATCTAGCAAAGTTGGCTTCTGCTGATGCTAAACCTTCGGTAAAAACCAAAAGTCTTGCAGCAGCCTCAAGCTCATGCCAATAAGCATGCAACTTCTCCAGTGAGAGTATGACATCACCAAATTCGGAAACTCCAAGTTGAAGTTTGTATAAAACCATAGAAAATTTTTCACAAATATCCAACGATTCTGTGACATCATTAGGAGAATCCATGCTCCTCAAAGCAAAAACAATGCAGCCCTTGAATTGTGCTATCGCACGCCTTTGGCACTTGAGTTACTGCTGCTGTAACCGCTCAACTCTGACCACCCTAAAAGTTGAAAAGAAATGATGCAAAGGATCCAAGGAACGGTCTTTCATATTAGGAAGCTGACAAGTCCCGCTAGAAGTCGCACTAGTGCTGGGGCCGGTAGAGTCAAAATGAAGATCGCCTAAACAACCAAAACCCAAAACTGAAAAGTGATAAACTAAAATGTCAGAATAGCAAGTTAACTAAAAAATACAAGCGCAAAAACGCAATTATACCCGGTGACATAGGAGAAAAAGGCAATGACCCTGTCGGCTTATCAAGTGGTGCTAAACTCTCTTTACCACGAGCATTGTCATTAGAAACTTCAACGACTAAGGCAGCTATTGAAAAGCACTGAAAGTATAAGATGTGCAAATAAAAAGAAGTTTATCTTCAAAATTCACGCCCTCGCCCTCTTGGTGAATACAAAGAGCCTCCAAACGGATTTCCCCTCTCGAACTAGATCCTGTTGAATAAGTGATTGAGATAGAACATATCATAAAGAATAGACATAATCAACAAAGTGATATCATATACCTATGTTTCTATCATCAGAATGAGAAGTTGCCTTCACAAGAGTATCTTGGGTTATAAAAGGCGGAGATTGACATGCCTCAGGAGTCCGGACTCCCAGAAAATCCCTCATGAAGGCGTTTTCGGAAAAGACAGGTCCGCTATCATAAGACCTCATGGGTTAGTCCACTTGACCTCTATTTAGATCTACATGAAAGCCTAAGAGGTCACTTAAAGCATGGTCACTGGAATCTGGCAGCACAGGGGAGTCATTCTGCACCTCGATATGCATTCCTTTGCTCACCTCATGCTTATTGGAAGAATTTATAGCCACGTTTGGCTTTGCTACAATCTCCCCCTCATCAGAAGGCTCAAGCTGCTAGGAAGTTTCAATGGAATATGACCTTTTATTAGAATTCCCTACATCAGCTTTAGAATGTTTCACGACTTCTCCTTCCTCTGAGGAATCTTTTCCTTGAGAAGGATTAGAAAGTCCGGTAATTGGAGACAAATTCCTTGCTCTACAAAGTTTTCACTTCTTGCCACAAGTGTCATGCATTGGTAATGACTTTGTAGCCTTTAATTTGGTAGGTTAATCGGCTTCGGTGGATATACAACTTTGAGAAGCTTGATGTTGTATTCTAAAAAAAAGGGATAGATAAGGGTAAAAACAAAGAAAAAGAAAAGGAAAGTAGGACAAGAAGGAAGTGACATACTCCAGGTCTCCATGAGCTTCTACCTACTAATCCCAAGGTAAGCCTTGAAGGAATCAATGTGTTGGACATAGCGAGCTTCAGTTTCCTCCACGTCTAGTTCCTTGAAATGTCTGATCTCAAAAGGCATCATTAAGCCTAATTCATCTAAGCTGGTGGACAAGTCAAGGGGTCTAAAAGCCCAAAAGCGAGATTTAGGCGCAACTTGCTCGACAACCTTCACCGCACAAATACCATACCAATGTACGTAATCTTGGGTTGCCCGAACACGATGGTCAAATGAAGGAAATTTTAGCTCGCAAGAAAATTTAACTCCCTCAAAACACAAGCATACTGTAAGCCAGTGAAGGGGTCCGATGCCAACTTCCCTTTGATACCTCTGGATGAAAGGGAGGTACGCAAGAATGTCCTGATCGAAGCCAAACTGATAAGAAAACCTACGAGGATAATATGGTTCAACCTCAAAATGAGGACCATCCCTGCAAGCTAAAAGATCCAATTGGAGCGACAATGTAAAGTTCTTCTCGTCAAGGGTCAGTTCCTCAGAAGAGAATTTCGTTGACCACTCGGAAGTAGCAACCATACGAAAGAACTCTCTTCAAAATAGCTAGTCTGGATAAGAAGCTTGATGATATTCTCAAAACTATAGATGGCTAAGTTGCGCGTGACAAATTTCTTCAGTATTAAACCTTGAGATGAAAATTGGATGGCTTCCTCGACTCCATAAATCTTTGAAAAATAGAACTCGAGCCATTCAGGAAGAAAATGAGTTGAGAAATAGGAAATGGCATGCCCTGGGCTCTTCTCGTTGTACACAATCTGATTTAGGCCCTTATAAATGTCACACAATACTCTTGGTGTCAAGGCAAAGCACTTGCCTTGAGCCATCTTGCAAGCGACATGAAGACACCAT
>JAXCLR010000050.1:25235911-25257608 GCA_035584095.1 Annona squamosa | reverse complement strand
AGAGGTTGTTGGGAGCTGGGTATCTGAACTTGTACATTTTTCTAGCAGAGAAGGAGAAACTGTCTTATGAATGCTTTTTTGCTGTACGGTGCCGAGTCCATGGTTGGCAGTACAATTAATCGGGTTGTCCAGACCATTTTTCTTTCCAGTGCAATTAGCCGTTCTTTCCTACAAATGTATATTTTTATTGCTTTAAGAGATTCGGATTAGATGGCAGAATCTTATCAAGGTATATTTTTAATGGAATTCGCAAATATACTCACATATTTTAGTCTAAATTTCCCTTGCAGCTACGGATTTTAAAATATTTTCCTTGTACTCACGAATTTTTACATAATTCCTCTTGGACTTAAGCCTCTCAACGTTCCGTCAGCTATGTTTACATTTTCATTTTTTTTAAAATTTTTTATCTTTTTGAAATGCCCAAATTACCTTCCACATCCTTCTTCAGCCTCCTGCGAATCATCTTCTCCGCTATTCGTTGTTTCTTTTGATCATCTTCGCCATTGATCGATCTACCATCCCACGGGTGTCGTTTTCATCGAAACTCGTGGGATCTGATGGATTTTCAGCAACTCCTTTGAAACCCATCCCGTCTTCTTCCATCCCTTAAAAATTTGATGATTTACTAACTAGAAAGTGGAAACCCATCAACATCCATGAATCTGACAACTTTATGGAATAGGGGTAATTTTATTTTATTGGATCTTGCCAGATCTAGAGAGGACGATGGGCAGTGGATTTTTGATCTCCAGTCATGGAGGACGGTAGATGTTGGATTTGCAGCGAGTTAAATGTGAGTCGCGATCAAATCTATCCAATTTTGATGTGATCTATTGCAAAAATTACTGATTTGGGCAGGCTAACGCCAGTTCTTAGGGGGCACTTTTAGCCATGAGATTTTGTGCGTTGATGATTTGGGGTTAACTCGAGGGGAGGCATTGTGATGATCACCCGCTACTCTTTTGCCGACGAAGTGATCAATGATGTTGGAAAAGAAGCAGTGCACAATTGCTACTGCATTTAGCTTGGAAGAAGCCGAAGCTGGAAGAGACGAAAAAACATAGTAGGCAGGCAGTGGCCATCGATTGATTACAAGGGTAAATTCGTCATTTCACATGTATGTGAAGAACAATTAGCATTTACCTTGACGTCATGAGTATATGAGTAATTTTGTTAAAATTCTTGAGTATGAGAAGAATATTTGAAAATTTTTAGATATAAGTGAAATTTTAAGTAAAATACATGAGCTTATATTTTTGTTTCTCTCTAAAAATGGGACCACATTGCTTTCACTTTGGGGGCTGTCTCATGGCTGTAGTATGATCGGAACCATGTGGGTGCCTATTTTTGCATTTCCGGATTATGAATGCTGTATTCAATAAATTATTATTATTATTATTATGACGACTGTAGTTGTTGTTGTTTTTATTTTTTATTTTTTTGAAGAGGTTGTTATTGTTGTTGTTGTTATTGGCATCATTGCAGCTCTTGAATTAAAAATATGGAAGACTGGCCATAAAAATGGGTGAATTGAAAATTTGTGTGGGGTTTGTAAGATGAAAGTTAATTTTTCTTTTCTCTTTTGGGAAGCAATATAGATTATAAAAGTTTTTAATCAACTTTTTTTTTAGTTTTAAGCTAAAAAAATTAGTTTTAAATATGGAAGAAAAATTTTGTGTAAAATTTTTTTAAAGGGAAAAAATAATGCGAACTGAGAGGAATAATGAAGAGTAGTAAGAATAAAGTTAAAATAGATAAATTAATTATATGGTTATTTGTGTAGAAATGATTGAAGAGTAGAGTAGTTATATAGGAAGATATGAAAAATAATTAAAAAATAGGATGACAGTAGAAAATAAAAAAAATTTAAATGAAAAGGTTCAGGTGTAATTTATTATTATTTTTTTTAGGGAGCCCGAGGCTCGACCACCCGGGACGTACGCTGTCCCAGGTTTGAGCCCGGGACTGGAAGTCGACACGCCCCCAATGCCTGGCCACTACGCCACGCCACTGGCATTGGTCGCGAAAAGTTTAGGTGTAATTATATTGACTCATAATGGGTCGTCTATGGCTTGATCTAAAAATTTTTTTTGACAAATGAAGATTGCACCTTACAATCGGCTGCGTTGAAGGATTACCCTTTATACATTTATGTGTGAAAAATATGTTTGTGATTATTAGATCCAGGACATGACCAATATTCTATTCTTGGCATTACAAAGAGGCCTGATCCCACCTTCCATGTGTCTGGCCAAGGATACGTTTATTTATTTTTTCATAAATAAACATGTAGATGTATGTGTATTTAATTTATAAACTAAGTTTTATCATTTTTGAATATTTTTAAATATTTTTTATTTTTAAACACAATGACATTTTTTCATAATTTCTGAGTTAGAAAATTACGAAAATGTTATTGTGTTTAAAAATAAAAAATACTTAAAAATATCCTAAAATGATAAAACTTAGTTTACAGTTTAAATATACCAAGCTCTACATGTTTATAAAAAAAATATTTTTTTTTGAGAGGGTCCCATAGCCAGATTCATGGAATCCTCCCTCCATTATAAATATTCCAAAGAGTTTGAACATTAAAAAAGTAGGCCTAACCTAGCTTGATTTACAGGTTAAATATATCTAGTTCTACGTATCTATAAAAAAAGCAAAAAAATATTTTTGGGAGGGTCCCATAGCTGGATGGATGGGATCCTCCCTCTATTATAAATATTCCAAAGAGTTTGGATATTAAAAAAAAGGTCTAACCAAGCTTGATTTACATGTTAAATATATCTAGCTCTACGTATCTATAAAAAAAAGCAAAAAAATATTTTTGGGAGGGTCCATAGCTCGATGCGTGGGATCCTCCCTCCATTATAAATATTCCAAAGAGTTTGGATATTAAAAAAAAGCAAGTCTAACCTCTTAAAATTTTAAATTTTTTATGCTTCATAGAAATATTTAATCCATTCTTCTTATTTAACATCATTTGTTTATTTACAAAGTCAAGCTTCGTTAAAATCGAAGATGTACATGGGTCACATTTGTTCAAAAATAGATATATTCATTTGTAAATTGAAAAAAAGTGCTTAGATACTTTCATATATGTATTAGAATATAATAATATTTTATATAATAATTTATCCACATATAAATAATATTTTAGACAGTTTCAATATTGAAACTATAAATTTAAAATTGATATTTAATATTAAATTATTTTATTATATTGAATTTATACATTGTAAATTTAAAAATGAATAAAATCCCCTATTTAAAAAAAAATATATATATATATATATACATTTTCAAAAATGGTAAAATTTGAGTTAAGATCAAATGCACCTAGATTAACAATTTTAAAAAAATTTTGAAATGAGGTTTTACACCCTTATAGATGCATTGAAACGTCACTCAAAATTCTATGCATTAAAAATTAAAAGAATTTACAATTTTTAGTTAATATGACAGTTTCTTATTCATTACAAAAGAAGGAATAATACTTGTTAAATTAGTGTGTAAATTAAAAAAATTAGATAAATTTCATGATCATATAAATGTTGTTAAATACAAGAGATGGAGTAAATTTTTTATAAATTATTAAGATATTAAAAATGAAGGGATTACATAGAAGAAAAATTTTATAGAAACAAAAATGATTTAATAATAAAATCTAGAGTAAAGATCTATTGCACCCTTTGCATGGACACATGCACCTCTTCTTTTTATAATTTTAAAATATTTTTTCTTATCACATTATTTATTGTCTTATGTTTATTCATGATGCAAACAAATCACTTTGACTTTTATCTTGTAAGAATTTGACAGCTTTCGGAGTGAATATATGACATGTCTCCGAATAAAGCAATTCTTGACCCCATGAATAAATACATGTGAATAATTATAGTAAATGATTTAGATTTAAAAGAAAATGTCGTAAAAAAAGAAGATGAGGAGTGCGAGATCACTCGCCAAGGCGTAGAAAGTCATGACCGGAAATTTATGCAGCGTCTCCTTTCAAATAATGGGTGTGTAAAAAAATAAAAAAGTTTTAGATTAAAAGTTTTTAAAATGGGAGAAAATAATGTGATATGATGAGAATAATGATGAGTAGTAACAAAAATAAACTCAAAGTAGATAAGTTAATTTATTAGTAGCTGTGTAAAAATGATTGAAAAGTAATGTAATTATATAAAAATATGTGAAAAAATAATTATAAATTAATTATAAAGAGTGAAAAATTTTAGTTTAAAAGTTTTATTGCAGAACAAATACACCCAATATGAAAATATGAAAATATGAGTTTATGAGTAATGTCTTCTATTTTCATAATTTTGTGTATCAATTTACCAAAACACCATTAATTTCTCTTTATTTTTGGCATCATAAATATAGATATCAATTTATAATTTAAATAGTTTAGATGCAAAAGGAAATCGTAAAAATGATAAGTATCCAACAAATCTAATTAACTGTACGAAAATTCGTTTTTACTTGCCAATGCACGAAATTTGCATATGGAGCTATTCGGCGATCTTGAAATAAATACTGAACCCATTCATCATGAAATTGAAGCCAAAAAATAAAAGTAGAAAAGCATGATGTGAAATTGGAAGAATTGGATTTGACATTACAAGGAATAAAAACGTGAATCATTAACCATCTGTCCACCATAAGTTATAACATTATTTATTATTTTCTTTTCTGAAAAGAAATAATCCATAACTAGACTCAAAATCTGAAAAAGAAACACATTGATAAATAGAATCAAAATCTCCCGCTAAATTGAGGTGTAAGCACTACTATTCATAATTAGTGAGTAGCATTATTCATGAATGTATACATGTCTACACTGAAACTTGGCAGCATGGGCATGCATACTTGCATCTACTTGCGGCTCTTGGATTTGTCCTTGCTGCTGCTGACTCCTCTAGCTAAGATTTCTCTATAGCTCTCCTGTGGAATTTATCATGGTCATAATTTACAAATATCATTAAATAATTAAATGAAAGAAAAAATTTTAAAAATTAATTCAAAATTCCGCCAACAAAATGAATGTAGATATAACAGGTAAGCCTAAATGTGATGCAATGAAATATTAATGTGAGAATTCATATAAAAATATCTACATTTTTCTATCCACTAATGAGATGGAAATACTCAAGGGTAGGCATGAATTATTTTCATTTTTTGTGAGTAGTAAGTTTTTTTCTTTTTGAAAATCATGGCCTGCATCCGATAATTGTTTCATAATTAATCTACGGACACCATGACAAAAATCATCTTCATTTGCATTTAGCAGACGTCATGTATGCACCATATTTCCTTTGAACATGATATAAAAGTCCTGTGAATAGACACTGATATTAAAATAGAATTTCATATGATGTGATCATATAAAACCAAAATAACGTGCTAACAGTTGGTCACGTCCTGTGAATTTGCCTTCTTTTTCAAGATATTACGACTTTCTTTGATGGGCTGGAAATGTATGGCTTTGGCCCCACTTACCAGCTTGAAAACGTATATACTCATGAGTGAATACATTACATATGAAACGTATATAATCATGTGTAAATACACTAATATGAGAACGACAATCCGAGTTTTTAAGCAAGCCTTATGACATACCCTCTGAGGTTGTTGTGCAGAGGAAGGCTGGGGAGGTTGAGCTTGTTCCTGTTCAGCTTGTTTCTGTTGCATTCAATTGTAACCAGCATGCAGTCATTAAAAAGGATTACAAGTAATTCAAAACTCAACCAAGAGAATATATCAAATGCATGCTGGACTCAAGAATCAATTCTTTTATGGTATATATACCATATCAATAATTGATTTTCTCTTTCACTTTCTATACATGAAGTGAACGGACCAATCTTATAATCGTCAAATTGATACTTCAAGTAAGAGTTGGGTTCTGTGAATGGATGATGATATTAAAATAGAATGTCATATGATGTGATCATGTAAAAAATGAAAACGAAGTGCCAAAAAGTTTGTTATGTCCTGTAAATCTGCCATCTTTTTCAAGATATCCATATTTTCTTTGATAGGCCGGAAATGTTCGCCTTTGGCGCCACTTACCAGCTTTAATACGTATATAATCATGTGTAAGTACATTAGATATGGCCATGATCATCAAGTTGTTTTAAGTAATACTTATGGCATACCTTCGCATCCGGAGGTTGATTTACGAAGAAAGAGTTGGGGTCGCCAATCTCCCATCCTCTCTGTTTCATGAAATTGCAGTTTATCATATGCTTCAAAATGATTCAAATTTTGCCAAAAGAAGGAATAAAAAGTTTTGCATGCAGGAATCAAAAATTGATTATTAATATGGCAAATAATTCACATTAATAGTTGCAGTGAAGCTTTTTGTAGGGCTCGATGGCATACCCCGAATTGATAATATTCACGATGGAATAAAGACTTGGAAGATTCAGCTTGTTCCTGATACATTCAGTTATAGTTTGTCAGTTCTCAACTCGAACCTAGCTATAAGTTAATTATATTTAATATTAACCGCCAACATTAATCAGAACTAGCATCAGTCATTAAAAAGGCTTAAAAGCAATTCAAAATTCCACAACGAAAATACATTAAATGCATGTTGGGCTATATACCATGTCATCAATTAATTCTCTCCGTATATATGCCAAGTGGATGGACCAGTCTTATAATTGTCAAAAATGATGCATAAAGAAAGAGTTGGGTTCTTATACTTGCCCCTGCTTCATACGATTGATTGCAATTTGTCATTAATCAACTGAAACCTAATTATGGGTATGTTGTTTTATCAAACAAATTTTCAAACTTTTTTTTTTTTTTGCATTTAAAAATTTTTCTTTTTCATCTACTTTATTTTTAATTATTTCATCACACTTTTCTATATAACTATCCTACTTTTCAATCATTATTCATTTAATATTATATTATTTTCTTTCATTTTAAAAACTTTTATACTAGAAATTTTTTTTTAGAAATTTTATTACTTTCCAAACATACCCTATAACTAATATCAATCACCAATATCAGTTAAAATTAACATGCAATAATGAAAAAAGATTAAAAAATTTGGCATCCATGTATCTTCTTTGAGGAAGGACATGCATCCATTAAAATGATTTAATGCTTTGTAGCCACTCAAATCTCCAAATCACATAAAAAATCATATTCTAATGAATAAATATTAATAATAAACGAATAATAAATATAAATTTTGAATTTTAAAAATGAAGCATTTGGTGAAAAAATTTCTACATGAAAAAAAATACCATAACATATAAAATGTACCTTCCCGGAGGCCATGCTATGAGCAAACAAGGTCCTAACTATTAGGAAGTAAAAGAAGTAATCGAAATAAACTTGTTGAATCTTCTCGTCAATGGCTCCAGTTATAACCACGCCACTCATCAATATTTTGCAATTGCTATGGCTGTCTTTTGTTCACATCACCAATCAAATTGCTATTCTCGTTGGACATTTGATGCCATGCAAATTGTCATCCTTGGTGACCACTCCACTCCCCAACAAATTATTGTCTTTTTTTTTTTAATCTTTCTAATTCCTTTCTTCTTCTTGCTTAATTTCTGGTACATACTTTGGGAAGATACTCCCACAACCAACTAATCCGTAATTATTGTGATTATAATTATAATTAGTGTAGTTGAATTGCACCGTAACAATTATTAGTAATTTCCATTTATTTTGGGAGTAATCGATCGAATAAATGTATATAGTTATTTCTATTTAATTTGCATGGAATCAAGTCAAATAATTAGAAATAGTTATTTTCATCTAGTTTATGCATAACCAAATTAAATGAAAATTTTGATTTGATTTGTGTGCAATCAAATCAAATAATTACGAAGAGAAAATAGAAAAAAGTTAGATTTTAGCTGCCATATATGGTAAGCTTTTGCATAGAAGTATTGGGTTAACTTTTTCTAGTTGCAAAGAAATTAATTTTTTATTGACAAATATTTTTTTTAGGAAGGTAGATATAAATTTTTGCCACCAAAATTGGCATTAAAAAACTCCAATATCTTGTAACGGTCATCTTCTTGGTGTATTTCGGCAGATAAGAATATAGTAAAAATGGGCAAGTGGGGCTATTAACGGCGCGGCGCGATTGTTAGCACGCTGGGCCCATACGCCCGCGGTCGAGTGTTCGACTCTTCACCCCTTCCCTCGTTGTCGGACATTCATTGTGTGCTGCATATATCTATTTTTTTATTTTTTTCAAAATTTTTTCATGAAATTATTAGCCCAAGTATATTTAACGTATATATAAATTTTTATAAATTTTGGAGATTTTTAAGTATTTATTTCGAATTTTTAAAAAATCAGTAATATTTTAGTAATTTAACGGAAGCATACGATGAAAGTCCCTTGTTGTTGGGGTCATAAATTTTCTCCAATAGTGATGGGAGTTTTAGAAAATTTCCTTCATAGTGGGTGTTCTAGAAACCTTTCCTTCATATTGTAAGGATTTGAGAAATTCTTTTATGAAATTGTTAGTCAAAGTATATTTAACGTATGTATAAATTTTTATCATTTTTGGAGATTTTTAGGTATTTATTTCAGATTGTTAAAAATTAATAACATTTTAATAATTTAACGGGAGCATACAATGAAAGTCCCTTGTTGTCGAGGTCATAAATTTTCTCCAATGGTGATGGGAGTTTTAGAAACTTTCCTTCATATTGTAAGGATTTGATTTGATTTGATATACTAAATTGTAACATAAGATGACCTGTGATATATATATATATATAAATGAATAAAAAAAATTGACCTGTTATATATATATAAATGAATAAAAAAAATTGACCTGTTATATATATATATATATAAATGAATAAAAAAAATGACCTGCTATATATATAAATGAATAAAAAAAATTAGAAAGTAGGAATGAGAAATTTTTTAAAAAAAAATCAGAGAGCAATGTGATGAGGTGTATAAATTAGAAGTAAAATGAATAAAATTAAAATAAATTGGTAGTTGTATGGAAAAGTTTGAAAAAATAATTGAAAAATATAGAGGTAAAAGTAAAAAGTAATTAAGTAGGTAGTTAATATGTTAAGTTATATCAAAAGCATGTACGAAAAAGTGGAATGACTTTTTAATGCACGTATAATAAAATTAAATGATTTTAAATAGGGATTTCCATTAATTTATTAAAAAGTGGAATGACTTTTTAATGTTTGTATAATCGAATTAAATAATTATAAATAGTAATTTCCATTTAACATATATAATCAAACCAAATCAAATAATTAGAAGATAGCAATTTCTGTGTGCAGCCGAAATTAAAGTTGACAGGCTTAGTTACTGGCAAATTAAATAAATAGTAATCTAAGTGGTGAGATGTGGTTGTATATAAATAGTTGCCAATATTGGCTCGATATTCAAGCTTCTTCACACCACACTAGAAGTTGAGCAATGGACAGATCCCAGGCCCCGCAGTTTAGTCATGTGGATAATCAAGTTCCAGACAAAAGAGCTAGAGGCCGATCTCAGCCATTCTCTTACTTCCACTATCAGTTTGACTACTTTGAGGTATGCAGGTTTATATGTTACCAACTCAAAATCATCAATAACTGTGAATATTGTCGCTCTTATATGCTGTGATAAGTCCTAAACTCAAGTGTCATTTTGTTAAGTTCTTTCTATCGACATTAGCTAGTAGTAGTTTGATATAAACTATTTAGAGTGTTTCTGCTAAATTCTACTTTTCTTAAGGGTTTGATAATCATGTCTTTAATTTCTTGTTCTAACATTTCGACTACTTGTAATTTGTAAACGACTATATTTTTCATCACTATTTAATCTCATTTTTTAACATTACCTATGTTTTAAATTATTTCTCCTTATTTTTCCATTATCTTCTGGGTGAATACCAGCTAAAATACACAAGTTGAAAATATTTTTGTCGAGGTGAAATTGATGGAACCTAAATGGATAAAGAAAGAAACAAAACACGATGGAAATGTATTCCAAATACAGAAATAGAGAAAGGATTGGTTTTGTCATGATAATTTGGTTGATTTTTTAATTAAATGAATAATTTTTAAAGCCTTTTGAGTTTTTTGAGTTGACAAAAACGATGATGAATTGAACAGAATTTGAGGAAGAGAAAGGAGAGGGAGGCTTCATTTCATTACAATCGAGGGGGTGGAATTGAACAGAATTTGAGGAAGAATAAGGAGGAGAGTTCATCTCATGGCAATCCATGTGGTGGAAGTAGCAGCAGCAGTAGCAGGACTTAAAAGGGCAGATCTAAGAGCGTTTGATGTGATAGCCAAATGGGTATTGTGATTGGTCATTGCTTTGTCAATCGTAGTTCATTTGTGGGAGATACCGAGTGGTTCATAGAGTGAATATGGGTAGACAGATTGTTGTTGATATTTTGAGTCTTATAACATTTCCTTTTGAAAATAAATATAATAATATTATGATGGATTTTGTAATATAATCTAATTATACATTTCCAGCGTATTAGTACTGTTGGCTGAATGCTGTACAATATGTATATAATAATATGATTATTATTAATTCAGGATTTTTGTCGACCACATTGGAAATTGGCTGTTTAGGAAAGATTTCTCTGATGTTAAATTTCAGTCTGCTTTAGAAATTTAAATGAGCTTGATATGAATCTGTATCGTATATGAAGGCTGAAACCCATACCGGAAGCCTTTGATGTGACCAAGCTGAAAAGGATTTTTGGGATACCTTTTCTATTCAATTCATCGTTTTTTTTTTTTTTGTGAGAACATTTTCTTGTTATTGATAACATATACAAGCGAAATCTTTGGAACCCGCTAATTCTTTCTTTGTTTTTGGGTTCAACTTCCAATTGACCGATTCCATGAAAATTAGTTCATGCAACCTAGCTGTTTGGGCCCACCTTGTATGAATCCAAAATCTAATCCGATCATTTAGTTTGATAACACTTTTTTATCATTATGCCATAAATCATTTCAATCAAAATCTAGGATGGGCCAAACCTGCTTATGAATATAAATAATCGTGTGTAAAGTTGACAATCATTTAGATCCGTTCATATATGTATATATATATTAGAATGTTTTAATAATTTATGAAATTATTTGTCTAAATAGGAATGTTGAAATGGTGTAGATGTGGAATTCACTTCTTTGAAATAGATATATAAATTATACAATTTTATGCAATTTATCTTATACTTTTGGCAGATGGGGCAATGAAAATATTTTTTTTGATAATTTCTTTTTAAAATATATTTTTTGTTACAATTTATGCCCAATTTATCTTAGAATTTTCATCTTACATTTTGTCCTTAACTGGTAATGACTAATATGTACTTCATAAGAGGAGGAGATCAATGCTCCTAAAATAGGATACTCCAAAGTTAGGACTTTATCGATCGGACCATGAAAATATTTGATTCCTATAAAAATTGATTTCCTAAATAAACACGTATTTTAAATATAATAGGCAGAGGTTATTGCTTTTAATCATCAAGGAGGGCCTCAAACAGCAGGTCCATGAATTCGCTTCTATTGAATGGATTCTCTCGAATTTGAACCCTTTATATAAAAGAAAAAATCATATATCTATCATTGTTATTGTGATTATCGCAATACTAGTGATGGCTTTATACGTTGGCTTTGCAGCCCAGTGATGGTGCGAAATGTCTGCAGTACGGTAGTATGCTCTCGGGAGCATGTAGTGCTGCATGCTCCTGCGCACATACGTCTTTTTTTTTTTGAATTTTTTTTATAAAACTGTTAATATAAGTGTATTAAATTTTTTTTATAAATTTTTACCAAATTTGGAGTATTTTAGATATTTATTTTTAGTTTTTGAAAATCAGTGGCATTTTAGGTAATTACTATCGTACTGCAAAAATTACCCAAAATGCCACTAATTTTCAAAAACAAAAAATAAATATCTAAAATACTCCAAAAATAGTAAAAATTTATAAATATGTTAAATACACTTATATTAACAGTTTTACAAAAAAAATTCAAAAAAATAAAAAAATAAGTGTATGTGCCCGGGAGCATGCAACGCTACATGCTCCTGTGAGCATACGATCGGAGTATGAAATGTATAGGTTCGATATACCAACCCACCTGAAATCAAATGTTTAACATGTACAAATTCAACCCCGTAAATCCCATCACGAGAAGTCATAACTTAGACGAAAGACTTCGTTTGGTACAGTGGTTTGGCTAGTTGTTCATAGTTAGAATGGGATAGTCTTCGGATAAAAATTTTCATTTTTTAAAAATATTTTTTCCATTTTCAAAAAATAATAACTTATTTTTTACTTAATACAACTTTTTCTAATCTAATACACCTTTTCATTTTTAATAAATGGACAAATGAGAGCTTTCAACAAGTTGGTCTACTCCCATGATAAATTTCAAAAGATGTTTATGTTGCTTTATTAATAAGGAGAATGGATCCGGAAAGGAAACTAATATCGAGAAAGTGGTGGATGATGCAGGTTGGATGAAAATTAGAATAATGTCAATGCTAGACCTCGATGAAGAAGATAAAATTTATTTGGATTTAGAAGCGAATGGAAATGTCTCTGTAAGATCTGCTTATAGATTGATCCACTATGAGAGAATGAAATTTGAAAGAAAGAATGTGCTAATAAGATAATGAAACAATAGTGATGTTCGAAGTCACCTGGTTGGGAATATGTACACGAATGCCTCACCACTAAGATCCAATTTGATTAAGAGGAGTATAAAAGTCAAGAACATGTGTCTTCTTTGTGACTATTCTAATATGGAAGAGAACAATTTGCAGCTTTTTCGAGAATGTAGTAAGATTAGGGGTTTTTTAAATGTACTTTCTTGAAGAATTCATCTTCATCCTCTATCAGGTACATTGGGGAAATCCTCATCAAGCTACTAAAAGATAAGGACAATTTTACATTTTTGTTATACATTACCACTTGTTGGAAGATATGATATATTAGAAACGGGTCTTTAGAAGAAGGGAGGCTGATCAAGCTTCAGGATATTATACCATAGTATATTTTTTTCTGATAGGGGCCATGGTTTATTTAACGCATACATTTATTTCAGTTATCAGAATAGATTTAAAGTGTGTTTGACAATAAAAAAAAACTATCGAGCTAAAACTTTTTAATCTATCAATCAAAAAAAAAAATTCACTCTCCATAGTTATCCAAAATTTTAATCATTTTTCATATTTTCCTATACAACTACTATCTTTTTTAATCATTTTTACACAATTACTCATACAATTAATCTATATATTTTAACTTTATTCTCATTACTCCTTATCATTACCGCTACCATATCACATCATTTTTTCAGTTTTAAAAACTTTTATGCCAAAAACTTTTTATTTAAAAGTTCTATTACTGCCAAAACACACCTTAATATAGAAATTCCAATTGGAGATCCAGCTTAGCTCAATGGAAACGACCAATAGATGGTTTTGTGAAGCTTAATATGGATGTAGGCATAGGTGACAAAAGGAATTGTATGAACTATGGTGCTATGATACATGACTGTGAAGGTCGTTTTTTAGGAGCAAGATGCTAACCAATAGAAGGCAACGAACCACTTGTATTGATGGAAACTAAAGCTGCATTGTTTGGAATGAGATGGTTGGCATAGATGGATTACAAAAAAGCTGAAGTAGAATCGGATTTGCTTATGCTGATTGAATGGCTTTTGGATGAAAAGAAAGTTCTTATTCCTATTGGAAATTTGTCTTCGGGATTGAGAAACATGAGAGAATCTTTTGAGCGAATTCAGTTTTCTCATGTTTTGAGAATTGAAAATTTATGTGCTCATGATTTTGTCAAATGGGCTATGCGGAATACTAAAAATGAAACTTTTGGACCTAGAAATATAGCTATATGTATTAGTGATTCCCTCAGCTAAGATTTTATTCATTTTTGCGTAGGGTGAGAGATCTCCCCATGACATTAGTCCAGTAGTCTTGTAATTTGTATCTAGATTGAATGGTATTGGGGGCTTTTTCAACTAAATTTTGTTCCACGAAAAAAAGTGTGGAGATTAAGAGGTCCGAAGTTTAAAATTTGCTAGACTCATTTACGTTAATAATCTTTTTTTTATGATTACACTGACAAATCATGGCTCCAAAACGACATTGAACTCCCCTATGAACAAAAATCAAGTGAATGCCAACGGGGCCATGCCAAAACTGCAAAAGAAGAAACTTAGAATCTTTACAAAGTACATCTTTTATGCATTCTAGAGCAACTCCTCTCCATTTTTTACTCCATCCATGTTACACAATGTTGCCCACTTTGGCAATTCATGAGCACACTGGTTGTCAGATCTCAGCGCATGAAGGAAACTGATGCTTTCAAAAAATTCATTTATCTCTATTATCTCTTCAATTCAAATATCTTGATCTAAGTTTACTCTTTCTTCTCCACTCAGCTAAATAATGATGACTATAAAGTCTCTCTTAACATCTGCTTTGCTCTGCTCCACCTCTAATAGCCATTGCAACCCTAATAGAATTGCCTTTATTTCCATTCTCAGTGGACTTGTCTCCCCTTTCTTTGTCCAACATCTAGCGGCTAGAAAGGATCCATGTCCATCATGAATTAGCCCCATATCCTATGATTTTTGTTAGGTTACTCTACCTTGCATCAATATTTAGCTTCATCCTTCCATCTGATGGTTTTTTCCATTTTGCCAGAATATTTTCAATATTTAATGCATTATTCTAGATCCTCTAGGAAGAGTGGTAGTCATGGATATAGTTGATACACCCTTTGTTTACTTCTTCCATCTTCCATCTTCCATTAGTTCTTTGTTCCTCAAAAACCAAACCCGCCAGTAGATTGTGATGAATAATAAAAGAGATAAACTATTTTCATTCTTTAAAAGTGCCAAAAAAATGTCTTTGATATTTCTCATATGTCTTCTCTTCACTCTTTCAAAAACAATATCATTTACAGTAAGTGATACCTTATTGCACTTCTAAAACAAATGAAGATCATCTTTGATTACATCTCCTTGTTTACAAAGAAAGCAAGATACATCAGTTTGTAATATTCTCTTTAATAAATTCATCCTCATATGAAGTAGATCCATGTATAATCTCTAGCTAAACAATTTCACTTTCCTTGATATGTTGAGTTTCTAAAGGATTTTCAAGGTATTAGCTTCTTGTTCCGGCTGTTTGTCAAATTTACCATTACCACTTTCCTGTCCTTCTTCATATGCTAATAAATATGCTGATTTTACTGAAAACTTCTGATTTGCTTCCTTGTCCTAGTACAAACTATCAACCTCCAATCTCCTTGGCAATATAAACTTTTTGACTTATTTCCAACCAACTTCCCATGTTATTCTTTTGATTATTAGTTTGTTCCATCCTTCCCCTATTCGGAATAGGAAATCTTTCACTACAACATCACACGTCACATCTTCAAGTAGGGGACTAGCCATTTTAAGATCGTTGTGAGTCTATCTATCTTTAAAGAATCTTATTTTCTCCCATTCCCAATCCTCTATTTGCATATCGCCTTGATTAGAGAAATTGTACTCAAAATGCATCTCCAAATGTAGAATATTCCCTTACCTTTTCTATATTGCCAAAAATCACCTAAAGGACAATATCTTGACCTGAAAACATGGTAACTTAGTGAATTTGTTTGTGTAATTAATCTCCGTGTTTGCTAGGCAACCAATGCTTCGTTGTAGGCGTACAGTTCTCTAAAACCCATGCCTCCTCTTTTCTTTTGTTTTACACATTTGATTCCAACTTATCTAGGAAAATCCTGTTACCTTTGTTTCCACCCACTAGTATTTGCTAATCATGGAATTTAATTCACTACACAATTTCTTTGGCAATAAGAATAAACTCATGTAATAGCTAGGAATTGATTGGGCAATAGCTTTAATCAACATTTCCTTTCCCCCATCTTACCATTCCAACCTCAGATTCTCCTCCTAATTTTCTCTTTTACGCTGTGAAAGGTTCTTGACTTATTTCTTCCCAACCACACTGGTAGATTAAGGTATGAAGGCGTCTTATTTTTTTCTGCACTTAATGCATTTTCAACGGCCTTCCTTATTTCATTTGTAGTATTCTTGCTGAAAAATATTGTTATCCTTTCCATTTTAACTGAACACCATCAGTTGCTTGATTATTCAAGGTGGATAATACAATTTAGAAAATCATTTCACGAGAAAATAACTTTTATGACAAATTTTCGATGACTTCTAATTTTTTTGGTTGCAAAAAATATTAATTAGCAGCCTCCAATAATTATTGTTGCAACCTAGCTTTCGGCAATAATAACACATGATTGGGGCGAAAGGTAAACTTTTGGTGACGTGACGGGTAATATTTTGTCATTGCAACTTTTGCACTACCTATTTCTGGAAGGTTAATAAGCCTTTTACATTAGAGACTATTTTAGATTGAGTATGCATTCATATCCTTTATATTAAAATTTTAAAAAATTAAATTAGAATACCAAATAAAATTTTAAAATTATAAAATTTTACCCATGAAAAAAATATAAGCGAAGCTTGCACATTTATGAAAATTAAAAAATAAAATATTTTTCAAGCCGCCTTAACGCTAGTATGGGATCACAACCCTTCAATTATTACCTTTATCATTCAATCTTTTTCTTATCTTTGTATGCAATAACTATGTATATTTTATCTTTATAAGACCAAAATCTTTCAATCTTTTTCACATTTTTGTAGAGTAATGATCATCTACGACTTGTCCCGTCCAAAACTATTTTTTTATTTTTTTGAAATTTTTTTTTATCAACATCTTAATCATATAAGCCAAGTTTTATAATTTTTAGATATGTCTATATATTTATTTTGAATTTTTAAATGCAGAGGTTTAAAATTACTTAAATACTCTTATATTTAAAAATCCAAAATTAATATACACACACATCTAAAAATGGTAAAACTTAGTTTATAGGATAAATATAATTAGATTAACATGTTTATAAAATAATTTTTAGAAAAATAAAAATATGTATTTTTGGACTAGTCTAATCATGTGGCATCTTTGTATGTAATAATTATGTACATTTTATCTTTATTTACTTTAGTCTTAGTCGTTAGCTTAATGATATCAAAACATTAACTCTTTTTTCAAATTTCTACTATAAAATTTCCTCTACTGTTTTCTTTTTACATTTTATGATAAATACGTGAGTGTGTAACCCATATGGTAATATCTTAATTAATGGCCAGATCAAAAGTGAAAAATGATGGGGTGAATAAGTGAATTTTCAAATGCAGAGGATTAAAATGACTTAAATACTCTTGTATTTAAAAATTCGAAATTAATAAATACACATATCCAAAAATGGTAAAACTCGGTTCATAGATTAAATATAATTATATTAACATGTTTATAAAATAATTTTCAGAAAAATTAAAATATATATTTTTGGACTGGTCTGATCATGCGGCATCTTTGTATGTAAGAACTATGAACATTTTATCTTTATTTACTTTAGTCTTAGTCGTTAGCTTAATGATATCAAAACATTAACTCTTTTTTCAAA
Source organism: Annona squamosa (assembly GCA_035584095.1). Taxonomy (NCBI): domain Eukaryota; kingdom Viridiplantae; phylum Streptophyta; class Magnoliopsida; order Magnoliales; family Annonaceae; genus Annona; species Annona squamosa. The sequence continues at coordinate 25,240,039 of JAXCLR010000050.1, read as the reverse complement.
ATTTTTACTATAAAATTTCCTCTACTGATTTCTTTTTACATTTTATGATAAATAAGTGAGTGTGTAACCCATATGGTAATATCTTAATTAATGGCCAGATCACAAGTGAAAAATAATAGGGTGTGGAGAAAATTGAAATGAAAGGTGGAAGTTGCCCAGTCTACGACCCATACCACCAGTATTCCGTGGTTTTCTGCGGGGAATTCTCGTCGAACCAGAAATAAATGGAAAGGACAAGCAGCTTATGCGTAGGAAAAACAAGATCAAGCATTCTCCTCAAAGGACGGAGGTCCGTTTGGATTCAGGCAACGAAAAGGGATGTATAAAAATGCAGGTGCATGGGCGGTCGTCCAAGCAATTCCCATCTTCAGGAATTCAATTCAGATCAATCGAGTTCTCTCTGGGAGGACCAATCAGTCACGGTGGTCACCACCACCACCCTCATCCTCACCCTTGGCTTGTGTAGTTGGGTCTTCGAAGAAGGTACGTGCCTACTCCAACGCTAGCTTAGCAATTAATAGCTATAGATTAGAAGCAGCGATACGATGGAGACGGGGTTGATGAAGAAAAAAGGTATTACGATAAGTTCCTGTATCCTCTGCTTGCTCCTCTGCGTTGCTCAAGCAGATCTCATGTCCTTTCTGAAGAGTCTAGACAGAGGCCACCATGACAGCAGCACAGCGCCGGACCATCGTCGTAATAATCGCCAAGAGCCCCTCACGCTTAGCAAAGTTCCTTCTGCGCCCGTCACAGGCCCTGGCGTCTTCGACGTCTCAAAGCTCGGCGCCGTGGGCGATGGCAAGACCGAAAACACCAAGGTACGTACGCACGGGGGTGCGGTTGGTCGCAAATGATGCCATTAGCTACCAGGCTAATATATTTTTTTAATTTTTAATAGAAGTGTCGATTTAGTTATATTTAATCTATAAACTGAATCTTATCATTTTTAGAATGGATATATATGTATATATATATATATATATAATTTTAACACAAGAATATTTTAGTTATTTTAACAGTTGAAAATGATTATAATTAAACTAAGTTTAAAAATCTAAAGACATATATACACGTATCTAAAACGGTAAAAACTTGATTTATAGATTAAACATACCAAGATTAACAAAAAAACGTGTTTCGGCCTGCAAATGATCATGACCCGCGGTCATTTTCATCTCTGATCTCACCCGGTCCATTCCATTTTCATTTTCCATCGTAATTTGCTGCAGGCTTTTCAAGAAGCATGGAAGGCAGCATGCTCTTTTGCTGGGAAATCGACGCTAGTTGTGCCAGCCGGCGGCGAGTTCCTTCTGGGAGCTATCACATTCGAAGGACCTTGCGCCCATGGTTCGCCGTCGTTTGTCATCCAGGGCACTCTGAAGGCGGTGCTGGAAAGCAGCGCATTCCCGGACGACTGGTGGATGGAATTCGTGCAGTTGGATGGGATAACGATGAGTGGTGGCGGGACCGTGGATGGACAGGGACGGCATACATGGGTGGGAGACGACTGCCCCAACCACAAATGCAAGACTCCCCCAATTGTATGTTCAATTCCTTTACATTAATTCCCTCTTGTACATGTGTTTGTATGACGCATGTATTCACAATTCTTGGTTTTATATTCATTCGACAATAATAAATTTACCAAATCACATCTTAAAATTTTATAATCATTATCTTAAGCTTCGGTTGGCAACATATAAAAGTTTTAAAAGATTTTCACTTCCTTCCCCACACTTTTGATACAAGTTGACGTCTATACCTAATTAATCCAATTTTTAATTATTACTTTTATTTTTAAATCAATTTTATATATTTTTCCATTTAACTACGTGATCTATTTTAAAAATCAATTTTATATACTTTTTAAAATTTTTTCACATTTTTAGATTGCTTCCCTAACCCTGAATTACTTTCCAACCAACGTAATCGTGGTGAACTCCACTGCAAAAGAGTTCAATCACTTATCGAAATTGACATCAATTCCACGGTTATATTTAGAATATTTTACTTTGACCACATACTAGTTTTTATCTAAATTAGATATATACATGGACCTCATCTAAAAATAACACAAATCTTATGTAAATGTTAATTTCACAGTTGTTTATTCAATATCTAAATTATTTAAAGTATGATTTACATATAAATAGATAAATAGATAAAATCTAATTAAATTTTAATATATATGACTCATTTTGCCGCAAACTACAGTGTAATTATATTGCAGTCTCACTGACATAATTAGTTCTTATATATTCACATCCTAAAGAAAATTGGTTGTGTTCTACTAATTAGAAGGAATGAGCTGATTGATTCCGCTTGTTATCGGCAGAATCTTAAATTCCGCAGAGTTAACAACTCAGAGATCCACGATCTGTATGTTCGAAATAGCAAGGGATTCCACATCAACCTTTACGGATGCGAAGACTTCAAAATCTACAACGTGGACATCGCTGCCCCAGAAGATAGCCCTAACACCGACGGCATCCACATCAGTAGGTCCAAAAACGTCCACATCTCCAACTGCAACATCGGCGTCGGCGACGATTGCATCTCAATCGGAGCTGGCAACCAGGGCGTCACCGTCGAGAATGTCTACTGCGGGCCTGGCCATGGAATCAGGTATATGATGGCTAGCAGAAAATCAACATTTAATTTTCAAAGAAAATAATAGTTATTTTTATTATTGTTTGAAAAAATTAACAAACCCACCAAAAGTTATGCATCAAAACCTTAATTGAAAAAATCATGTTATTTCGTTGCTCAACCATGTTGTCATTGAAATGGGATGAGAATGAGATATTTCTAACATATGATAATTTCTTCTCATTTCATCTCTTCATATTGTTCTCATCCTATTCAAATTTCTTAGATCATTCCGAAGAGGCCCTTAATTGGTTTGAATGAGATGTTGTAGCAACCCCATGGACTGTATAAAATATCATCTAGTTGAAAGAAATAGCAAATTTGGGAGTCATTTTGAATAAGATGGGCCCAATATTTACGTGGATGATTGTCATCGCATGCAGCGTGGGCAGCCTCGGAAAGTACGAGGATGAGGAGGCTGTTTCCAACATATATGTGACCGACTGCACGCTCGCTGGCACCACCAACGGGGTCAGGATCAAGACGTGGCCTGCGTCGCCGGTCGTTCAAGCTGACAACTTCACCTTCGAGGACATAACCATGAAAAATGTCCAATTCCCCATCATCATTGATCAGAAGTACTGCCCAAGCGGTCGGTGCAGCAATGAGGTAATTAAGTAATTAATTTCCATCAAGTTTATAAGTTAGCTTAATTAAAATTTTCACTTGTGATTCATTGATGATATGTGTGTATATATATATACACACACATATATGATAGTGCAGCCATCGAAGGTAAAGATCAGCAACATCGTGTACAAGAACATCAAGGGGACTTCCTTCAGCAAGCTGGCAGTGAATCTGGCTTGCAGCTCTGCTTTTCCGTGCAAAAACATTCAGCTGACGGATATCGACCTCAAGTACCAGAACGCCGGCGACGAGCTCCGGTCCTTGTGCTACAACGCGGATGTTTCGGCGTCCGGTGTGCAAAATCCACGTCCTTGCCTCATCAAACAATAGAGAGACAGCGAGAGAGAAAAGAAGAGAGAGGAAGCTAGCCAGCTATCTGGCTAGCTTGGAGGGCCACCATGTAAAAGCATTTGTACGTGATTTCTTCCTCGCAGGGTTTGATATTGGTGCATGGCGCAAATTAAACATCATCACGCGTCTCAACACCGCGCATTACCTGTATTAATTACCGAGATGTTGGTCAGAAGCTGATCATGATATATGGATGTATGGTCATTCTTTCGTTTTACATTTACAAAGCTTATAAATTAACGAATGTAGATTTTTTCCATAAACATGTGAAGAGATTATCCTGCTTAATTCCCAAGATATTTCACTTCCATGTTCTTAATAATCCTCCTCTTGATGTTCTGTTTTAAATACTTATCAAAGACCAGTACACTGCTCCCCCACGTTGAAACATTCTTGAATGGGTACTGTTGACACCCCACCTTTGGGCCCAAAAATGGATAAAATGGAAAAAGTCCTAAGCCCAAACAAATTCAAGGCAAAATGAGGTTCACGCAAGCT
>JAXCLR010000050.1:25216034-25229978 GCA_035584095.1 Annona squamosa | reverse complement strand
TTCAAAAACTACTTTTCCCAACGTGGATACTCCCTGACTGGCGGGTTGAATTGACACACGGGTTAAGTATATTTTCTTTTTTAAAAATAAAAATAAATATATATGTATTTTCTATAAAAATATATCAATATACACATATATATCCAAAGGCATCCAAAAATTAAGATTTTGACTTCTAAAGATTATATAAATGCCCCGCGGGCCTTCAAAAATATATATATATATGTACTTGCCCCACGGGCCCCAAAAAATATATATATATATATATATTTAGACTTTCAAAAATATATATATTATAAAAAAGAATTTTTCATATACTTTTGCCTGAGTAGATACTCCCCAAACAGTGGGTTAAGCCGATACGCAGGGCTAAGTACCTTTCTATTATATATATACATATATATATATATCAAAAAAAATGATGATGACTTCTTCGCTCAATCCGAGCCTTAATGTCCGAGCAAGCCCAAGATGGCTAAAAACCCTCCAAAAAGCCCAAGCTGGCCCAAAACTCTTCAAAAAGCCCAAGCTGACCCAAAACCCTCCAAAAAGCCTGAGATAGCTCAAAAAAATCTCCAAAAAGCCCGAGATGGCTTAAAACTCTCTAAAAAGCCCAAAATGGCTCAAAACCCTCCAAAAAGCCCAAGATGGCTCAAAACCCTCCAAAAAGCCTAAGGTGGCTTAAAATTTTCCAAAAAGCCCAAGGTGGCCCAAAACTCTCCACAAAGCCCCAGACGGCTCAAAAATCTCCACAAAGCCCAAGACGACACAAAACTCTCCAAAAAGCCCCAGATGGCTCAAAACTCTCTAAAAAGCCCAAGCTGGCCCAAAACTCTTCAAAAAGCCCAAGATGGCTCAAAACCCTCCAAAAAAGCCCAAGATAGCTCAAAACTCTCCAAAAAGCCCAAGATGGCCCAAAAATTCCCTAACAAGCCCAGTTGGGCTCAAACCTTTTTTTTTAATGGTCAAAATTGACCTAAAAATATTTTTAAAATTCGGTTAAATCCATTTCTCGGTAAAACCACCCAATTATTCAATCCAGAGGCTGAATGCGGTAGACGCTGGTTTCTTGTACAAGTACAGAAGCTGAAAGTGGGACACGCTAGTCTGCTGTGTAAATCCAGAAGCTAAGAGCGCACTTAGTTTGCTGTGTAGGGTCACTAGTGTAGCCGACGGGCCCCTCACTAGTTCCCAAACCAAGTCATCGCTGGTCGACGGACTAAGCGTAAACTCATATTTAAGTCATGGCGCATGGCGTCATGTACTTCATATTCAAGTTATAGTGCGTGGCGTCATATACCTCACATTCGAGTCACGACGCAGGGCGAAGTGTACTCACTTCTTTTTTATATATTTTTGTCAGACACGATCCTTCGTGCACTTGTAAAGACGTAGAAGGATCTTCTACGCATTTCATTATTATTAAGCATTTTTTATAGACCATTGTATTCAGCTCTTTTAATCAAGGGTTTTCTCGTTAGAGATGTAAAATCAGAACGTGGAACACAATGCAAAATATTTCTGTGATGTACTTTTCGGACTCGGTTAAAGAATTGGATGCTTTAAAATTTTGCTGGGAAATTAATTAAGCGTTTATTCTCAAAGCCGCAGGAAAACAATTTTACATTCAACCAAAACGAATGTGAATATTGGATTAAATATTTTTCTCACAGTAGGCCGGAACAGCACTATTTTTTAAAAAATTTATATAATTATGTGGAGATTATGAAAAATATTTATATCTAGCTACAAATTCTTTACAACGGTATAATACTCTATATAATCATTTATCCATAAAGGAAGAATTTTTAGAAGTTTTAGATATTAAATTAATATTTCTAAAATTGATACAAATTAAATAATTTTATTATATTAATTTTACATATCTATAAAATGGGTTCGTGCACCTATTTGATTATGATAAAATTTGATTTTAAAGACAATATATGAAGCAAATTTCACATTATTATTAGGGCCAGCCTTGTTTGAATCCATTAAGCTTTTATGAAACTCCTTTTACATATAGCTCCATTTATTTTTTCCATTAAAAAACTCCATTTATTTTTACATTCTTGATTATCGGTGGAAAATTCTCTCCGTTTATTATATTTAGCATCATAAATATTATAATAAAAATCTTTTCAGTTATCTAGTCTGGTTGTGTATAAGCCTCATCTATTACACAACATAATAAAATAATTTAATGTTGAAAATCAATTTAAAATTATATTTTCAAAATATAAATCATCTAAAATAAAATTTAATTTCTATATAGATAAATGAATCTATAAAATATTGATACATTCTAATGCATATATATTTAAATGGATATAAATATTTTTCATAATTTACACATGAATATATATTTTATGCAAATGTGGTCATGCACTACTTTGATTTTGATGAGACTTAGTCTTTTAGTCAAATAAATGATGTTAAATACAATAAATATAATAGATTTTCTATCAATGATCTCTATATGTATCAAAAAATAGAAATGATTACATGAAAGTTATTAATTGGAGCCTTCTAAAAAAAATTTACGAACTTATTTGCTTGAAGTGAAACCCAATATATATTATGATAACTAAGCAATTTGGACCGATAATTTAGACAGGCAACTTTTCTTGTTAACCGAACTATCTTTATGGGTCCATTTTCGCAACACAAGCATTTGAAAGGCAAACTCTCTCTTTGCATTTTTTTAAAAATAGTAGGCATCTTAACTATTTAATTATCTTATTTTTTCTATTTTTGTTCCAGTATTCTAATAATTTTCTCTTATGGCTATCATATTTATCCACTGTTTACACATATCATATAACTTATTTTTACATTTCTCAAAAATATTCTTCCTAGTCTCCTGCAAGATACTCAGTACTCACCACGAATGCTGGAATGGACCGTACCCATTTTACAATACCCACCAACTCATGGGGCCCAACCCATGAGAATTTGTCCTCGTTAGAAAAAAAAGGAAATAGGGGTATTGTAGTAATTTTTTTGTGTAAATACATTTGTTTGAAAACGTAAGTATGTTTATTTTTTTATAAAATTTGTATTATATGTATATAAAATCTCAATCTATTCTATTGATTTGCTAGATCAACCATTGAAACATATTTTAATATAAATTTTCATTATTTGAAATTTTTTCAAAATATTTGTGCAGAAAAAATTATTTTTAATAAGATTTTATCATAATTGGAAAAGTTGAAAAATTTATAATAGAATTTAATAGTATCTAATGACATCTAATAGTATCTAATAGGATCTAACAGCATCTAACAATATCTAACGATATCTTATCAGATTTAACTTTTGATATTAATAAATTAATCATAATTTAATACCTATAATATGATCTTAAGCCCCTTATGAGGTCATTTAGACCTTAATTACAGAATTTCAAACTCAGATAATAGAATTTAATGAAATTAATTAATCTAATGACTTCTAATAACATTTAATAGAATCTAACAGTATCTAACTGGATCTACTGACATCTAATAGCATCTAACAATATATAACATAATCTAACTTTTGATATTAATGAGTTAATCCTAATTTAACATCAGTAATATAATCCTAAGCCCATTATAAGGTTATTTATACCTTCATTATATAATTTCAAACCCAGATAATAGGATTTAATGAAATACACCCTAATTTGATGATATCTAATAGCATCTAATAACATTTAACAACATCTAACAGCATCTAACTGGATCTAATGACATCTAATGTCATCTAACCGAATCTAACTTTTAATATTAATAAGTTAATCCTAATTTAACACCTGTAATATGATTCTAAGCACCTTATAAGGTCATTTATACCTTAATTATAGAATTTCAAACCCAGATAATTGGATTTAATGAAATTCACCTTAATCTAGTGGCATCTAACAACATCTACTTATTGGTCCCGAATCTATGGCAAAACCCAAAAGGGGAAAGGTGAATTAGGTTATTAAAAATTCTTTGTTTAATTAGAAACTTTGCCCCTTATAAATTTAATCCTCTTAATGAAATGTCAAGTGAGTTAGAATGAGAAGATGCAATAAAAATAAAAAACACAAGCAATCAAACCACGCAAAGAGACAGCAATATATAGTGGTTCGGGCAACCTTTTCTACTCCACTCTTTCAAGTATACACTCGTTGTGTCTTGGGTTCCATTATTGTATTATCAATACAAATTAGAACACTTGCGCTCTTCTAGATTCTAGCTTTAGGAGGCATATCCAATCTCAGCACAAATAGGTGACGAGTTCCACTCTAATTATATGCTACTTTGCCTTCACTTAGTTTCTATCTCCAATACTAAACTAAGTGAGGAAAATAAATAATCAATGAATAACAAGAGATCTACATGTTACAAATGTGTAGACAGATTTGAGTGCATAGAAGAACTTTTAATAGCAATTGTGGATGAAACAGTTCAGCTTTCAGCAATTTGAATGCAATGTTCTTCTTGAAACTTCTTGTAGATCACTTAGTTGCCAGAGAGAGTGGAAGGTGAGCTCATTGAATATTTTTCCAACCCCTTTCTCAGTCACTTGATGCTCCTTCGATAATAAGAAGTAAATTTGAATATTTTGTGATAGGTGACTTGCATTTAATGCGTCAACGTTCGAATTTTTTCCAATTGTTGCGAGTTAAGTCACACTTGAAGTTGACTTGGAATGCGACTTTGTTCAAGTTATAGGGTGGAGTTAACTTCAAGTGCAACTTCAGCCAAGTCGCAGACCGAAGTCAACTTTGAATGCGACTTTGTTCAAGTTATAGGGTGGAGTTGACTTTGAGTGCAACTTCAGCCAAGTTGCAGACCGAAGTCAACTTCGAATGCGACTTCAGCATTCATCTTCCAACTCAAGTTTCATGCTCATGTCAACTTGTGCAATACATTAGTCTCTTAAAAGAAATTCTCTTTAGTGGCCTTGATTCATGATTATCAGTGCTTCTTAATTTTGATTTCCATCTTTTAATAAGGAGTCTTAGAAGCACTATGAGTTGCTTTGTGCTTAAGTTGCAGGCTTGAGTTGACTTGGAATATAACATCACCTAAGTCGCATACTGGGGTCGACTTGAGATACGACTTTAACTAAGTCACATGACGGAGTTGACTTGATATGCGACTTGACTCTGACATTTTCAAAGTATGTAGCTGAGGCTCACCCAAGTTGCATATGGAGTCGACTTGGGATTGCGACTTCACCTAAGTTAGGAGTTGACTTCCGTTGTGACTTCGTCTGTTTTGGAGTCCCAATTTCAACTCTATTGATTTTTGAACGTTCGAAGTCAATCTTGAAGTCAACTTGGGTATCAACTTGACCTAAGTCGATGCCTGAGTCGACTTGACATTGTAACTTGATCTACTATCTTTTGAATTTTGATTTTATAAACTTTAACATCACTTAGAGACCACATTAGTACTTAAATAATTCTCAAATTGGGTTATTAATCATCAAAACATGGATTGCGCTTAATTTGCCTTAAATTTCAATACTAATCGCATCTAACAACATCTAACAACATCTAATCGGATCTAACGATATTTAACAACATCTAATGACATTTAATCAAATCTAACTTTTCATATTAATAAGTTAATTCTAATTTAATACTTGTAATATAATCCTAACCCCTTATAAAGTCATTTATACCTTAATTATAGAATTTCAAACCTAGACAATTAGATTAATAAAATCCACCTTAATCTAATGACATCTAACAGCATTTAATCACATCTAAAAGCATTTAATAATATCTAACAGCATATAATCGGATCTGATGACATCTAACAGTATCTAACAACATCTAACTGAATCTAACTTTTCATATGAATAAGTTAATTCTAATTTAATACATGTAATATGATCTTAAGCCTCTTATAATGTCATTTATACCGTAATTACAAAATTTCAAACCCAAATAATAGAATTTAATGAAATCTATCTTAATATAATGGTATCTAACAGCATCTAATCGGATCTAATAGTATCGAACGACATCTAGCAGCATCTGACCAGATCTAACTGCATCTAATTGCATATAATTACATCTAACCGGATCTAACTTTTTATATTAATAAGTTAATCATAATTTAATACATGTAATATGATCCTCCTCCTCATAAAGTCATTTATACCTTAATTGCGGAAATTAAAACTTAGACAATAGGATTTAATGAAATTCACCTAAATCTAATTGGATCTAATCGGATATAACTGCATTTAACAGCATCTAACAGGATCTAACTACATTTAACTGCATCTAACCCGATCTAACTTCATCTAACCGGATATAACTATATCTAACGACATCTAATTTTAATATTTTTCAAAATACTTTAAGTAAATTTATGTATTTTGCAAAAGATACATACTTAGTGTGTTTTGTTTGAGATAAAAATTTTTGATGAAAAGTTTTCGGGGTAAAAGTTGTCAAGTTGATAGAAAATTATGTAATATAATAAGGATAATGATGAGATGTAAAGAACATAAAGTTAAAATAGATAGATTAGTTGTATAGGTAATTGTGTAAACATGATTAAAAACTAAAGTTGTTTTTATAGAAAAATATGAAAAAATAATTAAAAATATATCATCATAAAAAGTAAATATTTTTGGTTGACATTTTTTGTTTAAAGGAAAACATACCTAAGTTTACAAAGATGAGTGTGTCCGAGTTGTCTCCGTGATACCATCTTGTTAGCTGCTTCGAAAAGCGCTCGTCAGCCGAGAAAGAATCCATATAGAAACCTATGCGCCACCACAAAGCAACTTATGTTCTCTAACCTGATTTTATGTTCCCGGGCGCATTCACCTATTTTTTTTGTTAAAATTTTTTTTACAATAGTATTAATCTATATGCATTTAATATGCGTATAAATTTTTATCATTTGTGAGGTATTTTATATTTTTTATTTTTGAAAATCAGTGGCATTTTAAGTAATTTAAAATTACTAAAATGCTACTAATTTTTAAAAATTCGAAATAAATATCTAAAAATCTTCAAAAATTGTAAAAATTAATAAATATGTTAAATACACTTAGATTAATAAGTTTATAAAAAAAAATTGAAAAAAAATTTTTAAAAAAAAGGTGTATGCGGCTGGGAGCATACGGCACTGCATGCTCTAAAGAGCATATGATAAGGTTCCGTGTTCGGCAAGATGCTCGTGTTTGGCAAGATGCTCGTCGTCTGATGTTTATGTTTTTTTAATTGCCCAAGGGGGTGCCTCCATTCCAAATGCTCTCCCTAATCATTTTTCTTTGGGATCCACGCCTTTTTCCTATATGCAGTTCAGTTCTTTATAATTTCTACGAACATAGGAATCATGGGCATTGCCGTCATCCCCTGCAAATAATCCGGTGGTAGCATCTTCCTCGTCCGATCGTTTGTCAAGGAATCTGCTCCTCTAAATCACTCGAACTCTATTTTTAATTTGTAACACACCCACATGATGGTTTTACACTATCAAATTAGTGGTGATTCGTATGATTAGGATTTGGCAATACTGGAACAAGACATTGGGAGCCATTACTTGAGAGTTGAGACTGCTGAACAGTGAAAAAGCCGTAGTTACTGAAAATTCATTTCCAACTATGGGTGTGTTTGTTGGATATTAATTTTTTCATGAAAAATTTTGAGAGTAAAAATTGTTAAGTTGATAAGAAATGATATGATATAATAGAAGTAATGATGAAGTGTAAAGAAAATAAAATTAAAATTAAAATGTTAATTATATGAAAGTTGTATAGAAATGATTGAAAAGTATAATTGTTTATATAAAAAGTGTAAAAAAAATAATTAAAAATAGGATAGTTATGAAGAGTGAAAAGTCTTAAATTAAAAAATTTTGGTTAACATTTTTTATGTCTAACCAAACACACCTTAAAGCTAGCACACACGCAAATGGCACAACAAACGTTGCATCCTAAATGCATACAAATGTCATGGAGATCTACGGTGCAACTTGAGTTCATGACACTTAAGTTCGTCTTAACTCTAATAGTAACCCTATTTATAAAACATAAACCCTACCCCTATTTATAAAACTTAAATCCTAACTTTATTTTTGAAAAATTGAATTCAAGTTGAGTTTTAAGTTAGAAATTTATGTTAATGAACTTATATTTTATTTAAGAATAATAAGTTTAAAATTTCATACAAATATATATTAATAATATATCATACAAGGAAACATAATAATATATAATGAAATTACAAATTTTTTTAAAAAAATAGCAATATAAAAAATATTTTTAGAAAAATTTAACCTAAAAAAGAAGATAAAGGAATAAATTTAATGGATGCAAAAGTAAATAATAGAAATGAAAGATAAATATAAATAATAATAATAATAAATTTTATTTATAATATAATTACAATATGTTAACATGTAATTTATTTGAATATAAAAAACATAAATACGTAAAATATAAAAAATACTGTTTAAATATTATATATGATACATTTTATAATAAACACAAAATGAGAAATCAGACTTGAGTTCTTCAAGCTCGAACTGAGTAAAAACAAGTTAGAAATCAGGTTCAGCAGGCCAAATTTGGGCTCAACCGGTCCAAGTTGCACCCCTAATTGTTCACCCCTTCCAAAGACAGCAGCAATAAGTAACTCGCTTTCTAGTGAATGGGCTTTGAGATTTTCAAACAATCAGTCCAGCTGATATCAGCTTCTGCTAAAGATTTACTAAACATAGTATCGATATCCATAAAACAGTAGCTAATTAAGTAAATCCCACCTTAACAATCACATGAATATGGCAATAATTAAGGATGACCTCCCAGAAAAATTCACCCATTTAAGATCTCGAACTGTGACGTTGAACGATAAAAGTTGCTGGAAAGCAAAATGCAAAGAGAGACTGCATGGAAGAATGGCCTGAAGGGGCACATTGAGCAAACGGATCTTTATTCCCAGTCAAGCAACCCAATAAATTAACCCAATGAATTTCAAGAATGAAATTGAATCATATTTCCACAAAAAAAAAAACACATGTGCAGTCACCAAGACAACCGGCAAAGCCAAAAGTATACGTTTACATGTGATACAACAATCATTACATTGCAAGTAAAAATTTTCCTTGAAGCAAAGTGGTGCTACTCAGCTTAACTAATAAAATGTTATTCACCGCACATATCTATATCATAAAGAGAAACAATAAGCCTTTTGTGTGCCTAAAGAGAACACAAAAGAATTATCGAAAGAAATAAAATCAAGTGTTCTAGTCCGACAACTTAGACAACCGATGAATCATACTTTTTGCAAGCCTATTGTTCGGCTCAATCTTCAGAACAGCTCTCAGATCCTCTGCCCCAAGTTTGTACTTCTCGGAGCTTTCATACAAGAGTGCACGTTGAAGTAACACAGACACATTTGCACTCTCATTTTCAAGAACCTGAAAAGGAATTTTCAAATGATGATTCCTTGTCAAGATAAATAAAAATATGGCATAGGTTTAGGCAATATAGCTAGCTAAACACTAAAACAAACCTCTTCAATTAGGAACCTGCTCACCCCCTTAGTTCAGGCACTATATGCTAATAATGCAGAGGCATACAGGGTTTTAGCCATTTATCACATGGAACATTATCCAAAAGCGAACTTGATGTGCTTTCATTAGGATGGCTCCGAGGAGAGATTGGGCTAAAGCAATCCAACTGAAAGCATAATGGGCCACTTTCATGCCAATTTGATGGAAATATCTTAATGTTACTAATGGATGGTTGTGATGGGAGGAAATAATATAACTATTATGAATAGTTCTGTGGAGCTGGAAATAATATAATTATCATGAATAGAACTGTAAAGCGAACAGATTTTTCAAAAATCAAAGCACATGTTGCAAAAGAATTCACCATACCCACCAAACAGACTAATTCATGCTTTCACTGTCCTCACCAAAACAAACAACTTCATAACACTTAGATACCTATTTCTTTAAAAACCTGCGAACCTACTCACCAGCATTGAAATTAACGTGAAACTTTCCTTGCCCATCAGAATCCTTCTTCCACATTCATGTTCATCTATTGTTCATTGCTGCCTTTCCTTTAGAAGTCCTCTTCCTCTTATTGAAGCCAAGTGAAGAGTAAAACAATATGACTAACCAATGAATGTTCCTTTAATGGGATGGGTTGGGAGAAGTGAAGAGTCATAAACAGTATTAAAATGTTGCATCGATTAATGCCCATTGTAACAGAAGTTTCCTTTCTGGATGGATAACATGCTGAAGCTGGATTAACCTGTCATTCCCATGAAACCTTCTATAACAAGTGGCCTTCATATCTGATCACCTTCAGGCGCAGAAGTAACACAAAGATCATTCCAACAGATATGAATCCTTCCCCTCCCTCCAAGATGTTATTTCTAAAAGATTTCAGTAATTAGACTCGATTTATAAGTCTAATCGAGTTTTCTATGGCCCCAAGGATTGAGTCTTTTTATTAAAACGAAAAGACCATCCTCACTATTTCATCAAATTGTCCTATATGTTTGGAACCTTCAAATCATTTTACCCATTGATAGACCCATAAGAGAACTTGCTACCAAAAGGTCTATATCTCATGCCTCACTCCGCATATAACCAATGCGGGAATCTCTCACACCATCCCCTTATATGAGTTGTGTGGGACCATGGACCCTAACACCAGCCCTGTTACTTTGGTATGTTCTACCTCAGAACAGTTTCCCCACACGCATGTTCTGGCTGGAGAGACTTCGTTGCCAAAACACTAGTAACACAAGTGCACAAGCGAAGATGGCAAAAAATGACACTACATCTCTGAGCAAACATGATATCATCAATTCAGAAAATTCTACAAATTAAACTGAAAGAAGATGAAAGGAGGCTTTTTACCTTTGAACAGTCAGCAATTGCTTTCTTGTATTCCCCAACTTCCTTATAACACGAGGCCCTGCATGTCAAAACCTCTGCAGAAGCAGACCCATCGCCAGATTTTTCGAGAAGCACTACAGCCCAAGATAACCATTTTATAGCATCAGCATACTGCCCTTGCTTGTGATTATCCAGTCCCTTGGATTTTGCAGTTGATGCAGACAAGCCAGCAGGCGGGGGAGGTAGCCCTTCAAGCTCAGTTGTGCCACCTGCATCGTTCCCACCAAACTCCGAATCCAGTCCCCAATCATCGACCTCTGAAAATGGCTGATTTCCTCCTGATCCAAGATCAGCTGCAGCTGTAAAAGCAGAAGCAGATGCTGATGATGAAAACAACGAATCAAGCGGATCAACGCTCTTTGATTGGGGTACAGCTTCCGGCTTATCTTGGGTGTTCGGCATGCCAAAACCGTCCATACTAGGAAAAGAAGTGGAATTTGATGCCTTAACGCTTGAGGCGTTTTGAAATGAACCAAAATAATCACCGTTGCCGTTATTCTGGTTAGAAGATTTTCCTGCCATGGGTTGAGGCTTCTTAGACCCAAAATCAGTCAAAGATCCGAATGGATCCTTGCTGGAGTTGGCAGAAGTCATGGAAGGTCCGGATTTCATTGAGGGACCCATGGAGTTTGTGCTCTTCTGATCATTATTCGCGGAATTAAAACCACTCAAACTGTCAGTAGATCCCCAGTTGCTGGTTTTCACCGGATCGCTCGTCTTCGGCAGTGAATCTGCCAAATTCCCCATCGAATACGAATTCCTCGAAGGGGCAGCGTCTCTCAGAGGGACGTTCGACGCCGCCTTCCCTTGGCCGAAGGCCGTCCCAACGAGATCGCCGAAAAGGTTCGGATTCTTGGCAGGAATTCCCAGCTTGATTCCCGAAGGGGTAGGGGTGGTGGTGGAAGTCCAGCTCTTGCCGAAGATGTCGCCGACCATGGAAGCGGTGTTGGAGAGGGTGGATCTGGGCTGCTGGGCAGGCGCTGGCTGGTGGGTCCACGAAGGTTTACTGGGGCTCCATGACGGCGTGGTGGAGGCCGACGAGGTGGGTCTGGCAGGAGAAGAATAAGAAGGCATTGGCGCAGAATAGGAATTGGGGGTGTCTACAGATGGGTTTTTCTGATCTTTGAGAGGTCGGGCACCAGACGAAGAGCGGCTAGAGGGGATGCCGAAATCGAATTGGTAGTTACTGAAGGAAGATGGAGTGTGAGATGGATTGGGTCTGGAATTCATCGTCTTCTGATTACGGTAAACGGATCTGATGATGCCGACAAGATAGAAAAAGAGAGATGCCGAAGAACGAGTCGGTGGAGAGAGAGATAGAGAGGTAGAGAGGTGCCTAGGATAAGATCTGTAGAATAAGAAGGATCTCAGAGACAGAGCTAGAGAGAGATCTTGCCTATTTGACGGCAATAGCAGCGGGTCTTCTTCTTCTCCTTCTTCTGATTTTCCAGACCCGCAGACGCGACTCGGTCGAGAAGAGGGGATGATATCTCTACGTGTCGGCACATGTTACTGACTCAATACTCGTTTGACAAATCCTGACCGTTTATGCAGATGGACACATTAAACTATCAATAATGTGAGTTAAACCTGTCTAAACATTGATTAGAGTAAACGTGGGAGATGATTATATCAGGCTGTCCATATATCTTGGTAAGATAATAACCATTGGCCCTTGGTTGTCAGAAATTTTTGGTGATGATAATAATTCACTAATTGCGGAACATTTGATTACTCGAACCCAGCCACAGAATCATTTGATTTATTCGACTAACGATTTCAATCAAGATAATTAATTGGAGAACAGCAAAAATTTGCCAGCTCAGAGCATGTTTGGCAAATACGAAACTTTTTTAAAAAAAATTTCAATATGGAAAATTTCAATTTTTATAATTATTTTATTTTTTTAATTATTTTTTTACATTTTTTCGTACTACCACCGGACTTTCAATTATTTTTATATAACTATCAATATAACTAATATATCCTTTTTAACTTTAGCACCTAATCATTTCATACTAGTCTTAAACACATTTTTTACAAAATTATTATTCTATTATGTTTAATCTATGAAGCAAATTTTACTAAATTTGGAAATGTATATATATTTATTTTGAATTTTTAAATATAAAGGTATTTTAGTCAGGTTTAACAGGACTAAAATACCTCTATATTTAAAAATAAATAAATAAAATATATATACACATCTGGTAAAAATTGAAATATCTTTATATTTAAAAATAAATATAAATATAAATATATATACATCTCTAATATTAGTAAAAACTGGTTTATAAATTATATATAATTAAATTAACCGTTTTGTCAAAAAATTTTGAAAAAACAAAGATACGTTTTGATACCTATCCAAGTGACATTTCATACCAGTTAGAAGGATCATTTTGCTTTAACTTTATTTTATTTAATTCTTTATCATTATTTCTATCATATTACATCGTTTTTTATAAATTTAAAAACTTCTATAGAAAAATTTTTCATATAAAAATTTTAACACTTACATAACACTTCTTATTTGCAATCATTATGAAAATTTCGTTCAACCTGCAATTGCCATTTTTCTTCTATAATTTACTATCCATTCATTCAATGACAATCTTTGAGAGGCAAGCGAAATTTTCACGTCTCTACATCCAATTTTTAAAGAAATGATCTGAGATATAAACTCCGAAGACAGCAGCAGGCACACGTTGGCTTCTCAGGAGGAATTTGGTGGCAGGCAGGCATTTCGTGCGTGTTTTATAAAATTGCAATTGCAGCCTCGGCAAGCATCTGGTTTTTCAGGAGGAATTCGGTGGCAGGCAGGCATCGTGTTACACAAATGATTTGTTACAAACTTGACCTCTTTTATATATATATATATATATAGGGAAATGATCCAGTGCATGAAACTGCACCGTGCAGTTGCAGAACTGTAGGCTCCACCTGATCATTTCCCATAAATCCATCCCACCCATTGTATTTAGAATTGTTCACTTTATTACCATACCAATTTTCA
>JAXCLR010000050.1:25175556-25204684 GCA_035584095.1 Annona squamosa | reverse complement strand
TTGGGATGAAAATTGGTATGGTAATAGAATACATTATTCTAAATACAATAGGTGGAGTAGATCATGATTTCATGATCGTGTGGGGCCCATTTTGGGCCCACTGCACTGCTGTTCCAGTGCAGTGACGCTGCACCGGAATAGAATCCATATATACATATCTAAAAATTGTAAAACTTAATTTATATATTAAATATACTTAGAGAAACACACGTATGTAGAAAAAATTTTAAAAAATTATTGTAAATGAATTTTTTGAGGTAAGCTACACGGGACATTTGCTCAACTTAGGGTCATCCCTCCATCTTAATTACCCTTACTAATCTTACTTTTTCTTTTACTTACGTTTTGGTCCAAATAGGAAGCAGGTAATCCACCTCATGTTGCAGATAGCAAAAGCAAAATTTCAATGCTTGATAACTAGACAATTTTTATGCTCTAAGATTAGCAAACGAAAATCCCTGAAGTTCTTCCATCAAAAAAAATAATAATAAAATCCCTGAAGTTCAATATGCTTGGTATTGTAATCTCATACTGGCTGAAAATTCTTATTATCAACTCAAGAATCCAAGTAGGAATCTTCAGAGGTGAAGGCTCCAAGTTTGAACAGAGAAGTAATTTAAGCAACATTAGGGGAATATTGAGGATTATATGAACAAGTATTGCGCAATAAATAAAGAGCTAGTCCAACCATCAGAAAGAGCAACAAAAGCCTCGAAATGGAAGATTTGGAAACTGCCTTCTCCATTAGAATGACAAGAGCACATACTCCCTTTTCTTTCTCCATGTTATACTTGGTTTCTTTTGTGCGTCTAAAACTGTCATCTTCTTGGTACTTTTTCTTTGTTTGTGCCACAAATTCCCCCTCAAGACCCATTTTAGCATCTTCTTTAACTGTTTCTGTAGATAGATCTTCACAAATTTTCATACCCTGCATCTCGAATGATTCAGTGGGCCAAACCGCAACGGCACTTGATTCTATTGAAGAATCTCCTGTTTCATCAGAACTTTCTCCATCCTTCTCAACTGAAAATTCATCTGTTTCTTTTTCTTCTTCCTCCTTATCATCGTCATCATCCTCCTCCTCCTCCACATCATCATCATCATCATCCTCATCTTCTTCCTCCTCTTCAAGTTTCTCATCACCTTCAACTCCCTCTTCTATCTCTTCCAACTGGGGAATCATTGCTTCCTCTGAATTTTCGAAGCTATCTTCAATTACAGCTGTGGTCTGTGCTGGTTGTAGGCTCGAGGGATCTTCTTTATTGTCAGTAACATTTGAACTTTCATTTTCAAGTGTCCCCAGTCCTTCCAGTGCAACACAAATTCCAGTTCCACCAACATCCTGGTCTTCAGCTTGTGGAAGACTTCCTTTCAAGTTATCCACGACAGGCCCACAATCATCATATATCCCTGCCTTTTCTTCGCTCTTGAGACCCAAATCCGTTTCATTTTCCTACAGAACACAACTAATCAGTGATTCAAATTACAACCACACCCATAACGAAATACAAACCACGGCACGAGTCTGTGAATAGAATCAAATAAAACAGAAATTAAAATTCCCAATTGTAACCTGTCCACAAGACCTGATGGGCAGCAAAGAAATCCTCGATCCATCCTCCTCACTGCGCCAAATTCAGTCGTTCGTTAGGGACATCATCGAACAATAGAACGCATTCGTAAATGCATAAGCTGCATTTTTTTATCAAATTCTCTAAGAATACCGTTCAAAAGTTTCTTCACATAGCGGCGTGTTTCGAAGGAGAGACCGAAGCCCGTCACCGTCTTCCTCTTTCTTCTCGGAATCATTCACTTCATCCAACGGCGGAATTGAAGGGTTGCTGACAAGATCGTTGTTGGGTCTTCTTTTACTTCGGTTTCTGAAAGCAGAA
Organism: Annona squamosa; assembly: GCA_035584095.1. NCBI lineage: Eukaryota > Viridiplantae > Streptophyta > Magnoliopsida > Magnoliales > Annonaceae > Annona > Annona squamosa. The sequence goes on along the minus strand of JAXCLR010000050.1, from coordinate 25,202,792 downwards.
ACCAAAGCAGCAGCTGCAATAGTTCCGGTCAACGCAATCAATCCTGCAGTTCCACCACTCACTCTCAGCGGTGTCTTCTTCGGCTGCTTCCTCCCCACTTCTGCCATTTTCCAGCACTCTTTAACAGATTTTGGATTTTTCTGGAGTCGAGCCGAGGCGTCTTGCTGTTGGATTTTGATTGCAAGTGAAACTCATCGGAGTCTGGGGCGGATGGCTTTATAAGAACCGTTAGATCGTGGAGATATGATCGGCTACGACTCAAAAAGTGGCATTCGCAATCGCTGAAGTAAAGTTAAAAAAATTTATATCCACTTGAATTTGAGGCCTAGTATTTCATTTAGAAAGGAGATGGACGGCTTAGATTTGTTTTCCTTTGAGATCTATCTTATGATCTCTCTCGAGACTCGAGAGAGTGCAGAGATTTGAGGTGAGACGGAGAGGTGGGAGACTGGAAGATCCTTTTCTGGGATGCTGGGTTTACTGCTTCAGCTCTTTTTGCCGGCTCAATCTGGGCCGTTGGAATGGGTCATCTCCTCGATCTGTGGTCTTATATGGGAACCACGTTGGTATCTTGGCATGACGTGATCATGATAGCCAGGATTAACAGCATATATAAGAAACAAGGTCAAAATGCCCGATTCAGATGGCTAGAAAATTTTGTAAATCATCGATTATCGTCAAAGCCGGAGCATCATCAAAGTATAAATTACCAGATTAGCAAATCATTGAGCCTTTAATATGATTAATTTACGCGTGAGGAACGTGATTTGGGAAGTTGGGGGCGCCTTATAAAATGACGACCTCGTGAAAGAACGTGTGTATAGAGTAACAGCCAAGGCTCAGGATTGCTTCCAAATTAATCAAGTGAACCTCATAATGTGTATGCTTGTTTGTTTACTCTAGGCATTTAACAATAGCTAAGAGTATCAGCGAGCCAGTGAACTTTTTTTTTTTTTTTCCAATGGTGTGTGAGAAAAGTGAAAATTTTTTTTATTAAAGGGTTTTACAATAAAAAATTATGAAATCAAAGAAAATATATATAATATGATTGGGGTAACAATAAAAAATAAAAAGTATAAAGTTAAAATTATAGATCAGTTATATAAAAATTATGTATAAATTATTAAAAATAGGAGGTTAAATGATAAAATGTGAATAAATAATTAAAAATAAAATAATTATGGAGAGTGAATATTTTTTATTCAAAAATTTTTTGGTGTATCTAAATATACTCTAAATTAACTTCCATTTATCTGCCATGTTGGGTTTGATAATTAGAAAAAATGGAAAAAGGAAAAGTAAGTAATTTAATTTATTGATATAATATTAAGGTAAAAGAGGTTAAATGCAAAATAAACAGCAGAAAATAATTTAAAATACTGAAGCTGATAAAAAATATTATTCAAAATGTTAAATCACATATCAAAAGTTGATTGGCGGAAAGATTATTAGTTACTTTTGCCAATTATAAAAATGAAAAAATTAAAAACGCGCAAAACCTAACTCCCAAAAAAGTTAAAATTGATTGCTATGTTGGTTGCTAATAAGTTAGTAGTATATGGTATATAGCAAATACAAGAAGAAATTTTTTGATGAGACTAGAAGAAATTTGATTGCTAGTAATTATTCTTTTACTCGGCAACTAAATTTTGATTTAATTGTAAAAGTATTATTAAAAGCAAGTGAAATTTTCCTCCATATGAAAACATTACCCATAAGTAAGGAATATCTAAAGAGCATTTGGGATAGTTTCATAAAACTTTTCTTCTATGCAACTTTTTTCATTGTTGATATTTTAATTGTTAATAAAAAATTCATTTTGTCTATTATATTTAATATTACTTATATTATTGTGGAAACTCTTTCACTTATTTAGTATCCTTGAAATCAATATAATAAAATAATTTAATACTAAAATTTGTTTTTAACTAAAACTTTTTAATCTACCCTTTAAAAAACTTTTCAATATAAAAATTTTCATTTTCATAACTATAGTATTTTAAAATTATTTTTTTTACATCTTCCTATACAATTATTTTTTAAAATTATTTTTAAACAATTATACATATAACTAACTTATCTATTTTAACTTTATTTTTTTCACATATCATCATTATTCCTGTAATATCATATAATTTTTTATCAATTCAAAAACTTTTCCACCAAAAAATTTTCATGCAAACATTTATCACTTCTCAAACAAGCTTTAAATATTAATTTTTAAATAGCGTTTTCATCATCTGAATCATCTTAAATATCACTACTATTTAGATAAATAATTTTGTAAAGTTTTTTTTACATTCTAATACATATATGAATCGTTCTAAGCATTTTTTCTAATTTACTCATAAAAATACTTATTTTAAAGCAAATGTGGTTCTTGTATATATTTAATTTGGATGAAACTTATTCTCCTAACTAAACTAAAATTATATTAAATACAATAAATAAATTAAATATTCTATTAAGCGTCAAAATCTTCCATTACGTGAAATTCCTTATATATAACCTAATTATTTAGAGGCGGGCCGGATTGAGCTGGGCATTATCATAAGGAAGTAAACTTTTCCTTCAATGTATATTTTCCTCGCTAGTAGAGAATTCTGCTAACAAGGATTCTCAAAAACTATATTTGTCAAAGGGACTTTCGAATTTATTATGACTAATCCGTGCTTCACAAAATGAGCCAAATGAAGCCTCGGGTTCGTGGAGGCCGATGAAAATTGAAGCCCATTTACTAAATTGGGCTAGGATGGACCTCAAGAGGAAATTAGGATTTGTCAAGACATGCTAAATTTCATGATTAGGCGGAGCCAATTATTGAGCTTTAACAAACAAATGCAGATGTTGTCATTAATTAGTTCTGTCAATGTAAGTATGTAACTCGTAAATGACAAAACAGGTGACAAATTAAAATTTTATTGGAATACCATCCAAGCACAACTTAACTTGATGAATCAACAACCACACCCGAATTTCATAAATAACAAATGAAAACAACAACAAAACAGAAAAAACAAAGAGAAAATTTGAGAACCCGACATAGTAGTTTAAATCTTTCTCACTTTCTCTAATAGCCCTTGTTCACGGTGGTAAGATCCGCAGTGTAAGCGAAGGGTCCAACAGAGTGCAGTTTCATCTTGCCGTCCTTGAGGATGCGGTAGGAATCGAGCTTGGCACCACCAATGCCATGATTCACGTTGGTGGGAATGTTGCACGTGTCTGAGGGAGAGGAGTTGAGGAATGCCTTGCACTCGGACAGCTCTTTCACCTCGTCCAGCTCTGACGCTGCAAATACCGTGAAGAAGTAGCCATTCTCGTCCGTGGGAGGGGTTAACTTGGAAAACGGCGGCAGCTCATACCCTTCTTCATCCGTGCATAAGCAAGTCAATCTCACCACCGCTCCTGCATTATCATCATCATTAAATATTTCAAGCACCACAAAAGAATCATGTGTGAATCTTAAAATATCTGAATTCGTTCATTCTAATTTGTAATTAATTGAAAAAATAATATAAAATAATACCTTTAAGAGGATTGAGTTTGGATCCGGATCGACAGGTGATCACGCCTTCAACAGCTACAGGAAGAGTAGTACTGGGGTGGTCTTCCTTTTCTTGCTTGGGCTTTTCAACGTCGGCCTTTGGGTCATACGCATACGATGCTGGAGCTTCGCGGGCATTAGTACCTGACGCAATGGATAGGAATAACGCAAGGCAGCACAACGAAAACAGCAACAGGTTTTTAGCCATTGATGAGAACGTGTCCTTTTTTTCTTCGCTAACGTGTTTGCTGGATGGAATTAGTATCAATGCTCGGTGGCCTACCTAGCTCTCCCAATGTCTTTTTATAAGTGATATTTGCCACTTCTATTTTATTCCATTACGCGATCACTACTTTTTTTTTTTTTTCATAGGCAGTCGTGGATTCATGTCAGTCGTGTATGAACAAGTATGGTTTGCACGTCGGAGTCATTTTGTTTCGGTCTATTCAAATAAATTTTGTTTTGATGGAACCTATTCAAATATTGGACTGTCGTAAAATATGGTTTTCTGCATCCGTGCGATATTAGGGTATGTTCGGCAGGAAGCAAGAGTGAGCCCAAGTGATGAGAAAACCTTCGTGATGCATTCATGCACATCTTTCGTGTTGATTTTACATTTTGTAACAACTACATTTTTCAATACTCACTTCTATATTTCAATATTCTTTTTTTTATTTTTCCATATAATTATCTTATTTATTTAACTATCTTGTCTTTATTCTCTTTACTCCTAATTACTAGAATATTCCTTTCACATTTTTCTATATATTTATTTTATTCATTCATTTACTTTAGAGGAATGGTCCGGTTAGCCCACCTTAAAAACCTATTTAAAATACATTTTATTTACTTTTTTCCTCATAAACTTATTTATCGATATGTATTTAACATATACACCATGTTTTACCATTGTTTGGATACGTACATGTATTTTTTTTTAGATTTTTAAATATCTATGTGTATATATATATTTAAGATAATTTTATTTTTAAAAAATCTTAAAAAATACATTCACCTATTCAAAAATAATAAAAGATAATTTAAATATTAAATACATTTAGATAAACAAGTGTCTGAAGAAAAAAGTTTTAAAAGATATTTTAAATGAGTTTTTTAAGGTGAGGTAAACAAGCCTGGTTAATAGGATCACTTTTTTATTTACAATCATCTTAATATTTATTTTACATCTTTCCATAAAATTATCTTATTTATTTAACTATCTTATCTTTATTCTTTCACTTTTCAAAATTTTATCTAACTTTTTTTAAACTTTTACATCAAACTAAATGCACTTTTTGTATGACCAATAAAAAAAATGTACCTCTTGCATGATACTTATTAAAAATGTGATTTTATGTAAGGGTATCATTTGCTGCAAAACAATCAGTGAAAGATGATTGGCTTTTAAAGAAATAAAACGCACGTCGCTCTAGACGTTCATCAAAATTCAAATCATTGAGCGGAGGGAATTAAAGCAAGTGATCAAGCACAGGACGTCAAACCAACTCCCCCGCAAAGGGCCAAAACCCAGTTGGAAAAAAGGACTCACGAAGTCACGAACGCTTGGCCAGCTACCACTCTGTTCTTCTTTTGAGCCCACGTTCATGCTCTCGCATCAATGGACGGCATGTTTTCTGGCATGATCCATGCGAACGTGGTGGGAAGCTAGATAAAGCTGATATTTCTAAAAAGCAGTCCTCTCTGCATCGTCTCTCAATCAATATTCTCCAAATTTTTTGCATCAAAAAAAAAAAAAAATGCTCCAAATTTTCATACTATATATAATCATATATTCAGCTGCCCTAGAAAATAGCATTCACGGCAGAAATGCAACTATCAAGGTTCACGTGCGTCGACTTGGTGAAATGTGGTAGGCCCCAAAATCAAACATGTACAACAGTTTACAGAAAAATAAAGAAATAAATTAATAAAAATTGAAGTAACGCAATGTCGGCATTGCAACATGCCAAGCACGATGTCATTGGGTTTGAATTGTAGAAACAGAAAGTGTCCCCATGCAAACTTTTGCCGCGTGCCCAGCGACACCTTGCATGTCCTTTTGGAGGTTTCCGCTTTCGACAGCTCCTGCTAACAAAACACGCCTACAAGACCATGGAATATCCGCCATGCCATTTTCCTTCTTCCCGTCTACCTTTGCATGTATCATCTAATGTATGATGTATCTGTTCCTCCACCTCAACGGCTGATGAATAGATTGATTTGTTAGAGTCATGGCTTTGAATATCGGTATCAGTGAGGATACAGGTGTATCGTTCATATAGGCCTGTAGTGGAATAGTTTTTAAGTCAAACAAAATATTCAAAAATTAAAGAATGCAACTATATATTATTATTTTATCTTTGACACATGCAAATAATATTCAGTCATCCCATCTTATATTTATAGTAGCTGATATACGCATGAAATAAAAGAAAGATTTTCAAAACACCACTTGATACACACTTATCATTTATTGGATATGGCCAATATTGATGTATAGCATTGGCCCATATTCAAGACCGTTCATTTGGTCATGGGCATGGAAAGAGATTTTTCATTCGTGTACCTTCCGGGTGTTCAAATGGTACCGGGAGGATTTCGAACTAAATTTTAGATAAGAGTATTTAGTCCTGCTTAAAAATATATTGAAAGTTTGTTGTCTTTACTGTTGATATTTGACTACTTGTGGTATTCATTGAAAAAAAAATTATAAAAATTATCTTAAAATTTTGAATATAATATAAATATATACCAATTAAAAAAAGGTGGTTGGAGTTCCCTGTTACAATAAACTGAATGACCTTGATTGGGTGATGGCAGCATTAATACATTTCCAATTTCTTAAAGATATTTTAGTCGGAAAAGCAAAGCTAAATAGAATATAATTTTTTTCTTAAAAAAAAAAAAAGAGGAAGGCCAAATGAAGTCTTAGTTAGACGGAACTAGGAAAAGAACTTGTCTTCTTTTTTGGAAAAATTGGTAATTTCAGTCACAGCATTGGTTCTGTATGTCTATGCAGCGGTGCAACTTTGGATGTTTCTGCAAATGAGTGGGCTTTCATTCGGTTCCCGTGTCGATAAAAACTAGAGCTCTTAAAAAATATATATAAAAAAAACACTTGGGCCGTTACATTTTGGATGGGCTCCGACGCGCGTTACAGAAACTGCTGGCACTGACAGACACATACGTTGTTATCTTCACCAATAGGTATACGCCACGTGGAACTTTAGTTCTCCAAAGGTGGCAGTGATGCGGAGATGGCCCGACCTTTGTGTCGTCGGTGTCCTGGCCAAACGTTGGAAGAAAAACGGGACAGTTCCGGTTGTTCCCAGGCAGACAACCGTTACAACGCGTGGCCTTTGGAAAACCAGCTTGTTGATGGAGGACGAAGATATGAAGAAAAGAACAATTGCTGTCCTGTTTACCTAAAATGATAACTTATAAAAATTGAAAGAAGGATATCTAAAGAGAAAATTTGAACGGTTTGGATTTCAAGATTTGGGAGTATTTTCTTTTCCTAAAGTCTTTGGCGTCTTTCTGGAAAAGTCTAGAAGTAAATGGACATACATCCATCCGCCTGGCCATGAAAAAGCCATCCGCTTCGGTGATCCAAACCATCAAAGCCGGAATGCATGGCAACAGTACGGTTACTGCAGCGGGTCGGTCGCTGTTGCTTTTCTCAGCAGCAGCGGGTATCGAAAGCAGATCTGATCAGATCAAGATCAACGGCCACCGTGAACCAGTTGGATGTGAAATCCAAGATGTTCCACCTGTGGAATCTACGTTACTTTTTATGAACATGGACGACGCAGTTTATTATATTTGTGCTAAGGCCACGTTGGTAATAGCTAGCAATAGCATGCCGTGTTTTTACATCGTTTTCTTCTCTCTCTCTCTCCCCCGCTTTCTCACTGAAATGTCAAAAATTGATTGATTGGATATTTTTATAGGCCCTACCATTTAGAAACTCACGTGCTTGCTCTAACATTTGTTATTTTGTATGCCACGGTGAGTTTTGTTGTCTTAATTGAATCAACATTAATAAAGCTAATGTGACCAATCGAGTCGTGCTCAGTTGGTGGCCATAGCGGTAATAGGGCATTTGCGGAGCTGTGGTCTGGGATTCGAATCTCATGTTGGGATTTCGGCCCGGAAAATGTTGTGGGAGTTGTGGTCTCCCTTTGGCTTAGTGGAAGCTGTGTCTTCCTAATTCTTTGGTGGAGCTGTCTCCACATTTCTTTGGTGCCGTTATGTATCTCCGTATTTGCAAGAATGTCTCAGAATTTCAATGTAATATGTGTTGAGATGTTCAGAATTTCAATGTAATATATGTTGAGATGTATGTGTTGAGATGTATGTAAATATAATCATCAAAAATAAAGCTAATGCGGGGTTTGGATCAAACCCGAAGGGCCCCTCACTTGGTACGAATCTTGGGAGTACATGTCTTGAAACTGTTTCTGGTAATTGCTTCCAATGTTATTACCGTCCATGGGAATGATTTACTCCAAAATGTAGTCTTGCCATTTTAAGCTCCGTGTTCATGATAGGAACAGCTATACCTGATCATTTTTACATCATTCTTTGAGTGCCAACGTCTGTGATGGCGTATTTTAATCCCAAGTACAACTTAGATAGAGTACATGTAAGTCAGCTTATTTAGTACCCTTAGATGGGTAAGATGCGTTTTTATTTTCGTGTCTATAAAATATTACAAGTTCTAAATAAAAAATACTTGGCTAAACTAAACTAAGATAAATTCCAAGGTCAGAACTAACCCGAATTTAATATATATTTATACAATATATTATATATGTAAAGGTACAAAATATATTTTTATAAATATAAAAACTTATTTAGTTTATTTATTATTTAGTATGTTAATCAATGCATTTAAAATAATATTATTACCATATTAATTATAGTTATTAAGTAAGATATATAGTAGAATTATGATGTTTATATAAGAGTATAAAAGACTATTTTAAAAAACCAATTTAAAACCAAAACTAAAATCAAATTGGCTCTTCAAAAGGGGATAGGATAGGCCTCAAATCAACTTGATTAAAAATTAAATAGGTAGAAGTTTTTTAAAATAAGGTGCAAATATATTCGGCTCTAAACTAAACTTAACCAACTTAAGTTGCATTCCTAACTCTAGTGCCCTATTCTAATGATACTATCATAATAGTAGTCCTTTTCTCCTCTTAAGATAACTTCTCTCACCTACCATCTTTTGAAAGGTAACATCTATAATAGCTTACTTTAGTGCCCCACTTTAGGGACACTGGCCCAATTATAGTCTTTTCTCATTTGGAATAACTCTACTCACTTATAATAATTTCAGTCTAGTCTCTAAGTCACCTTCTGTATAAGTAAAACCCATAATCTCCAAGTCCTTCGTCAAGCTCCCAAGCCAATTATTTCTAGCGATCCCTTTAATGCAATCCTTGAAAGTCATATACTGTATCAATACATCTCCTTTAAGTGTCATATTAATTTATGATTTTATAAGATCAGATATGTTAGATTGCACTGTATTGTACCCTAGTTAAGTACATCAAGTTCATTTTAATAAAGAAATCCTACTTTACTCCATTTTTATGGTGCACTTCACTCCATCTGTTGCATAGAGTGTGTTTCATTGTTTGATAATAGGTAAAGAAATGATAATAATTTTTTTTAAAAGTAGAGAATAAATTGTGGAAAATATTTTTTGAAAAAAGATGGAGAGATTAGTGTAGTATAATAAGGTAATAATCAAGAACAAAGTTAATAAAAAAATAAAATTGATAGAATTGTCATATGAAAATGTCACAAAATTTTTAATATAAAGTAAATGATAGAAAAAAAAGTAGAAAATATTTCAAAATTTATGTAAAAAGTGATATTTTTTTTATCAAATATCAAACTGATCCAAAGCATGATTTATTTAACTAGAATATTTAAGTTTAATCAAAATCAAATATGTGCATAGTCCCGTTTAATTAAAATCAAATATGTGCGTGGTCCCATCTAAAAAAAGTGTAAATTAATGTAACAGAATCATTATATATCGATTTTGAATATGTTAATATAATATCTAAATTTCTTAAAACATCTTGTCACATGGATAAATAATATATAATTATAATATTCTAATGCATCAATGAATAGATCTAACTATTTTTCATAATTTATACTTAATTACTATTTTTAAGATAAAAATAAATCACCGAAGATTTCGCTTGAGCTAAATTTTGACATTATGATAAAAAATAATTTTAAACTATGAGCCCCGTTTCATCCATAGCACCCTAGCATGCCCCCAAAATGATTAATTAATATTTGTAGATGTCTGATTCATTGCTGCTTCATAAGTTAATTAGATTGATTTGACTTTACGTTCAAATACCCGTGCATAGAAAGCATAGGAGCTGGGACTAATGTTAATTGCGAGTGAGTTAAGGGTAGGTAGGAAGAGAGGTACTGGGTTTGAAGTTAGGCTGAGTCATTTGACTCGTTATTTCTCTTCTAGAATTGTCCTTTTTCACTTATACTATCATCCAAAATAGTTAACATGATCAAGAAAAAAAAAATAAAAAAGGTTAACCAAAGGACCCGAGATAGTTAATTAGATAGGGTTCAAGTTGCCTATTATCTTGCCGATATAAGAAATGAATGGATGATGATGACATCAAAAATCCAACGGGGTGGGCGCCACACAAAACAGAGGCAGGTTTTGGAATTTGGTCATATACAAACGGTTGGATGCAAGAATTCACAGGCGATACCATACAGCCTTTTATCATTCATTCCCGTGTCTAAAGCGCCCTATAAAAAGAGTTGGGAGGCAAGTGGCACCGATTCACCTCCATTATTTCTTTTGTCTTAGCTTGAGCAGAGCGGAGCAAAAGCAAGAAGGATGTGTGGCGGAGCGATTATCTCCGATTTCATTGCCGTGAAACGTGGCCGGAAACTCACGCCACAAGACCTCTGCTCCGACTTCGACTACTTCGGACAATGGGCTGACATCGACTTCTCCAAGCCCGATGCACCCAACGCCACACCTCTCCCGAAAGGTAAAGCTTTCTCGCTTTTTAACTAGTTTTCTTTTCTCTATCAAGATGAAATCTGGACCATTAGACCGTTTCTGGATGGCCGCTTCCCTGGGGGGAAGCACTTCATGATCTGGCTAGCCCTCTAGCATGGTTAGGACTGAGGGTTTGGCTGCAGGGATGGCCCTGATCTTGCTTTGAACAGTAGCTCTGATCCGCCGGTGTCATCAGCTAGTCAACAATCGTGGTACCCACCATCCGAATCTCGATTCATGAACATGAAATGGACGGCTCGCATTACATGAGTTTGTGGGTGGAACAGGCTCGAACCCGGGCAATGGAATTTGTACAGTAGCTCCGTGGCCTAGCGCCGAGTGGAACAAATGACATGACATGAGGGACCGCTTGATTATTTATTGGGAATCGGATGAATATATCAACTTTATGTTGTTTTTCGACTCTTAAAATATGAAAAAAAAGGATGATGTCAGTCTCGGAGTAAAATAATAATAATCAATCGGTAAGAATATCATAAAATGAAAATTTCCTATATCTTCACAAGATAAAACTTCTATCACTGCAACAAATATCATTCTTGTTGATTGAAATGATACCGTCAACCCGATGACAGGAAATCATCAACCATTTTGACAAAAGAACATCATCAACCATTAGGATTCTGATTGCATGCTCCAAGCGCATACACTCATTTTTTTTATTTTTTCTTCAAATTTTTTTCTATAAAACTATTAATCTAAGTATATTTAACATGTGTATAGAGTATTTTGTATATTTATTTTTTATTTTTGAAAATCAACAACATTTTAAGTATTTTTAAATTATCTAAAATGCCACTGATTTTTAAAAATAAAAAATAAATATCTAAAATACTTCCAAAATGGTTAAAATTTATACATATATTAAATAGATATGGATTAATAATATTGTAAAAAAAAAAACAATTTAAAAAAAAAAAAGGCCTGTACGCCTGGAAGCATGTCCAGGCGCATGCAATCGGGGTCCCACCGATTATGGGTGCCAGCAGGATTGATCTGCCATAGTGGGTGAAATCACTCTTGAGAGGTATTTTTCTTTTGCATTAGAAGATAGGAAAATGGGATATCATCATCATCCTCCTCCTTTTACACTTTCTATCATTATTATTATTGCGTTGTTGTTGTTATTTTCTCGACCCCCTTGTATGGACCTCTTTTATGGCCCTGAAAGTAAGCCAGTTGCACGGATGCAATCAATTTGCAGATGAACCTGCAACGGCAAGCAGAAGTGACGGTGGTGCAAAAGAAGGAAATGGGGGGTGTCGGAAGGCGCAGGTGAGAAAGAACATGTACAGAGGGATCCGGCAGAGACCGTGGGGGAAGTGGGCGGCCGAGATTCGCGATCCTCGAAAAGGCGTGAGAGTGTGGCTGGGAACTTACAGCACAGCGGAGGACGCAGCCAGGGCCTACGACAAGGCGGCTCGCAGAATTCGTGGGGAGAAGGCCAAGCTCAATTTCCCTGACGACAATCCTCCACATCTACCTCTGTCCAAGAAGCTCTGCGTCCACAACTCATCAGCCACTGACGATCATGACTCCCCAATGACAAGCTATGCATCCAATGAATCCCCAGCTCCCACCCCTCTGAGCGGAAAGCCGGATGGAGATGGCCCAGCAACTGATTATGATCTTGAGCTGAAGGAGAGAATCTTGAGCCTGGAATCCTTCCTGGGATTGGAACATGATCAGCTGGGCAGCGGTAAATCCGTGGATGATCTTTGGCTGCTCGGGTAATCAAGGGGACCATTCATCACGCGTTTATGGAATCACATGGTCCTGTTTTTGCCTGTTTGTTGCTGTTGCTGTTGTTTTGGGTGTTCCTAAATTTTTGTGTCTTTGGTGCATATGTTTAGTGCATGTATGCGGACGACTGTTCTTTTTCTTTTCTGGGGTTCGGTTTATGGTTGTGTGGTCTATGGTGTAAGAAAATGTTCTGAAGCACTGTTTTCACATGGATGAATAATTATGCAGAATAGTACTACTTTTTTTTATTAGTATTATATACAAACTATGATACCTGATCTTAAAAATAAAGCACTTTCACAACCCAAATACTCATTACCAGGTGAACAAAAAGTTATACATTTACACTTGATGAGGTTTGAAACCAAGTCATTCAGTGTCAAACTATCAATGCCAAGGTACTGGACCAGTGGAGGAAGAGCCCAATAGCAAGAATAATACTGCTTTAGTACAATCAGAATTTTGTTTTAAGTGTTGGTGCTCCAAAAGAATACAATATCCTTAACAAGATTTATATAAATGGTTTTCTTCATTTCCACGAAAAGTTTTTTTTGAAAATTTCAATATACCTTTTTATATTTGTTTATAAGAATAACTTTTCTCATTCGTTCCCCATATCATTATATTTTCATTCTATTTTTATATCTCATTTAAGTCCCTTAATATTTTCGAACGGTACATTTTATAATGATATATATATAGGACTCTTATATATTAAATTATTTTCTATATTTTATTAAATTTTTTAAAAGTGATAAAACTTTTGAACAAAATATTTTTATAAAAGTTTTTAAATTGACAAAAAAAATGATGTAATATGACAGGAATAACGATGAAGAGTAAAGATACTAAAATTAAAATAAATAAGTCAATTGAATCAGTAATTGTATATAAATAATTAAAAAGTAAGATAGTTGTATATTAAGATGTGAAAAAAATTTAGAAATAAAATAATTATGAAGAATAAAAAGTTTTAAATTGAAAAATTTTAATTGTAAACAAACATGTCCAAATTATACAAAATTGATAGTTAAATGCTTAAATGAGGCCTACCAAGTTGAAATTTTAGTAATTAATTATTTTTCTTTTTGAGCTATAATAATATTTGAATAAGACCAGAGTTTATTATTACATTTAACACCACCAATTCAAGGAAGAAACTTCAAATTATTTCAATCACAACCTATTATAGAAAAATAAAGTTTTGGCAATGCAAAAAATTGTTAATATATATGAAAAATAATCAAGTGCATTTGAACTGCGTGATCGAATTCGCTATGACTAAGTCGCTATAAAGTCAATTGCAAAAAGGATTTAATAACACTTTTTTTTTTGTATCAACACTTAAATCTTAGATTACTTGTGAAATATTCATTATAATTTTGTTGCTAGAAACTAACTTTTGAGGACAATATTATACATGTTATTGAATATTATTCTTTACAATAAAAAACACTAAGTGTCACTAGAATTATGTTGCACAATGTTAATTTCATGGTTGTATGCTTAATAGATTACATCTTTTATACCAAGGGTGAAAATAGGGTCGGTTAACCCATGATCTGCCCCGCCCCATCCTGTCTCGATTTAACAGATGGTTGAGGCAAGGATTTTGACCTGGTAAAGTAGGGCAGGTTAGAATTTTAGACTCGTGTTTCAATTCAAAGGAGCGGACGAGATGACCATCTCCTACTCGTACCTGGAATATATAAATTATTTTTATAAATTATATAACTTACTCATGTAAATATTGTTTTGTCAGATAAATATGTTTTACATTATAACGTATTAATGTGAATGTTATTTATGTTGATGTATGTTTAACTTTATAACTTATTTATATTAATAAATTTTTATTTTTTAATTGTTATATGTGGTTCAAGTTATCTCATTCACATATTTATCAATGAAATAAAATATATTATCTATATTGTTTATGCCTTACGAGAATAAATATTATTACTTTGCAATTTAGCAGTTTTAATTGTAATTCAAAATTTACATCAATATACTTTTAAGGTTGATACACATATTTATTAAGGTTAAGTTGTAAACGAAAATTATTTAAAAAAGTTTACTCATGCTTTATTATGAAAATTGTGTTTTACTCACTAAGTAACAACATATTGAATCATTCAACCTTTATACTTATCATGAATATGGGTTTATATTGATACGTACATAAATTTTTAAACTTTGACCCACTTTAACCTGACCCATTGTCCTAATACAGACCCCGATGTTTGTCCCAATACCGCTTAACGAAAAGTAGGGTTAGATCGACCTTTTCCCAACTCGGTATAAAAAATAGGAGTCAAATAGGATTTTTAAATGTAGGACGGGGCTGCGCACGCCCTTACCCACCCTGATTTTCACCCTTAGTTTATATATGTATACTTTTAAAGTTAGGAAAACCAATTCAATGGGACTAATTCCATGGAATCTCTTTTGGTTTTGGGTTTAATGACTAATCAAAACCATATCTGATACAGAAAATCATTTTAATAAATGTTTCCTGCATGTTATACCTTTTAAACATATATAAATGATGTGTAAAATGTGAAAATTACTTAGATCTATTATGTAAGATCAAAATTGTAAAATTATTTATTGGGTAAGTAGAACCATGTAACTCTCTCAATTTTTAAGACTTTTATCCGTTATGATAAACATTATATTTAATATTATTTGTTTATTTAAGAGACCAAGTTTCATCACGATCAAATATGTCTCTGTGTCACAATTGTTGAAAAATATATATTCATGTGTAATTATAAAAATTGATTAGATTCATCCACATATTTATTAGAATGTAATAATACTTTATAAAATTATTTATTTATATAATAGTGATATTTTATATGGTTTAGATGTTAAAAAAATATTTTAAAATTGATATTTTAGCATTAAATTATTTTGTTACATTAATTTTATATATTTATAAATGAGACTCATATACAGTGAAACTAAACAAATAAAAGAGTCTCTGAGTGCCTATAAATAATGGTAAATATAATGGATAAAGTGAAATTTTCATTAAACATCATGATTCTAAATATAGAAGAGGGGATTACATAAAAAATGGATTTCATGGAAGCAGGACCGTTATTTAATTATTTATCTATACAAAATGAGTATTTTAAAAAGTATAGATGTTTAAATAAAATCTTTAATATTCACAAAACAGTGAAATCAATAATGATATAAAATTTTAATCTATTTGTTAACCTTTAGGTGACGGGTAATGATCAATACAGCAGTCTCCATCATTTTAATCCATTTGTTAACCTTTAGGTGACGGGTAATGATCAATACAGCAGTCTCCATTATTTAATATATTTTTTAAAGAATTAATACATAGTTATATATTCATACTCATTCTTAAAAGATTTTTCTTATTAGTGTATATTTATATCTTAATATTTCTTATACTGAAGCCCTAGGGAAAATCAAAGGAAATAATCTACTCCTAATTAAGAAATTTTGAAGATAGAACTCCACCTATTAGACTTGGAGACGCAGCAACAACAAAAGATCAAGTCACATAAATGGATGGGACAGGACCCCGCTCGCCGCGTTTCAAAGCCGCGCTTATAATGATGCTGGGTGCCAACCAAGTGGCAATTCTCAAAAGATATGAATCTTTAGCAAAATATGAGTTTTGAATGAAATTATTTTTGGTAAGCATGATAGATCAAGTCATGTTAAACAATATAAATTGTTAAGATTTGAAAAAAAATCTAAAATAAGAAAGGCACTCATGGGCTTTATTTAATCATTTCTCTTAGATACTTATTAATGACTTATTTAATTTGTAGAATTTAAATTAGTGGCTAAACAAAATCTTTTACATAAAATAATTGGATCCACTTTTGACTAATCATCAAAGTTAGCCTAAAACCAGAAGGTTCCATGAATATATAGGTTCCATTGAATTGGTTCTCTATAAAGTTACACGTAGAATATGAAATTTATCTAGACTAATTTTTTTTTTTAAATTATCGTCGAACTATGCGTATAAATATTCATCGCGTGGAAAAAACACTGTAGGAGACATTAATGTCTAGTTAGGTATTTGCGAGCTCACAGCTAAAGAAGTAATTTCAATAAAAATATCTTTTCTTTTTGCATTATTTTAATTTTTGGCACACCTTTGCCTTTTATCCAAATAATTTTCTGATGTTCCTGGCTTGCTAATAGACATACGGGGATGAGAGTGACAACCCACTTATAATTGTATGCATTGGTGTTAAAATAAGAAAGATCTCATTAAAATTTCATTAAGATCAACATCAAATCAAAATATTCCTATTTGGGAGGTGTATTTTTTATACATACTTTCACGGTGTTCCGCAAAGTCCATTTCTATTGGATTTCAATTTCTCTCCCCACACCTATGGCCTCAAAAAGAATTGCATTAAAAGGATTTTTAATGCTTGATATGATAAAGCTTTTCGCACATGTAGACTTAAAGGTTATGATGATTGGCTTCCGGAAGAGCCGACCTAAAAGGCCAAATTAAAACAGACATTATCATATGCAACCAAGTGCATTTAGTCTTGTGTATTATTTTTTGAAATTTTTTATAAAACTATAAAAATTTGAAAATACCACTAATTTTAAAAAATCAAAAAAATTATCTTCAAATTTTTAAAAAAGTAAAAATTGATACAAGTTAAATATACTTTAAATTAATAGTTTTATAGAAAGTGTTTAAAAAAATTACAGAATAAGTTTTTACATCTCGATGAACTGTAACAAAACCTAAATTCGAATTAGTGATATCTAAATATAATTATCTTAAGAGAAGAAAAAAATTTTCTTTAGGCAAGACTTTCTTTAGGCTTGTGCAAGTAGACTAAGGCATTAGAATATATCAGTACAGATGCCCACTCTCAGAGAAAGGTATATGATCCATTAAAAAAATGGCCAATGAACATACTTGATTAAAATAAAACTTGATATTCTAGATAAAAATAATATTAAATATAATAAATGGATTAAATTTTTTATAAAAAATTAAAATCTTAAAAATTAAAAAAGCTATATAGCTCTATTTCAGCAAACCTCTTCATATCAATTCCACAGTATATAACACTTCTATTTTTGTTTTCGTTAGTATTTTTCATCTTCGAATATATAATGGGTCAGATTGAACGCAAGCTTCAGCTTGAAGCTCAATATTTACACTTGGATGATTGATTAAAAATTTTTTTTTACATCAATATTCAATATACGTGCTTTAGGAAGACTTTTATATATGATGTTTTACATCGTTATTTTTAGAAATATTTTTATTTGAATTTAATAAGTGGAAAATAAATATTTTTTCTTGTGAAACACAAAAAAAATCATCTTTCATTTTTGAAATTCAAATAAAAATATTTTAAAAATTAAAAAGATAAAACTACATGTAGGAAAAAAATGCTTGAGAATTGAGCTTCAATATTCCTAAGTGTATTGAATCATAACCAAATATAATTTTACATACACATACCGTAACAACCTACAAACAGCCTTATTTATCCAAGTCCAAGTAACGTTTTTAATAATTATAAAAAATTTATTTGTTACTATTTTAATTAAAAGATCTATTTCCCTATTGTAATCACTTCTATTTTGATATCTTTAATGTACATTCTACATGAACCGAATTTAGTGCTCCTCGGTGCATTACCCATTTATTTTATGTTTTAGAATTTTTTATATATTCATGTGAGCCCAAGCAAGAATATCTCACATATATTGTTTTACATTTTTATTATTTTTAATTTGATCAAGAAAATAAGTCATTTCTTATGTGATATGTGCTATTATTTTCTTGATTTTTAAAATCAAAATAAAATATTAAAAATAATCAAAAAATTAAAAAATTATATATGAGATATTCATGTTTGAACCCATATATAAATTTCAAAAAAAATTTAAAAAATTATGCAGTGCACCCAGGCTAAGTATTCCTGCACCGAATGAGGACTCTATTTCAAATACACTGTTTCAATATTAACTGTTGAGGTTAAATGCACCCGTTGCATTTAACCCATTTTTATATTTTTTTGAAATTTTTTATACAACTTGTTAATCTGAGTGTATTTAAGATGTATGTCAAGTTTTTATCATTTTTGAAGATTTTTAAATATTCTTTTATTTTTAAAAATCAGTGGCATTTTTTGTAATTTATATAAAGAATTTTAAAAAAATAATGAAAGGGTTAAAGCACCAGATGCATTGTATTATGATATATTTTTCTTTTTGGGTTTTTGTGATGGAGTATTGTGATCATTTTTTAATACACCCTTTCTGAATACAACGTATCCGAAGTTCCAAACACATCCCAATGGCCCTACCCAATGAATCATGGTGATCATTTTGGATACTCATGAGCAGCCTGGTGATAGTATTACAGAAAATGACCTATTGGGTCGTCCATTATCTTTCTTATAATAAATTAACTACATGGATTTCATTAGAAGCATTGACAACGAACTTTTTTACCTTGATGAATTACGGAAAAGAGGAAGGATGCATGCACCAAGAACTGCTCGTAGTGCCGATGGGCCCCAGTACAGATAAAGCACTCCGCCATCAAAATTGACTTGTTAACGGCCATTCCGTTCTTGATTTCAATGGCACCCTCAATTAATCCCCAGTATAGGTTTGCAACAGCACGGAATGTCTCTTTAACAAGCAAGAAAAGAAAAACAATTTTCTTGTCATTTTTTAGTAAACCAGTCAGGGTCCACTCCTTCCATTTTCAAAATATTGATAATTATATGAGATTCACTTTAGTCCAATATTTTATTTACTATAATTTGTTCAATTAAAACTAAGTTTCATCGAAATCAAAAGTATTTCTAACTACATTTATTTCTTTTTTTTTTTTTTTATTGCATCAAGTGTAGAGTGAAGGCTGAACCCTCAACATAATGGCAGGGTTCAACCTAATGGCATCCTGCCATTATGTGTTACCATTGGAGCAAGTCCATGAACAACCCTAGCTACATTTATTTAAAATATATGTTTAAGTGTAAATTATAAAAAATGTTTAGATTCATTTGTTATGTGTTAGATTATAATAATATTTTATAGAATAATTTATCTACATATTAATGATATTTTAAATATGAGAAATAATCAAGTACATTCAGACTACACCATAATTACAATGCAATTCATGCATATGCATTGTATACCCCACTTGATCATAAATGAAAATTTTTACCCCATCCATCGTATTTAAAATTGTTTACTTCATTCGCATACTAATTTTCATCCAAATCCAACATATGAATGTAAAATTAACACAAGAAAATAGTTTAATGTAAACATTAAGTTTAAGGTAGTATTTACAACATCTAAACCATCTAAAGTATTATTTTTATATGGATAAATGATTATATAAAGTTTCATTGCATTCTAATATATGGGACTACTGTTTGCACATGAATGACCCTTTTTAAATATTTTAGATGTTAAAAATATAACTTTAAAATTGATATTTAACATCAATTCATTACATTACATTAGTTTTATATATTATTAAATGAGGGTCATGCCAAATGAAACTAAAGAAGTAAAAAAAAAATTAGTAAAAAATCAATGATGTTAAATATAATAAGTAAAGGGAGTTTCTTTAATCAATAGTCAAGGTATAAAAATGAATAGGATAAGATACAAGAGGAGTTTTATAAAACAAAACCCACTTTCCTAACAAATAATTATTGTTTCCATCTTTTGTATGATTATTTTATTTATTTCAACTTTATTTTCTTTCATCCTAATCATTATTCCTATTACATTACGTGTCCGTTTGTTTTTAACAAAAACTTTTCTCGGTCTAACTATTATATTTTTAAATTATTTATTCATATCTTCATGTAAAATTATCTTACTTTTCAATTATTTCAACACAACTACTAATACGACTAACCTATTTATTTTAACTTTATTTTTTAAAAAAACATTATCGTTACCCTTATCATATCATATTATTTTCTACAAACTTATCAAAATTTATCCCAAAAAATTTTCATACAAAAGTTTTTTTTCACTTCTCAATCATTATCCTGTCTTTTTAAAAAAATTACATCAATTTTTTTTATTATTTTTTTTCTCTTCCTAAATGCACTCAATTCTTTGGTTAATAGGTATGAGTTAAACCGTGACTTGGCGACAATCTAGCTCATTTTACTTAGAATTGGGCAAAGACGTGGCTAACCTGAGATCATAATTTTTAAGTGGGGAGAATAGAATCTTTGGTCCTGTTTAAAAATAGAGTTGAGTAGGGTCACTTGGACCTGCAAATACGGAAAAATTATAAAATTAAAGAAATACTAAACTAAATATCTCATTTTACTTTTGAGCCATGAAAACTTATACTTTAATTAAATTTTAATCGAATGGGGTCAAATCACTACCGAGTGCAATATATAATTAATAATGGAAAACTTTATGCAAAACAAGGAAGAAACATCCCGGGCAGGTTTCGTCATTGCTATCGTTCAATACACTTAATTTGAGCTGATACATCAATATGCCAATGTCCAAAGTTAATGATATATTGCTTTAGGAATACCGTGCTTCGTAATTTGGGCAATTTCTGGGCAACGACAACTCGACTAGTGGACAACCTAGACTGCGTTGGGCCGTTTTCAAGGTTACAAGCCCAGAAAACAGACCAAGGCACCGGAAATTTTTTGTTATACGCATATTTATAACCATCTTAATTTATATTACAATTAATTCCTCAAGTATTTTTATAATTTTCAAAACGGAGACAACATATTCCACCTATCAACTAAGGGGATACATACACTCTCACCTAATAAACTAAGAGACAAAGCTCGTATGGATAGATGCGGCTCCCACCAATCAAACATTGGTCTACGTCATGGCAAACATAAGTCTTACAAATAAATTAGAGTAAGTCCTACCAACATCTGATAGGTTTTGCCTGACGAGAACCGACTTAAGTTGCCCATTGGTACTAAACCCTGAAGTAGGTCGGGTTGACCCTTATCCCAATTTGTTTTTTTCCCTAGATAAAATCAATATTTCAGGGATGAGTCAAAAATTTTAACATGAATTCAAAAATAAAGTCTGGATAGGTTGACCATATTCTAACATGAAGAATCCTAACCCACTCCGCATATATTTATTTATTATAAATTATAAGCATATTTTCTAATCTTTTTCTCATTTTCTTTTAATATTCTCATATTATTTATTATTAATTATATTAACAAAAGAAGAATAAATAAAAGACAATTCCATACATACATTTAACTCTCATGCATAATTGTAGTTTTTCATCATTTTGAAAATTCTCGCAAAAAATACTATTATTTTTGAAAAATATTTTTATAAATGCCAAAATTCATTCTGAATGAAGTATATCTTATTCTTTATCATCATCGTAGACTATTTTTTACCTAGATGGGGTTGACTACATGGATTCTATTGCTCCATTCTTGACGATTTGAGACTAAATTTTTCAATAATCTTTAATATTTTCAAATCTTATTTAACTACTTCCATTTATATTTGTTGGGTCTTTCTCTCATTCTTCTTTTACCTTTATTTTGATAGACTCTCCTCTCTTAATCGATTTCATTTCAAGCCTCTATTTAATATGACCAAACCATCTTAATCTGTTTTTCCTAATTTTATCATCTATTGGTCTTACTTTGAGATTTTCTTGGATTATTTCATTTTTAATTTTATCTTTTCTTTTTTCATCGCACATTTACCTTAATACTCTCATTTCAGTTATGTTTATTTTGTGCGTATGTTGTTTTCTAACTGACTAACATTCTGCCTCATAAAGTATAGTCGGTCTAATTTTGATCTTATAAAATTTTCTTTTAATTTTGTTGGTACTCTACAATCACATAAAATTCTTGACGTACTTCAGAATTTCTTTCATGCCTCTACCATCTGCTAAATTTTTATCTTTATTTTCTCTTAATTTAACCCACTTAAATATATTATTTTCTACTTATTTAGTTCCTAATCTGTCATATAAGTTGTTATAAGCTTTGTATTTAGCATCGGTAATAATCTTTTTACTAGTTTTTTTTATGGTTTATTTTGTTTTAGGTTTGGATTATTTTTGTTATTTTGCCAATTTTTAAACTTTTCTTTTTTATCATTTTTTTAATATCTTCGTTTGACTACCAAGTTTTCCTATGTAAAGATCTATGATTTTTATATATTTCTACAATACTTTGTTCAATTTATTTTATGCTAATTGTCATTTTATCCCACATTGATTCCAGTTCATCTTCATATATATCTCGTTTTCTTTTTTTTATCATTCTTTTATTAAAAAAGTTTCATATTGTTACCCATTAAATTCCACATTTAATTTTTGAGATTCTATTACCTTTAATTTTTGTTAACTCTTTTTGCATATATATATATATATATATATATATATCTATCACTAATAATCTATGTTGCATAATTAAATTATAACTTGGGATAATAATATAATTAATACAATTAAAAGCAAAATCTAAAATCACATTCTTTATTTCATTCTTTATTCCAAAGCTAAAATTTCTATGAATTCTCTCGTATCCTATATTTTCTTGTCCTATATGTTCATTTAAATCTCCATCTATTGCAAACTTTTCTTGGTTACGTATCCTTTGCATTTTATTATTTTTGTCATCCCAAAAATATTTTTTGATTCTATCATATAATTGTGCTTGTGGTGCATAAACATTAATCGCATTTATGACCTCTACATCTAGTACAAGCTTTATTTGAATAATTTTATCATTTACTCTATTAACATCTTCAACTTTATTTATGAACTTATTTTTAACTATTATCCCTACATGATTTCTGTGGTCATCTTTTCATATATATTACAATTTGAATCTATCAATCTCTCTAGCTTTCTCTCTTTTCTGCCTAGTCTCTTGAAGACGCGCTACATTGATTCTTCTTCTTCTTATAACATTATTACTTCATGTTTTCCCCTGAAAAAGTCCTAACATTCATGAGGCAAAATGAACTTTGTTTTGGTACCACTTTTTCCCTATACCACGTCCATAAAAGCATGAAAATCTTTGTCTACTTCTCACTACAACCGAATGTAATTGTAGCACGTTGCTTATGGGAAAATGCCCTAACAACCCTTACCCATTTCTCACTGCATCCGAGCTCTAATGTAAGCATAACTTCCAAAGAAATGTCATAGCAACCTTTACTCATTTCTTACTACAGTCGTGCTCCACTACAGTGCATTGCTTACAAGGAACCCCCTAGCATTAACAACTTTTAATATATTTTTCAGAATTCATAAGAGATGTGATAGTGATTTTTATAGCATAATTTACTAACCCGATATGCCAATCCTCACCTTTTATTTGGGCTTGGGATAGACGGTAAGATGAAAACTTTTACTAACAAGGTTGAATGAAATATATTTTATTGATCTACTTTAATAAAGATATATTATACTTATGTTTTCTTTAGTAATAATATTTACTTTTTTTAACTAGTAAAATATCGAAATATACAATATTTAAATTTTGCATAAATGTGTCTTTATGTTTAATATGTGTATAAGTTCTTAAAATTATTCTACTTGACCTGTATTTTTACCTGACCCGTCACCTCTATACTAACCAAGACTAACCTAAAGTTTGTCCCAAGACATATGAAAAAGGTAAGGGTTTAATCAACATTATCTAACCTGATATTAAAAAAAGGATTAAATAAAATTTTTAATCAGTAGGTTCAAAGTTGGACAAATCCTGACCCGATAAGACTCGTTCTGATTCTCACCCCTACCTGGTTGTTCAAATTCAAACAAAACCAATCTAAGGTTTGGGTCTGGTCAAGGTTTTCTGGACTAGGTTGAAATATTTTTCAAATAAATTCATAAAATAATAAGTGTAAATGAAAATCGGGAATCCAAAATAAGAAGGATATGAATATATGATAGTCCCCCTGCCCCTAGTGTTGCGATTTCTTTATTAGTTTAATAGTTTAACTTTTTTATTATACGGTAATTCACAGGAAGATATTAATATAAAATTAGTAATAAATAATTTTTCTTATTTATTACTTCCAAAACTATCTCAGAAAAATAAATTTAGAATTAATTTGATTATATTTTATTTTTCTTCAATCCAATAATATAAAATAAATGGTCCAAGGGGTGGGTTTGAAAACTTTGAAGTTTGCATCAACCTAGCCAGTGGCTCCATGTGATAGCTGGCTGAGTACGAAGGAGACTCCTATTTGCATGCAAAGCATCTTCAACCACGGATGGGTCAAGATTTTTCTGGAACCACAGATGAGTACAGCTGAGGGTTGCTGATCAGATGTACCCGTTAGCATATCATTGAGCCTGAATGCTCTCGTGAGCGTACACTTATTTATTTTTTTAAAAAAAAATATTTTTACATAAATGTTAATCTAAGTGTATTTAACATCTGTATTAATTTTTACTATTTTTGGATATTTTTAGATATTTATTTCGGATTTTTAAAAATAGTGGCATTTTAGTAAAAATTCAAAATAAATATTAAAAATCTCCAAAAATGATAAAAGTGGAGAATTAATTGCCGTAATTTCATTTTTAGAAATAATTTATGGAAAGGGATAAATTACCGACAATCACCTGCCAGCCAAAATGGACGCAGGAAAAAAGGACGGGGGTAGCTTCGTCAAAAGTGAATGTCTCGTCCGCAGTACTTGACGTTCTTAGATTGGCAAATGATCATTTTAGACTGTCGTAAAAAAAGTTCCATTTTTTTTATTTTTATAAAACTGTTAACATATACATATTTAGGGCGGATTTGATTGGGGGTCTGTTTGGTATTTACAAAAACATGTCTAATCGCGTAAAACTTTTCATCCGCAGGTATCCCGCTCAAAAAACCTGTCGTTTCACCCGTTTTTCGGTCGCGACTTTCCTTCGTCCTTGTGTACTACAGCGACAGGAGTGCGCATACACTCGTCTCCGCGGAAGCTAGCTGTGTCGCCCACCTGTGGAGTATGCAGCATTTTCTCGTGCATACAGGCGTCCGACAAATGCTTCCAGCGACAGCACTGTCTGCCCGTACGTGGGTCCGACGATTGTTGTTAATGGATCGACATGTTTTCAAGCAATGCAAAACACGTTCAAAGGTTATTCGCAATGCCAAATAGACCCTAGAGATAAAACTTTTCGATGAAAATTTTTCAAAGTAAAAGTTATCAAGTTGATAAAAAATAATATAATATGATAGGAGTAATGATTAGATATAAATAAAATAAAGTTTAATTAAACAAGTTAGTTGTATAAATAATTGTGTGGAAATGATTGAAAAATAGGATTATTTGTATAGGAAAATGTGATTATTTGTATAGGAAAATGTGAAAGAATAATTAAAAAATAGAATAGTTATAGGTAGCGAAAAGTTTTAGATTGAAAAGTTTTAGTTGACTTTTTTGTGTCAAACCAAGCAAACCCTTGATCTATAAAATAAGTTTTAGCATTTTTTGGAAATGTTTATTTATTTATTTTGAATTTTTAAACATAGAAGTATTTTAATTATGTTTCAATAATTTAAAATGACTAAAACATCTTCATTTTTAAAAATCCAAAAATAAATAGATATCTACACAATTAGTAAAACTTGTTCTATAGATTAAATAAATCTAGATTAATAATTTAAAACGATCGGACTTCTTTTAGATTTCACCAGCAATATATGGTACCGAGTTTTTTTGGGCAGTCTGGATTTTCCCGAACCCACTATTCAATTTCGGACCAGATTAAACCCCATACAAATGGATATCAAGAACTTTTTTTGAAACTTGGTTTTTTTTAGCATCGGTCTTGTCTGGGTCAAGTAAAATCCTTCCAGTGTTCATCTCTGCTGCCACTAGTAGAAAATAGGTTACATAGAGTAGCTTTATGTAGTCATATTTGAGACCAAATTTCATCAAAATGTGCGTTTTAAATCATACAAAATTTTTTGATCAAATCTATATTTGAGAAGAAAATGTAATATGTATATTGAAATCAGTAAAATTATATTGGAAATGAATAAAATTGCATTAGAAATTGAAAAAAGTTGTATCGGAAATTGAGAAATTATCTTGGAAATTGTGATATAGATTCAATTCAAGAATCTTGTATAGTTTCGAAAAATATATATTTACGTATAAATTATAAAAAAATTCTTATATACATTTAAACATATATTTGAATATAATAATATTTTACAAAATCATTTATTCATGTAGTAATAATATTTTAAGTAGTTTAGATGTTGAAAATAATGGAGCTTATGCACAATAATACATAGAAGTTGGATTTAACAAAAGGTTAATTTAATTAGGAATATGAGATTTTATTTTAGGAGATATACTAAGGTGCACTATAACAAATTGAGGCAACACTTTATGATAAAATATACACGATTTAATATCATTTAGTTAATCATTTTATGAAAACTAATTTCAATTGAAATCTCGTGAGGGTTATATTTGCTTAAAAATCTAAATAATTATATGTAAATTCTGAAAATTGTAATTTAGAATCATTCATAGGTACACTAGAATACTATAATAACTTATAAAATTACTATCATATAGGACTGATATGTTAAACAATTTAAATATTGAATTAATAGCTATAAATTTAATATATTGATCAAATAATTCTAATGCATTGGTTTTGCATCTTTACAAGATGCGGCCATGAACTTCTTTTATTCGTATTTTTTTTTTTTTTGATGAAAAAGGAAAACCTTATCCCGTCTCCCCAACGCATTGAGAGGGAGATTGGATAAGGTGATCCGAGTAATTCATTGACAAAAAAATGTCTGTACAGATTTTTTCGTGAAT
>JAXCLR010000050.1:25159694-25175456 GCA_035584095.1 Annona squamosa | reverse complement strand
GCCTCCAAAAGTAAAGGGTCCAACGAACCACACATTCTCCAACCTTTTGCCGCAATGAAAGCACCACTTGAGTCCCTAATAACCGCGCCAAAGCCCCAGTGGGCCCCCAGAAGGCAAGCACGCGCCTCCAAAAGTAAAGGGTCCAACGAACCACACATTCTCCAACCTTTTATTCGTATTAAACTTTGTTTGTTAGATAAACAAATTATTTTCAATGCAATAGGCAAAGAAGATTTCAATTTTTTCATCAAAGGGTGCCCTATTTCATCATGTTCCACCCTAGCGTATCCCTTTTAAATGTCTTTTTAGTTAAACTAAAAAAAACAAAATCTTCTTAGTAATTTGGATTTTTATTTTTATATCATTGTTTAAGTTAATAGAATTCTAATAACATAATAGATTTGTGAGTAATTTTGGAGTTGATATTTATATGAAATATTCTATAACAGAATGTGAAATTTTAGTGAGGTCTAACTAATCAGTAGTTTAGTGTTAACATATGACGTTAATAGTTAATTGCTTAAGATGTATATTTAAATTGATCGACCAATGTGGATATATTTGCAAAAAACCCTATTAAAGCATGCATATATCTATTATATCATGGCTTCCAGCGGACATCCTGGATACAATGATTTATTCCATCATCGGATCCGTTCGCATAAGTTGGTGTGAGAGGTGAAAGGCACGGACGAAGATGATGCTTGTTAATTAATTCTCTTTCACGACATTTTCTTCTGTCAAATAGATTTCAATGAATAATCTGTTTTATAAATTATAGTCAGCCGCACGATTCTCATGCACAAATCCCAAGCAGCATTTACCTAGGTAGCTAACTAAATTTGAAATTGACTAAGATACTAAGAAAAAACATATAATAGCCGCGTAGAAGATGATGTGCGGCATGTGCCCCACCTCAAATCTCGGTTTCTACTACCCACAACCTTCTGTTTTCTTTTGTTCTGTGTTCTGGAATTTGACATGAACGGTTTCAATTTTCGACAGGGTCCGTTCAACCTTGGCTGGTAATGGTAGGTAAATAGATATATATATATATATATATATTTATGCATCAGTGTACTGAACAAAGTCAACCTCTTTTTGCCAGCTATCCCCATCGACCATTTGTCTGCAAATGCCAATGCCAGACAATGGGGTCCACCAAAATTTTTGGGTCAAATATGTTGGAATTCAAACATGTTTGATGCTTGTTGTATTTATCAAGATAATGATTCAACCCAACTTGTTGATTTTTTTTTATTTTTTTATTTTTTTAAAAAAGAATCCAAGTACGTGTAAATACTCGTGTGGCATACATAACGAAGTTTACACTGTGCCAATTCTATTGCGGCCTATCTTAACAATAAATATTCCTCTTTCAAAAAAATAAATAAATATTCAACCCACTGAACACATATGGAATTATTTATAAGAGACATTGCGGCAATGGCGTTTCATTTTGGACTCGAATGGGGTACGGAGAGGAATCAGAAAGTGACTCTCTCCTCTTAATCAGTTAGTTGAAGGAGGATTGTCTCATCTTGTCATCCGTTGGCAGTTGGTTCTCTCATCCATGAGATTTGGCACAAAGCAAGGCGGGTTCAATCTATCAAATATCTCCATTCTTCGAACCGGGAATAGCGTAGCCCACATGTTGGCAGATCAAACAAATGCAATGTTTGGAAACTGTTTATCTTGGTGGGGAGCCCCGCTGAACTCGATTGTATACCTTTCGTGCATGGATTTTTTTGGCTTCTAAGCATTCACAATAATAACTATATCACATTAAAAAAAAAATACAACATTTTGTCTAAATCAAAAGTATATAAGTTTTATCTAATTGCAGACATCTTTCCCTTAAGTTCAAATAAATACATATAAAAATAAAAAAAATATATGTATGGACCAAGATCTAAGCCCAACAATAACAAAGAAAATTAACCTCGAAAAATTATGAATTGGCTCTATAGCAATAACCCACCGGATTCCAACAAACGGGCCTATCTAGCCTTCGCCCACAAGAGCAAAACTCTAACAATCCACAGAAACTGAGCTCTACAGTAATAGTAAACCAGATTCCAACAACCTGGGTTCTGCAGCAACAACCCACCTGTCCAACTTTAGCCCAAAAGAAACACGCTCCCCTGCCATGGCCTAAAGCCCACACGCCCAACTCCCCTCTATAAATAGAGGAGCAAGTTCCAAGCTCAAGCACATAAAAGGAGGCATCTCCAAAGGGGGAGGATGGGAGTTTGCAGCAGCTCCTTAGCGCCCCGATTTCTTATCTTTCACAAGTTCTAGTTTTCCCTTTTTCTAGCTCCCTCTCCAGCTCTCTCCCTCTCTCTCTCCCCCTCTTTTTTAGTTTTTTATTTTTATTTTCTCTTTTTCATGCCCATGTAAACAGCTTCAGGTTAACAAATGTTGCTATATCTGTTTTAATCCAAAGGCCGGAATTCAAGTTCTATACAACCGGTGTTCTTATTTAATGAAAACAGAGACTGATCTCCCCTTTAAGATCAGTGGCAACTCCATCTAGTAGTGTAAATCTCTTGGCTATTGAGGTTATTTTCACATATTTTATTTGATCTAAATACTAATGCTTTTCATTGAATTAAAGCAGCAGTGAGGTCGGTGCATGCACCCCAACTACTTCCAGCGATGTATGCAATTGTCGCGCTGCTGAATCCATGGAAACCCTGCACACAAGCTGCTGCCCCGGAAGCTTGAGGATCAAGCCAAGATCAAGGCCTATTTTGTGTAAGTATTCATTTTCCAAAACATATTAATAACTCTTCTATTCAATTAAAAATGCAAGTTCCATCCCTTTCGATCCGACCCAGATTTCACAAGACTAGAAAGGCTTTCAAGCCCATCATAACATCCGCTATGGGTGCTACACTAATGTATAAAATCAATCTAATAAAGCAATTTGATTCATATATCAATTTCAAAGTCATGTATTCAACTTCTGAATTATCTAAAAAATTTGAACTATCTAAAATATTGTTGGTATATGCATAAATGATTCTTCCATTATATTATAATATATCTATGAATGAATCTAATATTTCTCGTAATTTATATATGATTAATATTTTAATCTATCTTACAAATTTTGTCTAATTTTTGCTCAACAGATGTAAACCAAACAATAAATTCATAGTAGGCACTGCTGCTGAAAATGAGAGATGAAATTCTCCTAACCTGGATTGAAACTCGCTAGCAAGCAGTGTTTTGAAAACCGGGCGGTCGGACTGGTCAGACCGTGAACCGGTCACGTCCCGGTTCGGTACTGTTACCTGTCCAACCGCGGTTCGACTACCGGTTCAGTCTGCTTGAACCGGAAAAACTAGAAACCGGTCACAAAACCGGTTCAGTGACCGGTCCGGTTTTAAAAACATTGCTATCAAGCATGCGGCCCAAAACGAGACACCATCAGTAACCGACTGCACTGAGTAGACGTGGCTTGCACTGTTGCACAGGTATTTAATTGAAGTAATTTTATTACAATGTTAAAATAAGATAAATAAATATGATTTTCACTTAATTACCACAACGGGAATAAAATTGAGGTGTCACAGTAAAATCTTCGGCATAAGAACAATTGAATGGATATCCCTTTAACATATATTTAACTATGACTCTAAAAGTTATGTATTATGTATTTTTGAAAACTTTTGTATCCCATATGTCTAATTTTAAATTTTAACCAGTAGGCAATTTCCCATCAAATGCTTTTAAACATTTATATTACCTATGAGTTTTTCGATTAAATTAATTTTTCGTATCATAGATATATCTTATTAATTTATGTTATAAATGATTTGAAGTTAAGAAATTTTATTTGAAAAAAATAAAAAAATAACACAACTGATTGGATTGAACCACGTTAGCGTGTAATACATCTGAAATGAAATTAATATTAAATGGACAATGTTAGAGTGGTGCTTGTATCAACAAAGCTACACTGAAAATTTTATTTTTAATTTAAAAATAATTTTCAAAATCTAAATCATTTATGTTATTTATCTGTATGCATATGTTTAGGACATCAACAGTCATGCGAATTCAAAGCTTGCAAAAGGATGTGGTAAGGGTGTTGGCATGCGTCCGAGGGGCTCAGGGGCGTGAAATTGAAACTCATTTAGATGAGCATTTTGCCTATTTCATGGTAATTCGAAAGTGTGTGGTCTCCCTTTGGAAAATTATAGAAAATTTTTAGTTTGTTTTCAAAATTAAGAAAACGAGATGCGATATGAGTACAATAATAAAAAAAACTTTCAAAAGATATAAGTTTATCTTTCAAATTTTAGTAATTGCATATTCAATCTCAAACAATGGCAGTTTTATAAAATAAAAGCTTGCAATGATGATGATGATGATATATATATATTACTGGACTATTTTTTAATAACTATTTTAGATTAAAAATAAATGATTTTTAACGGATTAATTTCTTGCGATATTTGCTTCTACATTTTTGAAAAAATTTTAAAATTTTATTTCAACTCTCCTGAAAAAATACTATGTGAAATTATAAAGATAAATTTTATTTTAAGTTTTTTAAGGTACATATTATAGAATCTATGCTGTAACGCGGTTTTTACAAAACACCCTGATGGTTAAAAAATCATATTCCAATTCCGTATATGTAAGCTTAACGTGATTTTCATAATCTAATCAATATTATATTCTGTACAATATTTGCACGACCTATAGACAAAAATTATATTTTTGAGTGAACAAGTGGATAATATTGTTACAAAAGGTTTTCAATTGATCAGTGTTTACGTGGGGAATTTACAACAGCAGATATGCACTTGTAATTCAATGTTTTAGTATTGATTGAATGCACTCGGGTAGATTGGCACTTATGTGTATTTAAGTGCAAAACTTATTCTTTAAATATCTTTTAAAACGCCAATCAAAAAATATATCATTTAAATTTTTTTTATTAAATTGTTAATCTAAGTGTATTTAATTTATATGTCAAGTTTTATCATTTTTGAAAATATTTATATATTTTTTACTTAAAAAAAAGAATTTTAGTCATTTAAAAATGAAAAAACCCTCTTATTTTTAAAAATCCGAAAATATATATGCATCTCTAAAAATTATAGCATAAATGTACTTAAATTAATAATTTTATTTTAAAATTTAATAAATTTTTCACCAGTTGCGTTGAATCACTCACCAACCTGGAAACCTCATTAATTTTTACTTAACGTGCATGAGTTGTTCGTTCGTGTGCAGCTGACGTGGTCTTGTCACGTGCGACGCATTTTCCTTGGAAAGCGGTCACGCATGGTCTTCTAAATCTAAACCAACTTGGTATTATTCGTCCTAATCCTCAATCTAGACTCATGAGCTATCCACCTTCTCTCACACACGAATTAATAATTCCTTGGAATCATTCAGTGCTCATCCAATCTTCAAACTTTAAATGCTCGGTCTTGCCTTCAATACGCACACGTTATAGTGAGCAATCCACATCGGACACCGGTAACCTAGACAACCGGGTCGTTTTTTATTCTAAATAATTTTTAAAATCAGATCCTAGTAAACGATTAATGTTCGATGGTATTTTTTTCACGATTATAAAAAAAACATTTAGATTGAAAACATTTGTTCTAAGATATTAAAATAACTGAAATTGAATATATAACTATTGAAATTCGATTAACAAATACACTTTTGGGCGAAATTATAAACGTATTTCTTAATTCCACAAAATTGCAAAACACCCACATGCATGAAATCGAAGGCGTCTCCCATCCGTTAAAAATTTCTTCAGCCACCGTCTAATTTTTTGATAAAAATGACAAAATATACTTGTATAATAAATTTATTATTAAAATATTTATTTATATTTATTGTTGTTTTTTGATATATTTATTATTTGCAACGTTTTTTGAATAATTAGAATGAAAAATGGTTGTAAATAATAAACTTTAGGGCATCGAAATTTTAATGCGCTCTATATACTATCCCATTTTTTTTATTTTTTACCACTACGTGGGCTCAAGCATGTACTTCATATGATATAATTTTATAATTTATCAATTTTATTAATAATTTTTTTAATTTTAAGAATAAAAATTCATCTTTAAGTGCCCGCGGACATGAAAAATAATTAATATTCTTACAAAAAATAGATTTTGTACCCAATTATATTAAAATTTCAATGCAACTGAGTATATAGAACTGGGACTTATAGGGAAAAAATAAAATTATTATGTATTTAGGAGATCAAAAGTAGAATAACGTGTATTGGAAGAGGAGAAAATTCAAATGCTTGCAAATATTAATGCCAAATTTGGAGACGTTTATATGTAAATTTCAATATCCCAGCAAAGATATATCAATGGTTTCCCGAAACAGCTTAGTTTTTACAAAACATGACATTTTTGATAAATTCAAGTGGTCTTTTACATTAATAATATTTATTTAGTTAAGATATTAATAGCACTTTGTTGATACTTTAGTAAGTTCTAATAAATACGAACCTAAAAAATTGCTCTAAATTTTGAAATAGCCCAGAGCACTATCTAAATAAGGTATATTTTATATTTTAACTACTAGATAAATAATATAATGGGCAGCCTGGAACCAGTTCTACCGAAGTCATGTATCAATGCTATGATTTATGATTGATTTGTATTTCATAAGTTTATGCCAGTTGCGTATGAATTATGAACGTTGCTCTTATTTTGATATATTTTTACTTTTTAATTAATCGTTTATTTAATCATAGATTTATTGTTTAAATACATTCAAAAATTCAACTAAACTTTACTATTTAAGTGAAGTTGTCTTTTCAACATTAGGGCAAGAGTTGTTGGCCGCCTAGTCTATTTTTGAAAGCTTGTCCCCTGGATCTTTCGGACCTTCTGGAAGCACTCCCGAATTCAACGTCTAAAGTGAGAAGGTGAAATTTTTTCAAAAGGCTAAAAGGTGGCGTTATCTATCACCGATAATAGTTAGGATTAAATAACAATTATATTAAAATAAATTTGGGAGGTGTAACAACGAAAATGACGCGTCTCCTGAGCAGGGGTACAACTAATTATCCCAAACATATAATCAAATATAAATATAAATAATATATAAATATAGAGAAATATTGTTAATATATTATATATATAATAGATTTTATAATCAATACAAAATGATAAATCGGGTTTGGGTTCCCTTGAATCCTAATCTTATGTTACAAATAAGGTTCAAGTTATCTCATCAGGGTACAACTTGGGCTACTATCTTTGTTATTATATTTACTTGATATAAAACTTTTGTACTTATAGGATATGTTTGGCCAGAGGAAAAAAATATCATGTAAAAATTTTTCAATTTAAAACTTTTCGCTCTTCATAATTATCATATTTTTAATTATTTCTTTACATTTCTCTATATAACTACCTTTACTTTTTAATCATTTCTACACAACTAATCTATCTATCTTAACTTTATCCTATTTATTCTTCATATTACCTGTATCATATCACATCATTTGACAGTTTTTATTCTCTAAAACTTTTCGTCAAAAGTTTTATCCATTTCCAAACACACTCATAGCGTAGGCTTTTTTTTTTATATAAAATACGTATAGTATAGATTTGATTTAAAGTTTATAAGACCTTGTTTGATCTTGCTAGATTTCATTGTCTGAGAGATAATGGGTGGCAAAAGCTGATAAGAAACTAAACTCA
This sequence comes from Annona squamosa, assembly GCA_035584095.1. NCBI lineage: Eukaryota > Viridiplantae > Streptophyta > Magnoliopsida > Magnoliales > Annonaceae > Annona > Annona squamosa. The sequence goes on along the minus strand of JAXCLR010000050.1, from coordinate 25,167,747 downwards.
AATAAGTAAAAAATTTTGAAGTAAAGAAATGACTTAAAATGATTAAGTTTTTTTTATGATGAGATGATTAACTTAAAAAATGATTAAGTTAGTTTGATGGAAAATACTTGAATAATATGTAAAAGACTAAATACACTTATGAGTGTTAACTTTAATACATAATATTTATTTAGATTTACAATTAAAATTAAAATTAAATTTGATAAATAAAAAATAAAATATGTTAATTAAAATAGATAAATTTATATGTGACATATTCATTACATGATAATATTTTTATTTAAATATTAGAAAAATATATGCAATTTTAAGATAAAATGAAAATAATAAATTTTAATAATTACATAATACCCAACAGAATATTTTAGAAATATAAAGTTAAATAAGCTCGAAAGCAAGTAAGCAAATGAGAGCATCTTAGGGATTGTCTATTATAATGGGCAAATAAACCTTCATTAATACGCGTTCGTCAAATATTACTTATCTCAAATGCTCTTAATTTTAAGAAATAAACTATCAACGCCTAACAAAGCAAATTAAGCAATGCCAAAATTGCAAAGCTGAAATTTGACGCAGATAAAACTGACTCAAATCTTCGAAAAATTAGGGTAAAATTAACTTCCCAGCAATCGATTTAAAATAAAATAAAATGCATCTCTTCCTCTACTTTCAATTTTTTATCAGAAAAATATTGGATTTTCTTCATTTTCCGTAAAAACTCCCATTCCCAATCTACATGATATTTTTAATTTCCTCATTATTAGTTGTATTTTTTGTTTTCTAATATATTAAATATAACCAACAAAATAACTCGGCTTTTATAAATTTCTTTTAATGTGTGTTTGTTTAAAGGTGAATGGAGGAAATCAGAACATAAATAGAATGGATATGACAGAAGTAAAGTGAAATTGCGAAAAAGTAAAAAAAGATAATGATATGAATTTAATATATATAAATAATAAAATATAAAACAATTTAAATGTTAAACTTTTGCACCGCTCCCCCTCTCGTCCATTCCACCTTTCGACATATTCCCCGTAAACATGACGGTTGAATTGAGTCCGTCCACCGCCACGCGCCTGCGGCGGTCAACTGCGCCGTGTTTTGTTTCGGTAACCGCTGGGATGCCAGCCTATACGGGATCGAGTAATATGTCTAGTAAGTAGTAACCCGGGCGGTCATGCATGAAAGTCCAATAATCCTACGGCTAGGAATTGAAGATCCCATTCGTCAAAAATATTCCCAGTCCCGTAATGGATCCACGTAACCCGGGTCCGTGTGCTGACCAGAACATGTTGAAAATCACTTCCCACCTCCCCATCTTGTACTTCCCAAAAAGAATTTATTCACATCTTTTCTACTTAAATAATTTGTTTTTTACTATTATATTTTAATTTTTTTCTTACAAAATTATCTTATTTATTTCACTTTATACATATTATATCACATCATTTTTCTATATAACTGTAGTTTTTTTGTATTTTTCTCTTATATTCTAATTATTTTCTTGGACAATTACCATGTTTATGTCGACCACTACTTTGTTACATTTCAAAAATATTGTCGTATTTGCGGCCTCAGCTCTGCCCCCGTCATCAAACGGACCCAAACGTTGCACGGCACACGCCCACGCGGCTGGGAGGAATGAGGAAGGGCGAAATCGTAAATCTGGGTGAGAAAAAAGGTCACCTTCCCAGTCGACACATCCGGAAAACATGCCATGGCCCACCTGCCACGTCTGAGTCGTCTTGTTGTTTGCGACTCGGACGTAGTCGCCGCGAAGCATCTACATACGGCTGTCACTCACTTCGACGCAATTCGACGGCTACAAATAGCTCTCTCTCGCATTCCTTCTCTCCAAGGTTTCCAAGCCCATTTCTACTCTTTCTATCCATCTGCTTAACAATCTTCGATTTGTACTTCCTGTATTTTCGTGTCTAAAATCTTCTGCTAAGATGTGTGGTGGTGCGATAATCTCCGATTTCATACCTCGCAACCGTCGCCGAGTGGTCACGGCTTCTGACATCTGGCCTGACTCGCCGTTCTCCGACTTCCCCGATTTCGAGTCCGAATTCCGCCGATTCGACGGACAGAAGGCGCCTGCAGCTTCCCTAGGTTCGTAACTTGCTCGAATTCCTACTTCCGTAGCTATTTTACTCCTCAGTTCGTTTCTGCTTACCTGATCCGCTTTTTCTGTGTTTCTGTAGTGAACGGAAATGGAAATGGGGTTCCCGAGAAGAAGGAGAGGAAAAGGAAGAATCTTTACAGGGGAATTCGGCAGCGCCCGTGGGGAAAGTGGGCGGCTGAGATTCGAGACCCCAGGAAGGGGGTACGAGTGTGGCTGGGCACTTTCAACACCGCCGAAGAAGCTGCGAGGGCGTACGACAAAGAGGCGCGCAGGATCAGGGGCAAGAAGGCCAAAGTCAATTTCCCAAACGAAGACGAAGTGGCGGCGAAAAAACCCAAATTGCTGCCGCAGCAAAATCCCGAACTTCCCTACAGCTTCCGCAACAGCGATACCCTCCCCGAAGATCTGGACTTTGGGTTTGAGGGGGCCGTCGATTTCCCCCAGAATCCGGTGTACTCGAACGTTGATCTGAATGCGAGCGCGTGTTCGAACAGCGGGGCATCTGGTTCGGTGTCGAACAGTGGAGATTCTTTCTCGGGGATGGTGGGAGAAGTGAAGGAGGAGGCGAGGGGAGGCGATGAGGAAAGCGCAGCGCGGAAACTGTCGGAGGAGCTCTGGGCGTTTGAGTCGTTCATGAAATTCTATCAGATTCCTTACATGGAAGGCGGAGATCAGCAGGCCAATGCAGTGGCACCGGCGCCGGCGCCGGCCCAGAACCAGACGCAGGAGGACGTTGTTGGCGGCCTTTGGAGCTTCGATGATAATGATGATGATGTTGTCATTCTCCCTGCATCTGGAATGCCCCCAACTTCCGCTGCTCACTAACGGAGATTTTTGGTGGGCATTTAATTGTAAATATCAAATATTTGTTTTTGTTTTTGTCTTTTTTTCAAAAAAAAAAAAAAAATTCGCCTTTCTTGTTTCTTTTTTTTCTTTTAAATTTTTTTTTGTTTTTCTTTTCTCCCTTTTTTCCTTGACTCTTTGATGTTATTGATGCTTTGTGTTAATGTAATGATAATTCACGAGTAACAACGTCGATTTATCTTTTTTTCGCAAACTTCGTGCACTTCTCTTTCGGAATCATTTTACGATTCGTTCTTGGCACTTGCGGACCGCGCAGATTGCCCGATTACGAGCGAGAATACAATCCATGTATTCCACCAACAAGCCACACGAATGCTACCTGAACCGTCCACCTCGCGGTCTAAAGGATTGCAGAACTGTTTTTTTGTTTTTTTTTTTCCTTTCCTGAGGTTGGGACGGTTGAGATCATTCGACGGTGTAGATTTTCAAATGTGACGAATCCCCGAAACAAACCCGTGAATCCAAGAGCGATCCGGGCCGTCCAGTTAGAAGAGTGAATTATAGCGACGGTTAGCCAGGGAGGGCAGGGATTTGGTGAAGGTGGATAGCGAGCCCCACAAAAGGGCAGCTCTTAGACATTCGAGAATCTGAGGTGGGCCATGGACATTTCTCGAGGAAACTTGAGAGATGCTGCGTGTGGGGCCTATCGTTCTGTTATTGGGCGGTAAAGATCCAGAAATGGACTGGCGTAGCAGACAGCGCATCACCCGGCAGGCGTGGAGAAAGAGAAGTCGGGTAGGTGCATGCATTCAACTGTGCCGCTGGTTTTGCAAAACCCGGGGTTCTTAAGTGGTGACGGCGCCCACAGATCGTCTTTGTTTGGCTTCTTTTGCATCTCTGCCCTTCATTTTCTTCCTTACTTGGACGACAAGTTTGGATGACACGAAAATAGTGTTTATTTTGGGAACGGTCTTTTTTTTTATTTATTTTATCTTTGAGAATTCAAATTGGGGTTACCTTAGTGGCGATTCAACCAAGGTTATTTTATTTCTCTCGTCAACGGTTAACAGATCGGGTTATCCTGTGAATCTACCAGTAAAACCAATTTATAAACGGGTAAGGATTTCAATTTTTTTTTTTGATAAATGGGTTTTTACCCGTCAACCTGCCCACTTATTCAATTAAATAAGTGTTTTCAAATCGTTAATTTATTTAATCAGCTCAATCCCATTACAAACTGTTTACATAGATATCTAAAACTTTTTACTTATAAAAAAACTTTTTATATTGACATAGAATTTTCTTTTTAATATATATTTTTCTAAAATTATAAAAATTCTTGTTGTTAGGTGTCAATTGTTAATTTTGAGATTTTGATTAACTATATTTTTTTTACTATTCATATTTATTTCTAAAGTATTATAATTTTTATTTTTATAAGTATATTATTAGACGGTAACTCTTTTAAATTTTAAGATTTTGATGCTAAATGAGAAATACAATCCATTCATTGTATTTAATATTATTTGTTTAGCTAAATGACAAAGCTTTTATTTATATCAATTATGCGCACTGACAATTTTTTTGAAAAATATATATTCATGTATAAATTATTAAAAATCTTTAAATCTATTTACACGTGCATTAAATATAATAATAATTTATAGAATTATTTATCCACATAAAAATAATATTTTAGATAATTTAGATGTTGAAAATACAATTTAAAAATTAATATTTAACATTAAACTATTTTATTAAATTGATTTTATACATTTATAAATGAGGCTAATGCAAAGGGATACTTGACAAATTGAAGAATTTCTAAAATACTATAAGTGACGTTAAATATATTAGACTGAGTAAATTTTCTATCAAACATTAATATAATAAAAATTAAAAGAGTTATATAGAAGTAAATGTCTTATACAAGCTTCCCCGTCAATTAGCTTAAAACTTGTATGCATAATTCGTTAACAACTAATAACTTATTAAAATAAATTAGTCATAAACGTGTTGGGCTTAGAGGTACCGTAAATGATTTAATAATAAATAAGGCATCATTTGGTCATGTGGGTGATAATATTTTTTAAAAGTATGAAAGTAAATATGTAAAGTGAGAAAAAAAAAAGATAACTATATAAAAAAAAATTAAATATAAATGTGTGTTTTGTTATATTAAAAACTTTTTAAATTAAAAATTTTCATTTTAAAACTTTATACTCTCTACAATTATCCTATTTTAAATTATTTTTTCATATTTTCTTATATGATATTCTACTTTTCTATCATTTTTATATAATTATTCGTATAATTATCTTATTTATTTTAACTTTTTTTTTTACTCTTCGTCATTACCCATATCATATTATATCATTTTAAAAAATTTTAGCACTTCTCAAACACAACTTAAGAATAAAAATGAAAAAATAAGATAATCGAGATGTAAAATTATTTTTTAAAAAGTGTGAGAAAATAGCTTCTCACACACCATTATACCAAACATTGCTTGAGGATCTATTTGGTAATAAAGAAAAAGAAATTGAAAGAATATGAATGAGATAAAACTGAAATAAAATAAAATTAGAGAAAGTAGCTGCCGAGAAAAATATGAAAAAATAATTAGAATATAAGAATAAAAATAAAAAATAATATAATTAAGTAACTAATATGTTGGCTTTTTGTATTCATCATTCCTCATTTTTATTATCAACTTACCAAACATAACAAAAAAAAAATGTTATAAATAAATTAGCATTTGACTTAAGCTTTAAACCGCATAATCCATCCGACCTAACCCGATCGGTTCGCACCGCACTGTTGCAGTCATAGGCGGCCGTCTAGGAGAAGTACAATTGGTCATCAAGGGAAGTACAATTTCAATGCGCTGACCGTTCATAGTCTCGGGGTGGTGCAGCGGTCATCAAAGTACTTCTATTCGAGTTAAGTGCCGTTTGATTGTAATAATCGTAGACGGAAAAAGTTAGAGTAAATAATTAATAATCGAGAATTAAAGTCTACCGATAATAGTTATTTCATTTTTCCAGATCATTGATCAGCTCTATTCGAGCACATGTTTAGGAATGGCCGTCATTAACTCACGAATTAACAGTAACTCCAGTGTAAATTTACAAAAAAATTCTCTTTTTTTTTTAATAAAGATTTCACCCATACCCCCAACCCTTCCATTCCAAATTTGGGAACGGATAGGCCGGGTGTTAGGAAGAAAAGAAGTCATTCTAAAGATTTGAAATCCATATCTAAGGATCCTGAAATATAAGTAGGAGGGACCCCTTTAGACACTGTCCTTACATTAGTTGGATATAGTAGGTTTAGCCAAATTGTGATCAGTTTGGTTGGCAATAATTAGAATACGAGAGAAAGATAATTAGCCAAACCATCCTTCACATACCTTTATTTCTTCCATCAAAGGACGCAGATTTGACAGAGTAGTTCCTAGGGGTGCAGATTTGACAGAGTAGTTCCTAGGGGTGCAACTCAGGTCAAATTGTACCTGGTTTGAGTTCTAATATTAGAATACGGGTTCGGACTAGATTGACATTGGTTTCGGTCTTGGTTTCGGGTCAAAACTCGAGTTTCTCTCAAACTAATTAAAGTTGAAATTACCGATAAAGATAATAAATTTTTTAAATAGGATTGCATTAATACATAAATAATTTACGTGTGAATATATTTATGTGTCTTATGATATTTTTGGTTTTGATAAAAATTAGTCTTTTAATTAAAAGATAATTCTAAATACAATTAACATAATTAATTTACACATAACAATCAATGTAATGTTATGAAAAAAGAATTAAAGTAAGAAAAATAAATAAAATTACACGAAATCACTATATAAATTTTTATAAAAGTGAGATATATATCTCATAATTAATTAGTATATATGCAATAATTTTAAAGAGTTGATATATTTATAATTATTTATAATAAAGTTAATTTAGATGTAATATATTTAACTTTTATTGACAAATGTATATAATATTTAGGTTTTAGTATAAAAAATTTATAATTTAATTAGGTTATGATTATATGGAATAACTTTTATTTCAATTATAATTGAAATACTTAGTGCATAAATAAACATAATTATTTTAATAAATTAGGAAGCATACCAGGTCGGGTTTAGGGAGCAGGTTGATTCAAACCCGGTACTAGTTCCGGATTTTTTCGGGTTGTGTTGAAACCGGGTTTAATTTGAAATTTTTTTTAAAAAAAAGATCCAAATTTCGTTTTGAAACCGGGTCGAGCCGAGCGGGTTCAGACCGACCCTGTGCAAAGTTGCACCCTATTAGTTCCACTTCCCATCAATCAGCTAATAAATATTGCCAGGTGATTTTCAACTTTAGCCTTTTTTATACTCATTTCCTTTAGCCATTTCAATCTCAGAAGAATAGCAAAAGTCTCGTCTACAATGTGGTTTACACGTACTTATTCAAATAAGAATTTGATAGCTATGAAAGTGATTGTTTAAGGAGTCTCATTGTTTTAGAGTCGTAAAAAAACATAATTTTTTTTTAACAAATCTGTTAATTTATGTGTTACAAATCTGTTAATTTATGTGTATTCAACTTATAAGTCTAATTTTACTATTTCTTGCGATATGTATATATTTTTTAGAATAATAAATTTTAGTGATTTTCACCAATGAAATTATTAAAATACTCATATGTTTAAAAATAAAAAATATATACACACTTCAAAAGTAAAAAAAAACTGAGTTCATAGATTATAAACACCTAAGTTAATAGTTTTATAAAAAATTAAAAAAGAAAATATATTTTAACCCTATTGCAAATGGCCTTGTTTGTGAGGCAAATGATCGAGCCCCTTCATTTAATATCTTTAGAATTTACAATCGCTTTTTAATTCAAAAAATTAATACTTTATTTGTGGGAGCCCAGAGTTTTTGTGGTAATTTTTTTTCCCGATGTAGGTTGAACTTATAAAACAATAACTACTTGGTATTAATATTAATTTTTATGTATCGAGTTTTATGGATGTAACACGTGAGCATGTGAATGTGGAGTTGTATAGTGCATTAGTATGGTTGGTTGGTTGCTATAAATTGAGTTCATGGGATATGACGCATATGTATAT
>JAXCLR010000050.1:25145070-25155404 GCA_035584095.1 Annona squamosa | reverse complement strand
AAGAAAGGAGATGAAGAGAAAAGGGATTTAATCTCCTCAATGGTCACCCCAACAGGTGAATAGATCTGCTCGTCATTAAATGATAGCAAAGTTTTCAAGAAAACCTTTCATTCATTCCCATTTCAAGTGTACAAATACACACTAGAGGCATTTCAAAATTTTCTTATGGTGATGTTGATACATAGAAAGAAAGGAAAAGATTTTTTCATGGCATTATTCCTCTCTTATAAAGGCCATCCCCGCCGTCCGCTGGGGAATAATTATAGTTGGGTTGTCTAGAATAATCAGCTTCTGGGGTTATCAAAACCTCCTTTGCGTTCCAATACCATGGCCGAAGATGAATGGAAGCAGAAGTTGAAGAAGAACATGGGTGCAGCAATACAGAACCCCACTCTCTCCTCCCCAATTGTCCTTCTTTCTCTCTCCTCCTCACCAGCAGTCTTCCCACATCCTCTTTCCAAACTTCAGATATTGTCCGAATGATGGCAGTGCATAGGAGCAGCACTAGCACTCCATCTTCTTCAGGAAAGAACTCGACCACGAATAGCCTCCAGTTGAGCAGAGCAGTGGCTCTTCCAGTTGGGTTCTCCAGAGTCGACCGCACAAGCGTGATGAATCCATCTTCATTGCTGTCGTCTTCTTTCCTTCCTGTATGTTCTTCTCTGCCTTCATACTGCATTTTTCTTCCAATCAACAGTGTAGCCCGCTGCACGTGTTTACGAGTTTGATCAGATAAGTGTACAGCATTTCTAGCACTAGAAGTTCTCATCCTGAAACTAGTTTAGTCCCAGACCCGAAATGGGGCTATAAAATAGCAGTGTTTTTGCCCCTAACAAGTGGATAAATAGGGATGGAATTCACCTTACCAGTTCATCAGACTCTCCATTTTCAAGCTCAAAACAAAACCCATCTTCCCATCTAATAGTTAGCACATGCCCGGTAGACAAACACCATGTTGCTTTCTTGTCTCTGGGGTCTTCCACTTTGGGGGTTGCTGTGCCTACTATCTTCTCTGCAGGCATAAGGGAAGAGATTTGCAGACCACTTAGATTCTAGTGCATATGGTTCCATTCATGTGCAGTTTGTGATGAATCTTGTTACCATCATTAGGTTCATCTGTTCTTACCAGGAGCAGTGCCGATGGATCCAGCAAAGTATCTCCATGATCCCTCACGTATCTCTATTATCCTGTCCACCCATTTGACTGCTGCTGGAGTTTCTGCCCTTCTCCTCCAAAACCCTCCACCCACTCTGTAAAAACCCAGATCCCAGGGACAGGATTAGCTCAGTTGTATGGAAAAATTGGTTTCCTGGCTATGTAAAACATTCAAGTTTTACCTCTTTCTGGACATTTCATGATTGCATATGCCAAAATTTTAGGCTACGTTAGCCATTCACCAAAATTTCATTGGAAATCCAGTCCCATTACCTGATCCTTATCACAAAACACTCCTTCCCAGCATGGTCCAGCACAGTTCTTGACAACCAGCGTCCCTCCTGTGGCCGGTACTGATTCATTCTCAGTATCACATCTGAGATCATTGCACCTGAGTCATCCGTTACCCTGTCAGGTACGCATTTCAGCAAGTATGGTGCTTGAACTGGGGGTGTTATTGAAGCCAAAACTTTCATGCTCTGATCCACTTCTCTCCACAGTGTTAGCGATGTCGCGCGTAAGAGCTCATTCCATGAGAACACTATAAGTTTTAGCCTGTTGCTCCTACCCAAACAGCCTCCTCGTCGCCGGAGCTCTAGTAAGATGCCGCGGGTACCGAATTCACAATAAAGATGCCATGTCTTTCGCCATGATTCTGATACAACGTCACACGTGGGCTTGTCGATCCTCAGCTCTCTATGGCTCCTTGCCAACCGAAGGCGAAGAAATGTCTTCTTGGGTTCTTCTGCACTCTCTCCAGCCCATTTTCCTTTGACAAAAATGCAGACCTGTTAGAAAATGCATGATCAAGACTTTGGTCAAACTGTGGCAGACTGACTGATAAATGATGATGTTTGTTAGCTATGAGCTGGGTCCATCGCCCATACGCGCATTAACATTGAAGAAATTTAAGCATACCTGCATTTGCTTAGGGTTACAAGAAACAATATTGAGATTTTTCACTAGATGCTGATTCATCCACCGGAATTGTCCCGTAAGTAGGTAGGTGTGCAAGTAATGCTGATTCATCCATGAATCTTTACTTGCTTTAAACTTAAAACCATAATTTGCACTCTTACTCTAATTTCTAAAATTCAATCCCTATCGACTATATAGTCTCAATGTAATAATAATAATAATAATAATAAATCCCCATTTATATTAGTGAAAACTACAGGTTGAATTTAAGTTGGAAATTCAGGATTATCGAAAAGTGCTTAGCAGAACATAAATGGATTATAAGTTGCAATTTGCTTCTATGGAATTTCTTTTCTATATAATACATTGCTAGTTGATGAAAAATCTACTTCGTTCATTGCATTTAGCATCATCTATAGTAACTTAAGAACCATTTTATTTTTCTAATATCAATGTGCATGGGCCTAATTAAAAATCAATATAATAAAATAATTTAACGCTAAATATCAATTTTAAAATTATATTTTTAATATCTCAACCGTCTAAAATATCATTTCTACATGGATAAATAATTTTATAAAATATTATTACATTCTAACACATGTATAGATGGATCTAAGCATTTTTCATAATTTATACATGAATATATATTTTCAACAAATGTAGCCTATAAATATCCTTAATTGGAATGAAAATGAGTTTCTTAGATAAACAAATAATATTAAATATAATAAATATATTAAATTTTCCGTCGAGAATTAAATCTTAAAAATTAAGAGGGTAGCCATAAATTTTAAATGGACATGCCCCAGTTTAAGAAAAAGATATTCCTCCCCTGAAGATGGAAAAGGCGCCGGAGTATGGAGGATATTAGGAACAATGTAAATAAAAAAGGGGCTAGACTTCGAAAATTCTTGATAGAAAGTGAAAAGGTTCAAGAAGCTAATCACTGGGAATTAAATGAATGACTTCGGTCATACTGCCTTAGGTGCAGCCTAATTTAATTCACCGAACCCAAATTCCCCACAGTCGATTGAGTTAGGGACTGAAGGTTGAACGCATCCCAAATTCAGAAATGAGTAGTACTGGTGCAAGCAGGCGCCAGAGTCTTCTCTCTCAAATCATCCCAAATTCAACACGTGTATCACACAAAATTCCGACTCGAATTTGTGTAGGCGTACAATTATGTGTTTTGGACTCAGACCGTATAAAACTTGGACGAGGACACGAATTTCAAATGCGTTGAAATATCCGATCATATCACGTACGTATTGCACCCTCCACGTTCAATGAATTTTTTTTTTTTTTTTTTTTTTTTTTGTGGTTAGATGAAATGAGACGTTCAATTATTTATATCATAGAAAAAAGTCAATCCAAATGCCTGCCATCTCAATCCGAAAAATTCAATGGTTTGGATCATCAGTAAACTGCAATTACTAGAGGGCAAAGCTGTAGCCACAACACTCGCATCGAGAACGTTGGTGTATTTTTGTTTAATACTAAAATTTTTTAATAAAAAATTTTTACTTTTCGCAATCATTTTATTTTTAATTTTTTAATTTTTTCATTTTCTCGTTTAACTATGGTACATTTTAATCATTTCTAACCACCTACTCATACAATTAATTTACCTATTTTAAATTTATTTTTCTTTACTCCTTATTATTATCTTTATTATATTATATTATTTTTTTTAATTAAAAATTTTCTCATTCAAAAGTTTTATTACTTTCGAAATGTACCGTAAAAATGTAGAACTCCCACCATTTAAGTTTCCATGACACTTTTGATAATGAAATACCATGATTGCGCTGTCCCCTCTTCCTATGCTCATTTCAAATCATTCCTACTTTTTAATCCTTCGTACTCACTTACTTATATAATTAATTTATTTTTTTATCTTTATTTTTTTACTTTTTATCATTACTCTTATCACATTATGTTATATTTTTTTAATTGAAAATTTTCTCATTAAGAAATTTTATAAAATTCAGAACTTGCACAATTTAAGTTCCGATGCCACCTTTGATAATGAAATACAATGATGGTACTGTTCCCTCTTCCTGTGCTCATTTTGAATTATTCCCACATTTTAATCATTTCTATCTATCTATTCATAAATTAACTTATTTATTTTAACTTTATTTTTCTTCACTTGTTATTATTACCTTTATTATATTATATTATTTTTTCCAATTGAAAATTTTCTCATTCAAAAGTTTTATAAAATTCAGAACTTCACAATTTTAGTTTGGATGGCACTTTTGATAATGAAATACCGTACTGTCCCCTCTTCCTATGCTCATTTTGAAAACCGATGGTGGTGGGATAGGGATCGCCCTTCTATCCAAAAATTCCATGGCACCAAAAAATAAAAAAATAAAAAAAATTGATGTTTTGTTCCGATGAGCCCAAATAGGAAATAATCCGCACATGAGCCATGAGAGCATCTTATCGTCTGACCATGTGAGGGGCACAGCCACTTTCCTGGCCAGCCACACCTCGTGACAGAAAGTGAACAACCGATTGTAAGATTCCTGGGACCCTCAGACCACAACATCCATGTCAAAGCAGGCTGCTTGAAATGCACATGTCCCCCTTCTTGGCTGGTGTGCAACCGCTCGAAAATTGCACCCTTTCCGCCATAACATACGATGTGCTCATCAAGCTGGCCCCTCCAATATGCGGTCAGGATCCAGAAAATATGATTCTGGGAAGAAAACGAAAATATCAATTGTTTAACTTACCTCAAGCAGGAACCTGGGCTCCAATCCCTTGTATTTCCTGTTCATATCAGCATCCAAGACATCCCAGCAGATGGGCAATTTCCGAGAGAAAATCCAATCAAAGGTCGCCCCAGCTCTCTCATACGGCATTTCGAATTTCTTCTCCCACAGCTGCTTCGTCTCCACCACTCGCTCTTTCTTCGCACCTTCCAACACCCCTAAAGCCCTCTCCACATCCCCTTCCAGTTCCTTCTGATCCTCTTCATATCTACACGGAAAGCTCTGCCCACATATCAAAATCCCCTTAAATCGTTAGAAATCTAAACGCCCAAAAGAGATGCCACGAAAAGGAATCGTCTTACCATGTGTGCCAACCACATTAGGTGTATGTCGGGAGTGGGAACCAGAAGGTTGCATTCTTCTCTGAATGTCTCCAGCAAACTGAGGAATCCCCTGTATCTCTGTCTGGCAGCAATCAGGTACACGGTCTCTGACATGAATGGCTCTGAGAACCTGGAATACAAAGACCCACATCTCGAAACCATCTCATGAAGAAGATTGTCATTGGAAAGGTTCTTCTTTGATGCATCAGAAACGGGCTCGGGATCTATATCAAAGGGCTCGGTTGGGTATCTTACAACCCATATCTCCCTGCATCTGTTCAATGCATACTCCTCGTTCTCATTGTCGAAGATCGCCGGTTTCTCCATCACCTTCCCGAACCTCGACGAGCAGTACTCCCGATAATTCGCCTGGAATCGGAATTAAGCTTGTCAGGCCTTGCTAGAATTCGACAAGAAGAGTTTTTTTTTTTTTTCAATACACTTTTTTTCCCTCCACTTACAGGATGAAGGCAGTGGCAGAGCCAGACCCATTCAACGTCGAAAGGAGGCCAAATCAACGGCGGCTTCGACGATCCTTCCGAAAGGCTGAAAATCAGCGGCATCCATAACTCTTCGTACCTATAAAAATTCAGTACCAAACACTTCAGATGCCCGTTTTGGATGTGTCATGAAGGCTTTAGCAGTGAAGCAACAAACCTTCGAATGGCTTCGAGCAGAGTGGGTGTGTGAAGGAGCCAGGGCGAATCGGCAACTGCTCTTAAGAAGGAGACAAGCCTGGCGGCAGCGCGAACGAGGTCGACGGATATGCGGATTGCTTCGAGATCAGAGAGTTTGGAGAGACTCCGCGAGGATAAGCCATCGCCAGCGTCGAAGCTGGCGGTCTTCCCGGACATCTTCTCGCCTTCAACAACAACACATGGATGGATAGATGGAAGGGGGCGCAGCTAGCGATCTAAAAAGAGATCGAAAAGTAAAGAGCGTAAATGATCGACTCAGTGGCAAGTGCAACAGCATCAAGCATGTGGTGGCATTTTCTTTTCTTACCAAGAAAGCGATGTTGTGGGTATTAATAAATAAACTGGTTGCCGATATATGCTTTTAATTTATTCTAGGATGCAAGGTATGATGACGAGATTTACATATAAGAAAATGGGTGGGTAGATAGATATTTGGCATTTGGGGGTGTGTCGTGTGATCAGTCGCTGTGTAATCTGCTGTGCTCAAGAAATAAAAGGGGATTTGTTCATATAGCTTTATCGGCGATGATTGGAGCTATCCCCAAAATAGAAGCGAGAAGGTTCACTTCACCAACGCACCTGCAAGGAAATCAGGGAGATTATCCTCCTCCTGCCCATGTATCAGCTGTTTGGCTGTTCAAAACCGTTGGCAGACTGCAGAGATTGCAAGGCGTCTCAGCTATCTTTCCATTTCAAGGTTTCATTATTGTATTTCTTCTACATTTCAATCGAGATAACTTTTATACAATGAATGAAAATATATAGTTAATGATCGAGATTTAACCAATTATAAACCAAAAATAAGAGGTCGACATTGAGAGTTTGGTGTCTGTAAAAATGATAGGTCACGGGTCATTGGTTGACAAACGATTATTATTTATATGAGATATGTTATGATGCGGTTGGCTGCAAATGCGGCCCATTTTATGATAAAAACAAAATTAATTTTCTTCATTGTATTTAGAATTATTTATTTAATTAAAACAAAAGTTTTTATCAAAATTAAATAGTTTTTTAGATTAGTATGGAATGAGTATGGGATAAAATTTTGCAATTGACGTGTATTAAGAACAGAGAACAGAAAAACTGTGTTAGGATTGAGTAAATGTGTATTAAGAAATGTAAGGTTCTATTCCAACAACATCATATTCTAGAATGATGCTGAATATAAACATGTAATAACTTTATGGAAAACAATCTAGTACACTCCATGAGCTTTGGTGTAGGACTCATTTTTTATTTTTTGAGTTTTGTATAAAATTATTAATTTAGGTGTTTTTAATATATATGTCAAGTTTTACCAACTTTGAATATGTGTATATATTTTTTAAAATTTTAAATTTTAGTCGTCTTTAGCCCTTTGAAAATAACTATAATATCTCTGTATTTAAAAATTTTTAAAAATATATACACATTTTAAAAATAACAAAACTTGTTATGAATTAAATGCATTTAGATTAGCAATTTTATAAAATTAAAAAATAATAAAGAAAATGAGTTTTACACCCATTGCAGTCGGGTGCATTAGATCATAACCCTAACTTCTTCTAAAAAGGGTATAAGATCATTATAATAAAAAATTTTGGCTTATATTTCAATTTTTAAATTATTAGTTTAACATTTATAAATCGTCTAAAGCACTATTGCGTATTTATTTTCTCAGAAAAGGAGACTCTTACGCATTTGTTGGCGGTGATTAATCATCCTAAAAAGAGTTGTAAATAAGGAAAATAATAGAAAATTACAAATTCCTAAACAAGCAAACAACTGTAATTTGCTAAATAGTAAAGAAATTAGAATTTTACTAAAATAGTAATAAAATTGACAAGAAGCTTTAACGTCCCTAAAACACGCATAAATGACGAATTTTGACCTCCTGTCAATCACGCATATTATCTTGTCACAACGTCGAGCTCAGAACTTCATTGATACGTTGTAACTCACTCTATCTTATTAAAAGTCATATGGGTTTGAAGTCACATATTTTTGGCACATGGTCATTTTCAACAACCGCCCTAAAAACATATTTTTATTTTTTTGAAAATTTTTTTACAATTGTTAATAAGTGTACATTTTCAAAAATGATAAAACTTATATTGTAAATTAAATATGCTTATACTACCAGTTGTATTAAAATTTTCAAAATAAAAGTATGTTTTTGGCTCCATCACAAATAACCTCATTTGGGCCAAGTCGCAAATGATCATGACCGCATGTTTTTTACCACTCATAAACCTTTTCGCATTAGTTATAATAATTCATAATTCTAAGAATTCATCGGCTTAACATTCTATTCATAATTCTAAGAATTCATCCGCTTAACATTCATTGTAAATAATAGGGTAAATTATATATATATATATATATATATATAACTTTACTTCTAATTTTATTTAGATCTATAAACTTTCAAAAATTCCAAATATATTTATATTTTTTTGTATAAATTCCACTTGTACTAATTTTGTTAGTGTTATGCTAAAAGGACCATTAGCTCCTTGTAAATTGACAAAGAATTTCATCCCTAATTATAATTTTGTATCTAAAAATTTACATTCTATCAAATTTTCAGTATTCTACAACTATGGAACTATATATTACTTGGATATAAATCTTTAACTTTGACCAAACCAGCCTCGAACAATACAAGGCTTGAGTATATTCGTTATTTCATAAGAAGATTAACAAACAACATGAATATAAGTAAAATTTTTTTAAAAATATATGATTAAATTTAGAATTTTTAAAAGTTTATGGGTACAAGTAAAATTGAAGTTAAAATTCAAAAGTGCACCTAGAATTTGCCTTAAAATTAATTAAAAAGAAAAAAAGTAAGGTGTTACCTTAGAGGAATTTTGGCACCACTAAAAGCACTCTACTGTTAACAGCATATCTATCTTGGTCGTGTGGACTATTTATTCGGTCCACGTTAGGCATGGGCTATTTGAAAAATAAAATTTATAAAAATCAATGCTTAACTAGCAAAGGTGCCATTTGAATTAATTTACATGTAATTTGTTACTAATGAAGGAATATGATTGGCCCTTTGAGTAGGAGTGTTAATGGTTATGATTAATCCGTCAACTTGCTCGTCCAATTTGTTTATAAATGAGTTTGAGTTGTGATTTTTGAATAAATGGGTTATCACCCACCAACCCGTTCAACCATTTAATTAAATAAATGAATTTTGGTTGAAATTTTATAACCCATTTAATAACCCATATAACCCGTTCAACTCGTTTAACCCATTTAATTTATTTAACCTATTAAAGTTATATATATATATAAATCTTTTGGTTATTTTCTCTTGTTAAGTTTTTTTCCCGTTATCTAATTTTTATTTTTCACTACTGACCTAATTTTATTTTACTTTACTATCCTATTTTCATTTTCCTAGCGTCAAAAACATTCTCTCACTTGTCCAACTCATTTATAAATGAGTTTGAGTTGTGATTTTTGAATAAATGAGTTATGACCCACCAACTCATTCAACTATTTAATTAAATAAACGGATTTTAGTTGAGATTTTATAATCCGTTTAGTAACATATATAACCCGTTTAACTCATTTAACTTATTTAACCCATTAAAGTTATATATATATACACATGTAAATCATTTAGTTATTTTCTCTTGTTAAGTTTTTTTTTTCTTGTTATCTAATTTTTATTTTTCATTGCTGACCTTGTTTTATTTTACTGTTACTATCCTATTTTCATTTTCTCAACGCCGAAAACATTCTCTCGCATCTCCCTGTGAAATCATTTACTAGAGTTTAAGCCTTGAGGTCATCTACTATACAACCCGTTAATAACCTGTCAACTCATTTGAGTAAAAGTTTTTAAATGAATTAAACGAATGAAGACTAAAATATTTTAAATAGATTACAATTAAAATTAGACTTCAACCCTTATAACGCGATCTGGTAACACCGATAGCTTCGAGTTCTGATGACAGATGAAATCAGTAAATGCGCGTGAGACGTCATCAAATACTAGGGGTGGGAATTGGAGCGGGTCGACCCATGACCTAACTTTGACCCGACCCGTTTTTGACCGGGTAAAATTAATATATTTTTTACCCGAAATAGAGATAAGTCCGAAATTTTTATCCGAATTCAAAAATAGAAGTGGGTTGGGTTGACTATGTCTTAACACGAAGAGTCTGACTCGTCCCGCATATACTAATTGATTAAAAATTATAAGTCTATGCTTAAATATTATTATTATTTTCTTTCGAAATTCTCACTTTTTTATATTAAACTCTGTCAACAATAGAAGAATCGATTTATTAAGAAAGCAATATAAGAATCAATAAAAAAAATTGTAAATAAATAACACTTATGTATAATTATATATTAACTTATTTTAATAAACTTATGCTATATTTTCAAATGTTTTGTTTTTTTAATTATGTATTTTTAATAATTAGTGAAACATTGAAGTATATAATAT
>JAXCLR010000050.1:25128645-25144970 GCA_035584095.1 Annona squamosa | reverse complement strand
CTTATGCTATATTTTCAAATGTTTTGTTTTTTTAATTATGTATTTTTAATAATTAGTGAAATATTGAAGTATATAATATTTAAATTTAGTATATATATATATTTATATTTGATAGGTATATAAATTCTTAAAATTATATTATTTGACCCGTATTTTTTATCCAACCCGTTATTCCGAAACCAGTTCGAAATAAACTTGAAGTTTGTTCCAAAACTTATTTAAAAAAAAAAAAAGTCAAATCAATCTTACCCCAACCCAATATAAAAAAAGGTTAAATTTAATTCTTGAAGATTATGGCCAGGGGCTGAGCAATTCCCGACTCCTTTTCCCGTCCCCAAAAGATCGACGGACTGCGGATACACGGAAACTCAGGTGTGTGTGTGTGAGGCATCCGTCAAACTCACGCCTCAGCAGGCACCAGAGACTAAAAGAGTACGCCATGTGCCATCATTCTGATTGTCGCTTTACATTTGGGTCAAAAATAGATAGTCTATTTTATAAAATGAATATCTGGGTCCAAAAATCCAAATTATTGGTAATATGTAATTGACGAATTGGAGGTTCTAATGTTTAAGTAAGCAATTAGTCGGGTGATTTGATTGTCGTATAGCAAGAGGCAAATTTCATGCCGTAGTCAATCTATTTTGGGTCACATCAATTGAACGGTACGGATTATGATTTGTACGTTTAAAGTGGGTATGATAGTGGTGAAACGTGTGTGGACATTGGGCAGTCGGGCGTACAGACGTGTGCTTTCTCACCGGTCGCGTGCCCGTTAGTCGCATCGTGGACGAATGATTCTAGTAGACTAAGATAAGTAAATGTCTGATTTAGCTTATCTTAAATATTTTATTTAAAAAAAAATTTTCATACACTTATTTATCTAATTATATTTAATATATAAATCAAGTTTTATTATTTTTATATATGTATATATTTTTTTAGATTTATAAAAATAAGAGTATTTTAAATTAATATATACATATAGATATTTAAAAATCTCAAAAAAATAAATATATATATTCAAAAATTATAAAACTTGGTAAGGGAGGGGGCCACACAGGCAGACGGCCCCAGAATGCCACTGTTGCTACGACTCATGAGGGTCTATTTTTTGGTCAGTGGATACGGCGAGATTGATTGCTGTCTATTTGATGGGTCATCGATGTAATAGCTCCCGGACAAGTGAAGGACAGGGATGATAGTCAGGTGGCAGCTGATGCCCGATAAGAAGGCGTTCAAATGTTCCACACCTACGTGGGGACACCTGTTAATGGCTAGCCGCTGGTGACAAACGTCCTAGCCTTCTGGTTCGAATATTAAAACATACGCGAAATAATAATAGTAATAACAATAAATATGTAGTGTGGAATTCATTTCAAAAGAATAAGGGCATGCGTGGAGCGCACGGAAAAAGAATAATAAGAAGAGGATGTGATGGTCTCTGTTGATTTCGAAATAATTTTTCTGGTTTCATACATACTCATTTTATTTTTCTGATAAGGAGAATTTTATGTATATTTATCAATTTTATCCTTAATTTCACTTATATCCACAAACTTTTGAAAATGCCTTGTATATTCAAGAATTTTCATTATAATTTTACTTATACCCATGCCAATAATAATCTATTAAATGAGCTATTAGCCTCTCAGCAAAATAAAAAATATGTCCAAGCTGCAATATAATTTAAAGTTTTTTTATTCAAGATTAAATTTGCATATTCAAATAGTACATTATTTTTATGGTTATAGATTTACTAAAAATTCATATAGTTATAAAATTATAATTAGATATGAGCACATTTGTCATTTCGCAGGAGATTAATGGCTACTTTACCGGATTCCTTAATGGCTATTTTACCGGATTCCTAACTACATGAGTATTTGTTGAATTCAAATGAAAATTTATGATTATAAGAGACATTTTTTAAAAGTTTATAGATACAAGTAAAATTGAAAATAAAATTCATGGGTATACAAAGAATTCATACTTTTTCTTATTTCTAATATTACCTTTTCTATTCTCGCTGTAATTTTCGACGACACATAAAACATTTTATTTAATTTTCTTATCTCATCATCATCTTATTCCACTATGCTGAATAACCCCTTTAAATAAGTGTAACAACCCATTGCTTAGGAAAACGAATAAATTTTTAGTTGAGGCTGAAGGTTGCGCTATTGAGTGCGAAGAAAGAGGAGAGAGAAAGTGTGACAAGGCATTTATGTGAATAAGGGCATTTGGTTTGGGCCCAAGACCTCATAAGAAACCATTTGCAAGTACAAGTACAAGGTCAATGAGTGCCTCCTTGACTATGTGAATGGACGCCTCATAGTCATGGAATCTTACATGATAATATTGAGTGCATGCTAGAGATTCAAGGCTTTTCTTTAACATCTTGGGGGAGCAAGTGTGATCCAGACGTTGCAACACAGAATGGGAGGTAGCATGTCTATCTTCTACCTTGCATTATGATAATGTCCCCAAGGGGTAGGTTGATCTATCATTCACTTCCACACACATGGCTTCCACCTTGGGTTTGGGCGCAAGGTGGGCAATGATCTTAATAGCCACTTTTGGAGTTGGTAGCTCAAAGGTTCTACGGATCAACATTCTTTTGTTTTCCCTGTTATACCATGAGGGCTGATCTCGTGCTGCCGGTCACATCCGACTTCTTTTTTAATTTTTTTAATAAACATGTAAAGTTAAATATATTTAATATATAAATTAAATTTTACTATTTTTGGATACTTTTAAGTATTTTATTTTTAAATATAGTTGCATTTTTCATAGTTTCTTAGTTAGAAAATTATGAAAATGTCACTATATTTAAAAATTTAAAAATACTTAAAAGCATCAAGAAATGATAAAACTTGATTTATGAGTTAAACGAACTTAACCTTACATGTTTATAAAAAATCCAAAAATATTTTTTTGGGAGGAAGGGGTCCGATGCGGTCGGACTCATGGGTTCACCTCTCTTATATCGCATCATTTTTTCTATTTCAAAAAATTTCACATTAAAAATATTTTATTAAAATTTTTTATCACTTTTCAAACGCACCTTAATTAGGTATATTATCCTTAATGAAGCAACCAAAATGAAAGCCATCTTCCAGTCCTTTAGGGCTTGTTTGATATAATCTATCTTTACGGTTTTTTATGACTTTTCTCTTTCTTACACATTCTCCCACAAATAATTTTACCATTAACAGTCCTATTTTTTCAACTTTACCTTTATACTCTAATCATTTAGTATTACTAGCTTATTTATTCTAACTTTATTCATATTATTTTATTTTGCACAATTTTTTAAATATTTTATTTCTTACTTTTCCACCATCTAAAAAGCCACCTAAATTCACAACACCAAATGACACCTTGATTAAACACTAATTTTGACCATGTTGTTTCATTTCGTTTCATCATTTTACTTGTACTTCTAATAATATCTTGCTTTCTTCATTTTTATGAGTCTTTAGTCATGGGATTAACCTTAGCCACGTTAACACTTTCATTAAACGTACAGGAGTGCGTGTAAGAGACTTTGGCCTTTTCTACACCATCTTGATGGAGTCAGCCTCAAGAGTCTGATAAGTTGGCATTTTGTTTTAGCCTTTACCAAGATAGGGCCCTCATCCTTATTATTATTTTTTTGTTATCACTTGATAAAGTCAAAGTTGGTGTGAGTGAAAACATAAAGTTGAGAACATGCTATTAAGCTAGAAAGAAGGTAGAGAAAAAAGAGAGTGAGTAAAGGATTTACATGGAAAAAGGAACTTGGTTTGAATCCAAGATTTCCTAAAAAGCAAGAACAATTACAAATACAAGGTTGGGAGTGCATTTCTTAACTAGTGAGCAAGTAGCCAAATCCTTACGAAGTGAGTAAGAAGTCAAATCCTTATATAAGAAGAGTTAAGAAAATATGCATAGAATTGAGTAAGTTTACTTGTATGAGAGCCAACGAATTATTAGAATTGTGTTTTATTAATAAAATCTAGTTTTATACAGCTAGAGAGGTATTTTGGATCTGCTTAATGATGTATGATCTAGTTTTAATGATGTTTCATGTCATTTCTTATCAAATTTGTGTTGGCTGATGAGTTAAGAGGAAGAATTTTTTTTTGAAAAATGGAAGTATTGTAATATTATCAGCGTAGAGTGAAAATAAATAAGGTGGTATGAAAAATAATTTGAAGATAATAATAATAATGAAAAATAAGATAATTAGTTATTAAAATGTAAAATTAATTTTTTTTGAAAAATGTAATTGAGAAAATGTGGAAAATCTATACAGGTTACATGAGAATGCAGATCGGAATAGTATGCAACGTTAACAGTCATGTCTATTGGCTAGCATGTTATATTGATTAAAATGATTAACATAATGATCAGTGTGATATGCTGACCAAAAGTACAAATGCCCACTGTTGTAATCCATGTTGCATACAAGAGCGTTTATTTTTTGCCTTATGTGTAGAGTGTTAATGGTCGTAGTCAACTCGTCAACCCACTTATCTAACCCGTTTATAAATGAGTTTGGTTTGAGATTTTTTAATAAACGGATTATGATCCGGTAACCCATTTAGTAACTCATTTAACCCATATAACACATTCAACTCGTTTAACTTATTTAACTAATTAAAATTATATATATATAAATTTACACTCTTTAGTTATTTTATCTTCCTAAGTATTCCTCTTGTTATCTAATCTTCATTTTTCCACTACTATACTAGTTTCATTTTTTCTGTTATTGCCTTATTTATATTTTCCTTGTATTGAAAACATTCTCTCGACTCTCCCCGCGAGTTCATCGTCTACCAAAGTCTAAGCTTTTAGGTTGTCTGCTATACAGCTCGTTAACAACCCTTCGACCTATTTATTAAATGGGTTGTAAAGATATTAAAGTTGAGATTTTTTAAAGAATTAATAAATAGATTAAGATTAGATATTTTAAATAAATTAGAATTAAGATTAAACTCAAACCCATACAATGACATCAGTAAACACCCCTGCACTTATAGGGTGCGGGTGCATTGGACCAGCACCCACACTTATGTGTGCCAACGTGTCATTAAAGCGGCCGCGTTGGGCCTTTGTCGGGAGCATGGATTCGGCAAATCGTTCTTCTGATTGTGTCGCGGCCAACAGGAGCCTACCTCGGCAGATGGGTGTGTCATGTGGGGTGCTTCGGCGCAGGCTATTCCGGCATTAAAAAGATTTATTTTGGATAAAATTAATTAATCAAGAGAGGTGGTAGGCCTAGGCTACGCGTCGTGGCTAATATGTAATAAATCATGAATCGTTATCATGCGGCGGCGACGTTGGTTTTTTTAAACTTGAATAAATTCCTGTTCTTGGAAGCAGTTAGGGATAGCAACACCTGATCCATGGCACATCCGTCCTCTGTCTCTCGCTTAGACCACCCACATCCACATGGATGGATGGATGCTCGTAACCTAAAGTTAAATTTTATTTTATTTTTTTGGAAAAAAAAAGACATCAAAAGAAAAAGAAAAAGAAAAGAACTCCATGACTGCTGTTACTATCATGCACCACCCAGCCTCTGCCGTCTCCCAATGGAATTTGGCTGAGCGCTAGATGGTGCACCACGCGTCATCATTTGGCTTGGTCCCCACTTGGAAGGGAAAAAAGATGTTTGTTCGCTGCTAAGAACATGAAAAGTTACAACGGGAAATGGGAAAATTGGTACGGCACTGTGTAACTGTAGTCATTTTTAAATTATGAATAATTCATATAAAATTCAATCCTTTCGATAAATTCAACATCATTTGCTTAGCTAAGAAATTAAGTTTCATTCAAATTAAATATGTACATGGCTTACATTGGCTCAAAACTAGATATATTCATGTATAAATTAGGAAAAATGTTTAGATTCATTTACGCATTTATTTTTTATATGTATGAGGGGGCTATTACGAATGTGATAACTATTAGTGGAGATACTAATGTCTTCCCAGTTAAAATAGGTCTACATTAAGGCTCAACCTTGAGCCCTTACCTTTTTACCTAAGAAGAAATACCTTGGTGTATGTTATTTGTAGATGACATTGTTCTAATAAATTAAACTAAAGAAGGACTAAATTTTAAATTAAATAGGTCGGTAGATGCTTTATAATCTAATGGTTTTACAATTAGTTGCACTAAAAATGAATATATGAAATGCAATTTTAATAATAGTGAAAAACCTAGATGAGAAACCAATTAAGATTTTAGATCAAGTAGTAACAAGAACTAATCACTTTCGATACTCAGGATTAATAGTTCAAGAGAACGGAGAAATTGAGAAAGATATAATCCATAAAATTCAAGCACGATTAAAGAAATGGAGAAATGCGTTAGGAATTTTATATGACGTCGAGTTCCAATCAAATTAAAAGAAAAATTTTATAAGACTGCGATTAGACCTGCTATGCTTTATGGGATAAAATGTTGGACAGTTAAAAAACAACATATACAAAAAATGAACATAGCGGAAATGAGAATGTTAAGGTGGACGAGTGGTAAAACAATAAAAAATAAAATTAGGAATGAAATAATTCGAGAAAACTTAAAAATAAGATCAATTTATGATAAAATGAGAAAAAATAGATTAAGATGGTTTGGTCGTGTTAAAAGGATATCTGAAATAGCACCAGTTAGGAAAACAAAGTCTATCTAAATAGAAGGTGGTAGGAGAATGAAAGGAAGATCCAAAAAAATATAGATAAAAGTAATCAAACAAGATTTAAAAATATTATAAATTACAGAAAATTTAATCTTAAATCACCAAGAATAGCGTAATAGAATCCATTCAGCCAACCCCATCTAGGTGGAAAATGACTTACGATGATGATGATTCTATCTACATAATAATAATATTTTAAATAGTTTAAATGTTGGGATGTGACGATAAAACTTTTATCTACAAGATAAAATAGGGGTGTTTGGTAGCCCATAAAACTTTTCAAGGGAAAATCCCCCTGCGTATCCACAACTTTTGACTAATTTTTCTCTTATATCCACAACATATCAAAAATTCTCCACACACCCATAATATTTCACCCATAATTCCCCTGGTATCCAGGTCATCACAAATGCCCATCACCTATAAGGGGAATGATGATTTTGTCCCTAAACCTTAATAAATAAATATGAAAAAATTCTCTATATACCCACAACATTTGGTCATTATTCATCTTATACCCATAATATTTTTAAAAATTCCTTGCACACTCATAATATTTTACCCCTAATTCCTCTTATGCCACCACTGTCACAGTTCGTCACATTTCATTTGTCAAACCCATGCTGAACTCGAAGTCTGTGATTATGTTCTTATAGAAATGGAGAGAAAGGCAGTAGAGTTGAAGTTGTGAATGCGTCATGAGAAGAAACAAATTGACTCCTTTGATTACTTGGTGAAGTTAAAGGAATTCGAGGCTAAATTTTTACAATTCATAGCTGATGAGGCAAGAAGTAATGCTAAGAGGCTTCGAATGCCATCCTTGCCAAGCAAGAGAAGGCCCTGGGAGTAACCCGAAGCTCTATATAAATGACGCAAGGGCCAAGAAGTGGCACTTATTTGAGAAGATGAAGTTTCAAGAGTGCTCAAGAGGGTCGCAGTATTTGCAGAAGAACATGCAAGTGAAGAGCCCCAACACTGCGTGATTTTTTGGAGATCTTACGACCTGGCGGATTGGCGCTCATATTTATTTCCCTTTGTGTGACTTTTTAGGGTTCAAGACATAGCCGAAAATTGTCTTGGAGTGAAGGACAATAAGTTATTTCCACCTGTAGAGAAGGTGTTTTAGAGAGTGGTAAGCATGAGGCTAGCTGAAACAATGGAGCTTTTGATGGTGAATCAAAGCTCTCTGAACAAACATGGCCCTGCCATTATTGTTCAGTGGAAAAAGGACGCATGCAGTGGCCCTAATGAATGCTTTGTTTCGAGACACATGGAATGGCTAGACGAGAAATCTCAGACATAGGTGATATACTTATCGTTTAGGATATAGACCTATGTGTCAAAGGTGCACTTGGAAGTCGCTGGCGGCTTGGGAAGAATATGGGTATTTTCAGAATTTAAAAAATCAAGGCAAATGCGACTTGACTAACTGTGACTATGGTAGCATGAGAGGAATTAGGGATAAAATATTTTGAGTGTATGAGGGATTTTTGAAATGTTGTAGATACAAGAGGAATAACGACCAAATGTTGTGGGTATGCAGGGAATTTTTTTCTAAGGACAAAATTGTCATTTTTCCTTCCAACTGACAACTATTTGTGATGGTGTGGGTACCAGAGGAATTATGGGTGAAATGTTGTAGGTGTGCAGAAAATTTTTTATATGTTGTGGGCATAAAAAGAATATTAGCCAAAAGTTGTGTGTACTAAGGTAATTTTTTCACTTTTCACTCTTCCTAACTACTCTATTTTTAAATTATTTTTTCACTTATTACTTTATCAGTACCTTACTTTTCAATCATTTCTGCACAACTAATAATATATGTAACTTATCTATTTTAACTTTATTTTATTTATTCTTTATCACTCTCCCTATCATATCAGTGCTAGATCATATGCACCAGGTGCATATGACCTATTTTTTATTTTTTGAAAATTTTTTCATGAAACTATTAATATAAACGCATTTAATATGTGTATCAATTATTAACTTTTTTGATACTTTCAAAAATTTTAAATTACTAAAATGTCACTGATTTTTAAAAATATCAAAAATCTAAAAACTTCTAAGAATAATAAAAATTGATGTATATGTTAAATAAACTTAGATTAATGTTGTGTAAAAAAAGTTCAAAAAATTTTTAAAAATGAGTATATGCACCTATGTGCATTGACGCTCAATGCACCTAGGTGCATATGACTGAGGGCCTATCATATCACATCATTTTTCACATTTAAAAATCTTTTACCTAAAAAACTTTTATAAAAAATTAAAAGTTTTTTTCACTTCCCAAATACACCCATCGAAAAGTAATAAAACTTTTATAGCAATTATTCAAATTTTAGCTTTAAAATGGCCATGTGTAACCATATAAGAAGTTTTGTTGCAGTGGCACGCGGTGGCACTTGCATTAAAATAGTAAGTAGGTACATCAACATCAAGGAAAAACTGAATTTATAAATATGATAAAATAATGTTTAAATGAACCCAAAGTAGGGGAATCTGAACTTAATATTCTATTTTTATATTTATTATAAATAGATTATAAACATAATATCTTAATAATATTTATTTATATTTTGTATTTTATATCATTTATATTTATGTTTGAATATATATTTGTCGTATTGTAATTATATTATTTTTCTTTTGAAACTGATCCTGTGCACTCGGGTGCAAATACACATTATATATATATTTAAATTCTTTTACACAATTGTTAATTTAGGTGTATTTAACATATGTATCAATTTTTACCATTTTTAGAGATTTTTAGATATTTATTTTGAAATTTTAAAAAGCAATGTCATTTTTAGTAATTTAGATTAACAATTGTATAAAAAAAGTTTTAAAAAATATTAAAAATAGTTATTTGCAACTAGGTGCACAGAAGCTAAGTGCACTGAGTGCAAAGAATCAAAATTTTTTTTCCTTTACATTTATCTTTACGTTTCTATCATTTATTTTTATGTTACTTTTTCGATGCTAAATTTTTCTAAAAATGTACTATTTATTATTATATATTTGAAAAAAGTGTTATTTGACTATATATTATTATTTTTACTTACATGATTTGTTGATATTATATATTCATATGAGAATTTTAAATTTGTCATTTTTAAATAAAATTTAAATCTATTAATCTAAATTTCAGACTTCAAACTCAACCGAAATTCAAATTTTACAAATGGGGCTGCGATCTGAGTTTTGTAAATAAGGTTAAAACTAGAGTTCATACTTTATAAACAGAGTTAGAGATAAGGTAAATCCGAATTTCATGAGTAAGAGTTGCAAGCATGTTAGTGGTACTGTGATTGCATGAATTCATAAAGAGAAGAATCCAGTCCACATGTTTAAACAGTGTCCAGTCCTTACAAATTTACACATATTGAACGGGCAGATCGGGTTGCAACAACTCACTCATCATCATGAATTCGACATGCCGAATTGACATCACCGAGTTATGTGGCCGAGCTAATTATCTGGGTGCTTCCCATGTTCACCTATTTCTGTAAGTGGAGGAGTCGTTGGCAACGCTTAAGTACGGCAGGGAGAGGGAATTTGTGGGTATACAGGTTTCAACATCGATCATCATTTAAATAATAATCATGTTTTTCTACTTTTAACAAATAATCATATTTTTCTACTTTAACTTTATATTCTAATCATTTTTTACCAACTACTCTCCATCATATCTATTTATTTATTCTAATTTTACCTTTATTATTTCCTATCAATCACATAATTTCTAAAATATTTTTTTTTTACATTCCATTAAACTCCACATTTTTTTTCATTTCACGTTCCTAAACAACACCTTAGTCCATAAAAAAATTGTGCTATTAAGCACTTCTCAAGACCGGAATACCCAGTAGAACAAATTTAAGCCTTTTTTTTATGGTTTATATTTACATACATCTCAACTCATATTACATTGTAGTTCTAAGATATTCTTATAAACAAGGAGATACATAACTCCAAAGAAATTTGGAGACACAGCTCCATTAAAGAATTAGGAAGAACAGTTTTCATCCAGCCCAAGGGAGACAACAACTCCCACCCCACCTCAGAGGGAGACTACAACTCCCACACCATATTTCCGGGCCGAAATCCCAACGTGAGATTCGAACCCATAATTTACGCTAAGGGGCCCAACACCCCTGCCACCTGCGCTAGTTGCAGGTGGGTTTTTTTTTTTTTTTTTGGTTTTTCTCCGTTGAGCACGTGGAAGGTGGTATTGGGGAATGGAATGAATATAATAAGAGTAAAGTGTAAGTAAAAAAAAAATAGATAAGTTAGTTATATAAAAAAAATATGAAAAAATTATTAGAATTTAAAAATAAAAATGAAAAAGAGTAGGATAATTGAGCATTATCTTTTCGATTCACATATCCCATTTCCATTTCCTTCTAAACACACTCTAAAAATCGTCATACTCTGCGATGAATTCAGTTACCATTAGTTGTCATAACATATTTTACTGAAATGTCCAGTGAGTTTGCATTTATTGAGGCTCGCCAAAGTATTAATTAATTAGTATATTTTTGACATGTTTACCAAAGAAATATTAATAAACATTTGCAAAAATCAAGGGGCTTCAAGTACCGTGAAATCCATATATAGTGGGGCTGATCTCCGGATAGCATGGGCTAATTTATATATTTACTACTACTACTACTACTATTATTATTATTATTATTATTCATAAAAAGTAGTTTAAAATGTATTGAATTTATATGCTCAATTTTAAAATTTTGGTTATATGCATATGTATTTTTTAAATATTCAAAAATCAATAGTTTTGGTTTAAGTTATTCTCAACCTAAAACTATTGATTTTTAAAATTTTAAAAATATATACATATACAATAATTGTAAATTTTAGTGTATAAATTAAATATAAAATTTAGTGTGAAATTAAATATATTTGGAACAATTTATATAAAAATAAAATAAAAAATTCCAATTAGCCCTAGCTTACAAGATTAGCCTCCACATATAAGCATTTTGATGACATGCGAGCCCAGAATTGATGCATTGATTAAGCGTGATACAAAGGATAACACGAGATTAGGCTTTTAAGGTAAAAACAGTTTTACACATGTAAACTCTAATTCTAATTTATAGATTAAAAGTTTTTTTTTTATTGGTATTATATACACCTGTGACATCTTGATATTACAAATCAAACCCATTCACAACCCTTACAATGGAAGGACATATTATAGATACCCTCATACATGAGGAATAAGTATAAATACGTCAATAACAAAGAGGACATATGCTATCTGTGGGGTTCGAACCCACAACCTAACAGCACCCAAACAGGTACTGACATCAACTGAGCTAACCCCTGTTGATAGATTAAAAGTTTTAGTTGCTTGAAATCATCTCACACTTTCATTACATTATTAGGGCTTAGCCCACATGACACCAGATATTGTTTGAACGTCCATTTTGAGTTTGAAATCATTTCTTTCTTTTATTCTAGTGTTATCATCAATATAAAATCTTAACTCCTGTTGGTCCTTAAAACCACATCTTTCACCATCTAAGTCTTTAAAGGATTAGGGAGCCCTTGTACTTTGACAAATTTAAAAATAAAAAAATTTCAACCCACGCCTAAATTTTGCCTACCCCAACCCAAGGAATTTTGAGAGTAGAGCCGATCCCCCCATATGTTTTATGCTTTAAGCCTTCACCTTTTACACACACGTAAATTTTTTGATGGTATCAACCTTTTAGATGAATATACAACTAATGAAAAATAACTTTAAGAGAGAAGTAAGCAAGACAAATGCGTCTACTCAACTTTAAATCTTAAACTTTTCATCCTATGCATCCTTACATATATTCATCTCAACCACTTGACCATTTAAATAATTACTATCATGATCAATTCTCGAGTTTCTGATCCATCCCTCGTAATTAGGCGATGGGGGCATCAGCACGTAAAGATGTGTAAACTATCCATAAAGAAAATAATTCTTCTTAACCGAACCACTATATAGACATTATCTAATCTAATCTATCGCCAAAGGATAAGCTAGTGACAACATTGTATCATGCATGCGTCGTATTTTAATCTATTAGTTCTGCTTCAAAGAATTTTATATGCATACACTTGACATTACTTTTCTACAGCTGCTCCACTAAACTGGCGGCACGATGAAAGTACCCCTCCCCTCGACAGAACGAGATGATCGTCTCCGATTGTAAAGCAGCTTTGTGCTGTGTTTGACCATTTCACGCCAGGATCGAGTTTTTTCTCCATCAGCAAGTAATTTCATGCTATAAAATAAAAAATAGACACAATTTTCAAGAATGACAATTGCAATTATTTCGCCATTGTAAATAAGCTAAGTTGATGCTTATCTAAATCGCATAAGCCATCGTACGTAGTTATATTTTAAAAACAAAAATTCCCTTAAAAACTAAAAGAAAATTTTTCTTATTCACGTTTATGTTATTCACTCAAGCACTCAATTATTACCCTAAATGACAATTAAGAATATCATTTACCTACTCCATTTTTAAGAATTAATATAAAACTATGGTATAATCTTTTTTATTTGAGTGTGATTTTTCAACAGTTATTTATTTTGGTTAAGATATTTTTTAATCATTTAGGTAAAATAAGGGTAGTAAATCGTGTAGAAACCTGTCTCAATAATTATTTCGAAAATGCTTAATTTTGTGTACATGATAGGTTAAATTAATAATCATTTATTCATGTCTAGTTTGTTAATTTTGCATATTAAAAGCATTTCAATTTTTTATAGGCCGAACACATTGTTAACATTAAAAGTACTTGGTATATGATAATGTCAAATGCTTGATAACTTTTTTCCACAATGCTTTTTTAAAAAAATTCTTAAAATAAAAATGCTTTGCTTAACAGGTAAAAATCTGATCGCTTGGCCAAACAGCCTTGGGCATGTAGAATCTGATTTGAAAACCATGAGCCAAGAAGGGAAATTTTACCATCAGAATAAGAACAAGAAGTAACAAGAAATTCTTAGTAAAAACCAAACCTCACAAAGGAGCATACAAGAGATCTTCACAAAGATATACATCTCACCAAACTCTAAAACATACCCTCCGAATAGGAGGTTATAGGTTTACATTAAATAAATCCACATATGATACAATTTACTGAATTATTTCCTAAAACAATAAGGTTGAGTTAGTTCTCTACGCAATGGGTATAGACTATAGAGGGTTAACTTCTTACCCAGGTTACATCCCAACAATGGAGCTAAACTTTCAACATGTGAATTTTTCCCTTTTTGTGGAAAGCAGCTTTTATTCTGTTTTGCTTTGTTTATCTTCCGAGCTAGCAATTTCAGGCATCTCCTTCACTAGTAAGGTCCATTCAGACTGTTTATCAGATCAAGAATACAAAACGCATTACGTTCACGCAATTGTGCATCAGGACACATGTGCATATTATGAGATATTAGGAACAAACAATTCCAACCTGTCAAATCAAAGAAAAATCTCAGTGGAACTGCTTACCCATCATACTAATGATACTATACGTTTAACATCATCCTGCTCAACAAAATCAGGTCATTTCAGTGACTCTGATTAAAAGAACCCAGCATCCAATTAATTCCTCCTAATATAACTGTTTCAACAAAATTTAAATCCATCAGGCTTTTGTGCAGTCTATTACAGAGAGTTCACGGAGGTGAGTAGAAAGTTATTCAAACATGTCAGTCTTACTCTATAGGTGTACTTCTGCATTTAAAGAGCTAAAGCTATGTGAGGCAGAAACCCATACTGTGATCAGTGAGTCATTATTCTTGTTGCAGAAAAGGCTTCTAATTACTTCATCTGAGCTTAATTATCAGTTATGATACATTTATTCACCTAAATCCTTCTTTTGGGACACTCCAAAAAGTAAAAAGATGTCATTGAAGTCCAAATCCAAATTATTCAGACGGTGAAAACATTATGTACCTTAGCTTCAGAATCCCGGTCATGCTGGAACAAGATTTCCAGTAGCCAATATCAAATGAAGGGAAACACATTGATCAGTTGGGAACAACCATCCAGCAGATGTGATTTGCAGATCATGGTCTAGATTAAATGTTTGAGATTTGAGAGCAGTGAAATAAGAGAAAATGGTGTTGCTACTGCAGTCAGATTCCTTGATCTATATCTGCCAACACCTCAAACCTCAACAAAAACCAAAGATTGTAAAGGGAACTGCACAGAGATGAGACTTTGCCAGGGCAAATATAATATCTTTGGCTGCAATTATCTCAATTATCTTGGTCCTCCTCCTAAGATATGGCAAGCATAGAAACAAAACATTGACCTCGATCACACATTTCAAATTCTTCCTGTACTTATTGAAACAGGAAAGCAAGGAATATAAAATCACTGCAAAAGTTAATGCATTGGAAACAGAACTGACCAAGGATGTCCTAAAATCCACCCAACGCTTCCACGCCATTTTAAATGCTACAACAGAATGGTGACTGGAAAGAAATTGCAGTCATAAGTATTTTGCAGTTTAGCATGAAATTCAGTCCTCTATGACGTTTCCTGCCTCTTCATCTGGCAATTTGATTTAGGAAATTACCATTATTATGCCTAACAGTTAAATACAAGCATCCTTTCCCAGGGTCATTAACTAAAGTGGGTAACTTCTCCTGTCTTGTTCGGACCAATAAAAAACTATGATCCATCATCACAAAACAACCAAATGACAATGATACCGAATGGCTTTAAATGACAAAGAGAGGATAGTGAGCAAACACCAAACACCTATATCTAAATTCATTGTTATGTGATCCAATGAACTGTTATCCAAAATATCCAGCAAAAGTATTTAAAGATCCTAGCCTAAACCGCCAGCTTTACTGACTAAATGGCCTGTTCTGGAAGTTCTGATATATTCGTTGATGGTCCTGTCGTCTTTTTACTACTGAATAGAAAGTCATCGAAGCTCCTCTTTCTCAAGGCTCTAAAATCACTAGGCATATTTCAATTGATGGAGTTCGACTCGGACATCATACAACTGTTCCTCATTATTTTCTTTCGGCTCTTAAATTGTCAAACAGTCAGGCCGTTATGCTAAACTGAATCTGCGACGCCCAAGAAGGAATTTCCTCTCCATCCAAGTTACAAACTTGATTCTTTTTATAAAGTATACCCTCTTTAACTGATAGAAAACTCTGATGACATCAAATCAACAAGATCGCCGGTCCTCAAGCAAGTTGCTGATTCAGCGGCAAAAGCTAGATCTGAACCCAGGAAGAAAGAAAGGAGCTAACCTGGAAACAAATCTCAAATAAATGAATGAATGCTTAAAAATTCACTCAAACGTTGCATCCATGGCAAGTCAAACGTTGCAGATTCTGCTTCTAAACTACAAACTTAATGGATCTAAAATCACAAATCCTAATGGATCAAATATCTATGGGTTACGACATCCACCCGTTACTTTTTCAAGCCCTGGCCATTGCATCAGTTAGGCTTGGACATGTATCTGGGCTAGCCCATGATGGGCTTTTCCCGTATATGGCCTACTTTCAAAATGAGGATTCTCTATCATTCTCGTCAAATTAAGGGTGTGTTTGACAATATTAAAAAAAATATATATAGAGTTAAAACTTTTC
>JAXCLR010000050.1:25096205-25113598 GCA_035584095.1 Annona squamosa | reverse complement strand
CACTCCACAGATATTAAACGGAGTTTTATCCCAAATCAAAGATGTGAATGGGTGACATTTGTTTTAATATATATTCATACGTAAATTATGAAAAATACTTGGATTCATTCATATGTGCACTATAATGTAATAATGGTGAATGAATCATTTATTCATATAATAATGATATTTTAGATAGTTTAGATACTAAAAATATAACTTTAAAATTAATATTTAACATTAAACTATTTTTTACAATTATATTACACATTTGTAGTAAGAGGCCATGCTTAATTGTACAAATAATGGAGTTTCCATAATAATGTAAATAATGCCAAATAAGTATATAAAGTTTTCTCATCAATAATCAAAAGAAGAGGCTACTTTAAAAGTGAGTTAAAATAAGTAAAGAGTCTAATTTTTATGAAAACCCACTTCTACCAATTTTTAGCTCTTTCATGATTTACAAAAAAGTACTTAATTCACTGTATTTAAAATTAGGTTTCAACTTCTAACTGAGTTACACAAAAGAAATCTCACGTAACTCCCTTTATTTTTAAGATGTTGATAATTGATTTAACATTCAATACATTCGTTATATTTAATATCATTTGGTTAACAGGAGATTAAGTTCCAATCAAATCAAATATGTGTAAAAATAGATATGTTCATGTGTAAATTAGAGAAAATACTTAAATTCATATATACATATATATATATAGAGCTCCGCTACTATGTAACCATGTTATATATAAGTAGTCCCATGTAACCCCCTCAAATTTCAAAATATTGACTTTTGATAGATAATTCAATTTATTTATTGTATTTAACACCATTAGTTTAGCTTGGAAACCAAGTTTCGTCCAAATCAAGTATCTGCATGGGCCACATTTGCTAAAAAAATATGTATATTCATGTATAAATTTTCAAAAACACTTAGGTCTTTTCTCACGTGCATTAGAATGTAACAACATTTTATAAGATCATTTATCTACATATTATTGATATTTTAGATGGTTTAGACGTTGAAAAATTATTTTAAAGTTGATTTTTTAACATTGAACTATTTATTATGTTAATTATACACATTTATAGATGGGACCTATGTACAGTGAAATTAAAAAATAAAAGATTTTTCGGGATACTAAAAATGATGTTAAACACAATAGATAAAGTAGATTTTCTATCAGCTATTAAGATTTTAAAAATGAGGAAAATTTATAAAAATGGAGTTTCGTAGAAGCAGGAACAATATATATACATATATATATATTAGAACACAATAATATTTTATTGAATCATATTATCCACGTAGTAATGATATGTAAACTATAGTAATGATATTTTAAATAGTTTACATATTAAAAAAACTACTTAAAGTTGATATTTAGAATTTGTTTGGGAATAGATAATACTTTTGGTGAAAAGTTTTAAAGAGTAAAAGTTGTCAAATAACATAATATAACAGGGGTAATGATGAAGAGTAAAAAAGATCAAGTTAAAATAGATAAGTTACTTGTATAAGTAATTATGTACAAATGATTGAAAAACAAGTTAGTTGCATACAAAAATGTAAAAAACTAATTAAAAATTATATTAGTTATGGAAAGTTAAAGGTTTTAGATTAAAAAGTTTTAACTTGACATTTTATACTCATTGTCAAACACACAATTAGTATTAAATCATTATATTGTGTTGATTTTATATATTTATAAATGAAGCTCATATGTAATAATATTAAACAAATGAAAGAATTTTCATAATAATACAAATAATACTAAATACAAGAGATGAAATAAATTTTTCAAACCATTAAGATATTAAAACTAAAATAGGTTATATAGAAGAAGAGTTTCATAGAAGCTGAGCCCTGATTTATATTGTCATAAAATTTTCATTTTTTGTTTAATATCATTGTGTATAGTTCCTATTTACAAATATGTAAAATGAATAAAATAAAATGATTTGATGCTAAATATTGATTTTAAAATTGGATTATCAACTTCTAAACAAATTATCATCAACGTATGTAAATGATTTTAGAAATTATTGTTATATTTTTATGCATATATGAATGTATCTAAGTTTTTTTTTATTTAAACAAGAATTGGAGCTCTACTTTTATAAAACTCTTTTCTTGTGTAACTCTTTTATTTTTAATATTTTAATTCTTAATGAAAATCTACTTCATTTGTTGTATTTAATATCATTAATATTATCCTATAAACTCTTTCACTTGTTTAATATCAATGTGCATAAGCCCTATCTAAAATTATATAAAATTGACGCAATAAAATATATTAAATTTAAATATCAAGTTTAAAGTTGTATTTTAAATACTATAAAAAAGTTGTATTTTAGACATCCTTATTTCAAATATTATTTGTATGTAGATAAATAATTCTACAAAGCATATTACATTCTAATACATATTTAAATGTATCAATGCATTTTCAATAGTTTACATATGGATATATACTTTTCTACAAACCCCTTCACACAAACACTTTCAAGGGGCCATGCAAACCTCTAAGATCCAAAACATCCAAAATAATCTTCTAACAGTGTCAAAGTAACCTCGCACACACGATGTCTCAATGGCACCAAAAATAACATTCGATTGGAGAAATTAAAAATCCAAATTTAGACATCATCACTTGGACAACTAAGTGGCTAACACAAGTATATACAGAATATTATAATAGAGAGGTTTAGGGACCGAAATTGATATGGTTGACATGAGTACGTGCATAAGGTTCTAGAATAAAGGGGACAAAAAAAAAAAAAGAAAAGAAATCCAAGGTTCAAAGTTAGATATGGCTGACATGAATATTTATACAATATATTATGATAAAGAAGTCCAAGTTTCGAAATTGTATAGAGATTGCCTGTTATCCCTCCTTTGGAGACACCTCCTTCAAGTAGCAAGTTATCTAAGGCATGAGTGAAAATAGGATTAGGTTTTGACCCAAGACTCACATCGTCCCACCTCAATTTTTTTTAAGGTCCGAGTAGGAATTTTAATAGGGTGTGTTAGGGGCACTATGAGTTGACCATGTTCTCACTTGTCTCGCCCCGTCTCGCCCCCAGGCATAAATCATTTTCTAAAACCATATAGCTTACTCACGTGAACGTGATTTTGTTTGATAAATATATTTAACTTACTAACGTGAATATGGTTTATATGGATGTTATTGAACTTTATAACTTGTTTATGAGAAAAAATTTTCATCTCTTAATTGCATATATGTTGCTTAAGTTATGTTCTTCACATGATTTACTAATGAAATAAAAAATATTATCAATGTTATTTACACCTTTTAAGAATAAATATTATTACTTTACAATTTAGCAGTTTCAATTGTAATTTAAAATTTTCATCTATGCTATTTTGTTGAAGGTTGATATACATATTTAGGATTTTTTTCATTTTAAACCATCTAATTTTATCTATTTGCATTTTAAACACCGAAGTTTGGCCGTTTTTATTTTAAACTCTTAAAACTTTGGTTTCTTTGTATTTTAAACCTTAACACATAATGGTATTAATAACTAACTCTAATGTTTTTTTGAAAAATTCTTTTACATTTTAAACTTGACTATTAAGTTTTCTCTATTTTTGTTCTTAAAGACTCCAACAATATCTTCACCTTTAATACAAATTTGGATGTTTTTTAAGAAAAAAAACATTAAAGGATATTCACATCATTTTGTATGAATTAACAGCAATTTTTAACATCGTTATGAGTCAAAGCTTAAAATGTAAAGGAATCAAAATTTTCAAAATTTAAAATGCAAATGGCTAGACTTCAAGATTTAAAATAAAAATAAGCAAAGTTAGAGAAATTAAAACACGTAAGGCAAATATTTATTAAGGTCAAGTTACAAATGAAATTATTAAAAAATATTACAAATGCTTTGTTATTATAATTGTATTTGATTTCACTAAATAGTAAAATATTAAAACATTTAATTTCTAAATTTATTAATAAAGTGATTTTATATTGATATCTATATAAATTCAGACAAACTTCTACCTACTTTTTCAACCCAACTTGTTGTTATGTTAATGACCCCAAACAAACCTTAAATTTATCCCAAGACCTACTTAAAAATGATGTAAGTCAAACTTATCTTGTCCCGACCTGACCTAAATGTAGGATAAATAATTTTTAAAAGTTTGGTTAAGATTAGATACGCACTGACCTGCCATGATTTTCACCAGTACATTCTAAGTGAGTGGCTCGAAAAAAAATTTTGGCAGTAAGAGAAATCGGTGATCTTCACAGCAATTGATGAGATGAAGTAGATATCCGTCGCCAAAAACCATAATCCACTACTAATGAGCGGCTGAGATTTAAATGCACCAAACACCATAAAAGAAACAAGCCAGAGAACCGCAAGACGAAAAATGGATCTTAGCTCCCTATCAAACCAGTTCGAAGGCACAAAGGTATGCTTCTTGCTAGAGAGAGATTTGATTGCAGCATCTGGGCGTTTGCCATTAGGCATTCCATCAACATTGCAAAGGACAAGACAGGCTTTTGATCAATGCGACTCAGAGCCAACCAATTTTTCCACAATAAAAATTTTTCGTTTCCGTAGAGTTAGGGATAACAATTCAAATGGCGCCTCCTGATTCACCATTTCATCGAAAAATCACCACCAAGTTCATCTCATCTTCCATCTTCATGCTCACAGACTAGTGCAAGCCAAAAAGGTTCATAGCCCGTTTGTAGCCTTCGACCTCCACAAAACTGGTCCGTAGAGAAATGCTCTCAGGAATAGATTTTGAGATTAGCTTTCTCTGTGGCTATTTAAACACTTCGCTGATATCGAAATTGAGTGGAGACTGCCCCAGTTTCATTGCCAAACCGAGCACTTGGTCCTGGAAGATCCATAAATTGATTTGCCCTTGCTCTTGCCACGATCTGCCCAGATTCATTTGGGTTGCTGCCGAATCTAAGCTTCACAACAAATGTAGTAGTGCACCCCTTGCCCAAGCCCTCACTTTCAAGCCAAATATGACCTTCCATGAGATTAATGAACCTGATTGACACATCAAAAAGTATTTTTATCAAAATAATGCAAAAAAGACCTGTGCAAATGTGCAATGCAATCGACCTATGCTGGTTTCAGATGTTATGTCAGTAGATGGGACAAAATATCAAACCACCCTGCAATGTTCCATGGATCATGTCACAAGGAAAGATGGTACTGCTGGCTGCCTAACACCTTTAGCCTCTGCATGCATGTTCCCAATCTGACACTAGTGGATAGTTCTATCCGAGGCCACATATATCCAGCTAAGGTGAATCATTTTATTTCTAATCATAGTGGCCACATATCCAACTTAGATGAATCATTCATTTCTAAACAGGCTTTCAACCAAACATTCAGATAAATTATGTTAGATAACCAGAAGATGGCAAACAATGGACATGGTATCCCCGATCAAACCATGAAAATACTAGCTATCAGGGAATACCTTTAAATATTATATTTAATTCATGTATAGGATTTGCATCTTCAAACGTTGAATGCCAGAAAACGCAAAGAAACTAGAGAACCATCATACTATGCAAGTACTAAAAAGGGCACCCCAGTGCATTAAACTCCAGCTATGCATGGGATCAACAGAAGTGGTCCAACTTTTGGGTCTACAGTACGTCACAATACCTTGCAAAGGCAAGAGGCTGTTCGACATCCAGGTCACACGGCGGCGTCCTTTATGGTTAAACCAATGCTATCATGCTATGCAAGTATCAGGAAGCTAAATGCAGCCCAAGGAAAACTTGTTTTCAGATATTAGCATAAAAGCCCCTTTATGGTTTGAAGAGGAGCCCCAACAGAGTCTCTATTTTATTTTTCATTGTCAGAGACGGCATCCCTATACTAATAACATTCTCACCTGCTCTTCAACCCTGTTTTCTTTGGTTTACATGTCTCTTATCCCAAAATAAAAACATAGCAAAAGTTTTCAATGAACACATACCTTTTACAAATTGCAAGACCAAGCCCCGTGCCCCCCTGACTTCCTTTTGTTCCATTTCGAGAATGTGCAAACTTCGTAAAAATATGAGGAATTTCTTGGGGACTAATTCCACAACCAGTGTCCTTGACCTGCAACAACAGACAAATTTGCATCACAATCAAATTGCCAAAAAAGAAAACATCACTGTAGGCCGGCTAACACATTTTTTCCTGTAAAATATTCCAGATGGAAATGGAGAAAGTAGCCATATGGGCAAAGATAGCTCCATACGATAAAAGAAATTCATATGAGCATGCTGAATATGCACAGCACAGTGGGATGTGGTTATCAGTTGTAATTTGCACAGGCACGTATGAAGCTAAAGGAGATTTGCCTGAAATGAAGGATTGGAATTAGCACATGAGCTGTCAATTGAAACCATTACATTTCCTGCGGCTTGAAAGTAGGTCAAACCCAGCTATCGCATGAGTAAATCTTGGAAATAGAAATTGATGCTCCTTTCCAAGCAAATCATGGATTTTTCACATTCAGGCTCATGGATGCATGACCAGCCTGATCTTTGGCCAAGAAATTTTTCAAGGAGCCACACCCCATAAACAGAATATGAAGATGCATGAACCTTCTCCTTCTGCATGTGCATAATGCCTCCAAACTTCAGAGCTACATGTGTGTAAAGCCTACTTCAAATTAGGAAGTGCATCTCATAAAGAATCCAATCCAAAAAACACATAACCTGCACCCGTAGATAGAAATGACCATCACTTAATGCAGGATAGAATTCAGGAGTCCGCAGGTCTCTTAGCATCTCAGGCTTTGCAACACAAACTGTGATTGTGACATATCCCTCTTTTGTGAACTTTACAGCATTACCAGCAACATTTAGAAAGATCTGCATGAGACGTTTTTCATCCCCAATAGCAAAGGCTGGTACATCAGGGGCTACCATCAGGGAAATTGACAGCTTCTTTACAGCTGCAATAGGCTTAATTAAATTAATGACCTGCAACATAAAATTGAAAATTATCATTGAAATTCTAATTTCAGCATGAGCAATAAAAAGTTAAAACAATATTGGCACTAAGCACCATTCAAAACTCTTACCTCCCGGAAAACATCACGAAGACTCAAAGTTCCAATGTCTAGTTCCATGCTACCATCTTCAAGCCTTGATAGATCCAACACATCATTAATCAGAGTTGCAAGAAGGTTGCTACTCTTTAAAACAGTCTCTACCATGACACGCTGTTCTGGGGTTAGCTCAGTCTCTAGAAGTAGGGAAGACAGGGCAATAATTGCATTCATTGGAGTCCGCATTTCATGGTTCATAACAGCTAGGAAGTCATTCCGAGCACAGATGGCCATTTCAGCCTCTCTTCGAGCTAAATCTAAGGCGACATTTTGATCCATCAGCAGATCCCGTGCTCGCATAGACTCTTCTAAAATAGAAGCATGTGAGAGGGCAACAGCTACCTGAAATAAATAAATATATATATTAACAAATAAATGAACATAAAACGAAGAATACTTTGCACATAAGTAATAATAAGTTTCATGGATAATTAAACGAAAACCATGTCCCAAAATCTCGGCTTCTAAGGGTGTGTTTGGATAAACATAAACTTTTCAAATTAAAATTTTTCAATCTGACGAAATTAATGCCGCATTTTTCAATTTAAACTTTTTTGGCAATGAATTGCTCAGATCACCTTATCCCTCCCTCCCCTCTTAGTGCAAGGGAGTTGGAATAGGGTAATTCCATTTTCATCAAAAAAAAAAAAATGCCACATTTAAAGAAAAATTAAACCACCTTATCTGGTATGATATTAATTTGTTTCCGATATCGAGTATAACATTTCTTTGAATAATGATAGAGAAATTTTTTGACCATTGATGTTATATTGCGATAGGGACTGAGTAGTAATGACTTGGCGTGGCTAACACATTTTTTTTTATATATAATAGAGCTTTACTGCATTAATTTGGAACAATCCTTGAGCATAAGTCTTCTCAAAGTTCTGTTCAATTCCATTGATCTCATCAACAATAAATTTTAGGCTGGATAAATTTCAGGCTGTTCAACTCCCTTGAACACTGCTTATGCACTTACTTGGCCATAAAGTATACAAAGTATTTAATTATCACTCATCCAGGATTAGAATTTCTGATGTTTAGATAAACTTGTCAGGTTTATATGTAACTAACATTCTTGAATGTCATTTTACAGTTTTACTTGTAGGGGTTTATTTATAATTGCGGGTAGCTTGTCTGTAAAAATAGAATAATTTGTACCATAATTTATGTTGTTCAGTTTTAAATTAAAAATTAAAGAAATCTTCTCCTCCTTGCAATAATTCTCCTCCTTGACTTTTCTCTTTCCTCTTCTAATCTCTTCTTCTCTATTTTTTTACTCTGACTCTTCCTTTTTCTCACAGTTCTACTTTTTCCCTTCATTGAGAAATTCTACCTCTTCCATTAATAGTAAATGCCCCTGAGTCCTAAAAGCATAATGTGGCAAGAGTTTATGCTTATGATTTATGAGTACCATAAAAAAGAAGGAAAACAGGGTGTGGGCATGGCAAGGGGTTTTTTGGTGAACATAGGGAATAAAAAAATAGGAAAGATGGGGTAAAAAGGAGAACAGGGAGGGGGGAAAAAAGAGGGGTAAAGGCAGTACAGTACGTCTAGGAGATGTTGGTAATGGGCCCATGAACCTTATGTGCATAAGA
Source organism: Annona squamosa (assembly GCA_035584095.1). Lineage (NCBI taxonomy): Eukaryota > Viridiplantae > Streptophyta > Magnoliopsida > Magnoliales > Annonaceae > Annona > Annona squamosa. Next base: position 25,104,898 of record JAXCLR010000050.1, on the reverse strand, counting down.
CTAAAGCCTACATGAGTGTAAATGAGATGGGAAAGATTTTATACAACATAAGCTCATACCTACCCAAGCCTTTTACCAATTTTCCAATGTAGTTGCCTTTCCAAATAAAATACAAAAACAAAAACATAATCAAAGAATTTACTTTTTAAACTGAAACCCAGCAGAAGCATTCAAAGTTCATCATACATTCCAAGCAGTCCTGGTGAACCTTTTGGCAGTCTGAAAATTGGTCATGGTGATTTTGGCCTGAGCGAAATTTGCAAATGGATCTACTGTAGATTTAGTAAAACTAAAGATTGTAACTCAAAATTTTTGGGTCAGTTGAGACTGTCATTGGCTGCAAACAGATGACTAGCATACTGATAATTTTTAGTCATTTTAAAGACAAATCAGCGAGACATTTGGAAGCTCTTGGGTCAGAACTGATATAATTTTGCATGTTGAACCATGGTCACAACCATTGCCAAAGCCTTTTTACCAGCTTTCCAATGTTGTTGCCGTCCCACATAAAATAGTAAAACAGACAAAATGTCAAAGTCAGATTCACTTTTTCAAACGCATCCTAGCAGAAGCATCCAGAGTTTGTCATGTAGTTCAAGCAGCTAAAAACAGTGTGCATCTATCTGGATGTGTGTGGGATGGAATAAAGTCTCATTTACATATGCCAGCTAGAACAATGATAGAAACAAATCAACAATTGGACAACTTTGAAGAAGGGACTGTAGCATGCCCTTGATAAATACTGCCTAGCAAACAAAAAGAAAGCAAAGTGGGGACAGTAAGTCCTTTAAAGTAGATAGTTGTGTACGAGGTTTAAAGAGGATCTAAACCAGGAAGGGAAGAAACTGATACAAGTTTGCATAACCATGCAAAGGGGTGAAGGCATCTAAAACCATAGTGGCCTCTAATTTGTTAAAGGCAGCCATAGTTTCTGAGAAATTTGCAATCCAGCCAAAGAACAAAAGAAGAATAATAAAAAACCTGGTCCGCCACAACTTCGACTAGTTCCAGTTCATGAACATGCCATTTTCTTGCACTATCAGAAGGAAGCATCAACACCATCACTGCATAACCTTTTGGAGAGAGCTCGGGCCAATCATTAACTTGAAAATTTGAAAGATGCAGAAGTGGCACTCTCACAGCTACAACTTCTGGTGGCACATATCTTCCTGTAATAGGTCGAATTCTGGCCAATGGACAAGTATGTGGAATTCGTATCGCGCGCATGCTACTGAAGACTTGATTCACAACAGGAAGTTGAATGGAAACTGTTGATCCGACAGTAACCTGATGGCGAAGGGTGTGAGAAAGCTGTAGATTCAAACCGGTGCGTGTTGGCATCCAGAGAGCACATTCCTCCAAACCCAAAGTCCGGCCCAGCTCAACAAGGGTAGTTTTCAATATGGTATGTCGGTCAAGTGTGCTTCGGATCTCATGCGTAAGCATTCTGACATGTCTTCCAGTTTCTTCTTGTGTACGTATGAGACCCATCTCCCTATCAAGTTCTTCAGCTTTGTTCTTCAAAAATAGCTCCCGAGTCTTCACACTCAACAAATCAGGGATAATGTGAACCAGCATAAGAGCTGTTGCACATGAGACAACAGCAGTTGATATTTTGGCAACAGTCATTACCAGAGCAACAGTCTTTGAATGCATCGTGAAAGTCCACAGGTTTATGAGGTGGGTTGCCCCACATAGGACAATAAATGCCCCAAACTGCATGAGCACCCATCGATATGGGAAGAATGCAGATTTCTTCACAAAGTAGACAAGCTCAAGAGGAATGGAAAAATAAGCAAGGGCAATAAAGAAGTCTGATAAATATTGATATTTCACCAATAACTCATCAGCAGGCCATTGTGGCTCGATGCAATCACAACCCTCCATCTTCTAATGATCACAACAACCAGTGTTTTGATTCTTCATTACTGAAAATGATAACATTGACAAGTAATTAGAACAGATCAACTCCATATTGATCAACTTAAAAGATTTAATTGAAAAAAAAGGTTGTCAAAACTGAACCAAACCAGACTGTCTTACTCGTCCTATTGGAAGGTTCAATGGCCAGTTCAGTCCTGATCCAGTTGGGTATTATTAATCCCATTTTTTCAAAAATGATCTAGGTGCAACTAAACTTTGAATTGAGAGATAAAGTTGATGCCTTTAGATTAATATCTATATTTCAATTCTCCATATTTAAATTATATTTTTTATAACTTTCCAAAAATACTTGAAAATGAGTCAAATTTGTTGAACTGACTAGGCAAGAAACAGGCCACCCACTCCATTTTTCAATGTTGGTAAAAACCAAATAGTGTACACTGTACAAGAGGCCGTACAACTCTCCATTTCCAAAGGGAGAAGAAAAAATATCAAAAACCAGGACAGATCAGAAAAATTGCCATTTATTCTCGAACTTCCAAACAGCAGATGAAAGAATGCTTTCTTTGCAAATAACAAAACACATCACATCCATCAATGGTAAAAGAAATAATCCAGATGCTCCAAAAATTGGGAGGCGTCACTAAAAAGAATGAAGAAGTAAATAAATAAAGCATTCCGAACAGAAAATTTGAAATCCGAACACTTTCTGGGTTTCAAATGGAGACTAATTTTGTCAGTTTAATAAATTGCGTACAATGCCGTGGAGAAATTTCAGCCATTTGCAAAGAGGCCAAAACTGCAAGTCGATCAAGACCGAGCTAGCTAAGGGTGAAACTGGTGAAGGCTCTAAAAATAGCAATGCAGGGTCAAACGACGGAAGTGGGGGCTGTTATAGCGAGAATGTCAACCATTAAACGAGAAAGGATCCATCATACAGGTGAGATGGGTTTGATTGATGTAGATACTCGACAAGCTGCAACTAAGGTTTTGACAACAGCAATCGTCACTGTGGGAAAAACTGAATGCAGACAACGCAGAGGGCCAAACCCTGTATTCTCGCACTCCAATCTTTCGTGTTGGATACCATGGCCGCTTTTGGAGTCAACCAGAAGTATCAAGGTAAGTAAAAAATCATTACACAGAGAAATAGAGAATCGATTGCGGATTCGGTAGCCAGTTAACTCCTCGACTTCGCAAAAATATAAATGAAAACTAGCAAGCCGTAAAATTGCAGATGAATACACAAAGCATCTTTCAGCTAATCAGTAAATCAATCTGAAATTTTCAAAATTCAACTTATCCAAAATTCCCCCAAAATTCCCTGCCACCTCGAGAATACGGAGAAGCTTGCTGCCGCCGAATCTGAACTCGAAATGGAAAGTTCGGAGAACTCAAAAATCCTTTTTTTTTTTTTTTGTCAAATTTTCCAACTATTGAAAAGAGAAGAACAGAACACCCTAATCTCAAGTAAGCAACAGGAGAAGAAAACAAAGTCCAAAAAACACAACCAAAACAGAAAAGCGCAAAAATGAGATCTGGAAATCTCTAGGATTGCCCAGAAAGGACGAAAAATTAAAATTCATTGGCATGAAAGATGAATGAAAATGGAAAAATTGATTACCTGGGCAAAGAAGCGAGAAACTCTGAAGGCGCGATCGATAAAAGAAGAGGAGTTTGGAAGCGGGAAGGGGCAGTCTAGGTGCAGCTAATCCTTCCTATTTACGGCTGGCAAGCTAGAAAAAGGAGACGGAAAGGTTGCAGCTGCTCTGCAGGAGTCTCTCTCTCTCTCTCTCTCTCTCTACTTCCTTCTTCACGGACAGGAAAGCGAGTTTTTCGTATAAATGGGAATAGAAAAATGCGCTGGAATCCCCACTTTCCAAACGAAAAACTCCCACTCAATCATATGCGGCTTGACTCGATTAAATCGAATTCGTTTTTTTATTAACTTCACCATAATCTGTTTACTAATAATTTAAAAATATCTTCCCGCACATTTAAGAGTGTGCTTGGGAATTAAATTTTTTCATATAAAAGTTCTTAAAATATGAAAAAAATTATGTGATATAATAGAATAATGGTAAAAAGTAAAAAAACGAAATGTTAATATAAATAGGTTAGATGCATGTGTGGTTGTGTCAAAATAATGAAAAATTAAAATAATTGTACAATAAAATGTAAAAAATAATTATAAATAATAAAAGTTTTAAATTGAAATTTTCTAATTTGAAAAGTTTTGAGAGTAAGCAAACATACCCTAAATATATTCGTTTTTATTAATAAATATATTTTTAATTTTATACAGAAAGACATGGGTTCAAATGTATTTAATTCGCATGTCAAAACTTATAATTTCTATACGTGTGTATGAATTTTTTAAATTTTCAAAAATAAACTCAATGAAATTACTCAAACACTTTGAAAAGTTTATTGATTTTTGAAATTTATGGTATATTTAGTAAGACGAAAAATGTGAATAAAAAATTTAAAAAAGAAATTTTGTACAAGAAAAATGAGAAAAAATAATTAAAATACAAAACTACTAAGAAATAAGATAATTAGGAAATTAAAATATGGGCTCCGCCACAATTTCATGTAATTTTTTTTATTTTTAAGATCTTGATATTATATGAGAAATCTATTTTATTAATTATATTTATCAGTTCTTTAGCTATCGTTGAAGAATCTAGGTTTATGTGTAATTATAAAAAAAATACTTATATTCATTTATATAAGCATTCAAATAAAATAATGCTCTATAAAATCATTTATTTATATAATAATGATATTCTAGATAATTTAAATGTTGAAAATAAAATTTTAAAATTAATATTTAACATTAAATTTTTTATTACGCTCATTTTACACATTTCTAAATAGGGTCATCTATAATAATACTAAACAAATAAAAAAAATTCAATGATAATAAAAATAATATTAAATACAACAAATATGGTAGATTTTTTTATAAAATATTAAAATATTAAAACTGAAAGGGGTTAAATAGAAGAAAAGGATTTATAACAGCAAATTTACTTATAACATATTTTTATATATAAAAAATGAGTATAAATAAATTCAAAATTTGTCCCTTTTGCTAAGTGTTAAATGAACCTTCTTTAAATAATTTGATATGAGAAATGAACACACTTAAGACATTTTTATTAAAAACTAAAATATTTTGCTTTGTGTAAACAAGATAAAGAAATTTATGAGTGTAACTTCAGCCACTTGCGACTCTTAATTTATACTTTATTTATAAAAGTTCTATCCTACTCTGTTCATAAATTAATTTGGCTTTTAATACATCATATCATACTCATATAAAGTTCAGGTCCAATTTTTATGCCTCATTCTAAATTATATTTTACAATATCTTATTTTTCTCGATCAAATTATTACAAATTAAACATATGAAAACTTTTATAAATTTCCTTACAAACTAATCTCATAAATTCTTACAAATTTCCTTCACAATATTAGGAAAGAGACAAAAGTTCTTAATACGAGAGATCGTTACTCCTATATTAAGAGATTATTGCCCTCATACCATATAGTCTATAAGAGTTAAACTTGGGTGGAGCAACCCATACCGAGTACTTGGCTAAGCAAGCTATGCTAAGTTAGGTTAAGTTGGTTCTAGTTCCAAATTAATCCCTTAATTAACTAATGACAATAACATCACATTAAATATCACATACAAACTTAAATAAATAAATATATATCACATACAAACAAAAAAAGAAGTTAAGTGCTTAAAATTTATATTCATTTTTTGAGATTCATGAAAGAGTGTACATAGCTTAAAATACAACTAAAAATGCAAATATAATTTCTAATTAACATAATTAAAAAGAATAGTTTTTAATCATTAGAATAATAATTTAAATATTTGAAATAATATATACTAACCTTGAATATCCACATAAGTACTCATTTAGGTTGGTGCTAGATACTTGTGAATTTACCTTATCATGTTTTAAAGAGATATTTATTTTTTCGTATATTACCTTTTCTTATTCTACCTTACTCTAAAAGTATATTTTTTCTCTGTTTTATTTTATCTAAATTAGGATTTTCTTATAAGATAAAATATCTTATCAAATTGCATCTGGTTGTAACTTGTATTGTAAAAGGCAACAAAAGACCAACAGAGGATCACTTAGATTGGCAGAATTCATGCCTATGTCATAGAATGTATGAGTTTTAAGTCTCACCTTCATAAGATTAGTTCTTATTTCAAGAACAATATTTTCCGTCTGGCTTCTTAAACAAGATTGAAAATTTTCTGCTTGAATGCTTATTAAAAAAATTGACAAAAGTTTCAGGAAAAATTTTGTTTATCAAAGTAGATTTATTTATTTTTTGCCTTCTGTGCTTGTTCGTGCATTGATGGTCAAAACATGACTGCGGCTGTTGACTAATGAGGATATAAGGGAGAGAAAGAGGCAAACAAAAGGATAATAAAAAAAAAAATTACAATTTTTACTAGATAAATATGTGTAAAATAATATGAAAAGTAAAATAACTATTCAAAGTCAAAAAGCGATTAAGTCTCATATTATCACGTGCTCGTTTGTCTTTTTTTTTTTTTTTCCCTAAAAGACAACTTTTAATTGCCTTGCAACTCTTAAATTAACAGGGCTAATATTTTTATGAGTTGTTTGGATGATTGTAATAAGGAAAATCGTATGTAAAGGAAGCTGCTATTACATGAATATTTACCTCACTTCCCGTTATAGCGCTGTCTTATTCCATTTCAAATGGAACGTATTAATATCTCATTTAATTATTTTAAATTACCATAATTTAAGAGTTATTTATTTGTTTTACAGATAATACTGCTAGCATTAGTTAATATCCGGAAAGCCTCTTGTATATTTCTACTTTTATTTTACTTTTTTCTAAACTAGATATGCTCGAACCTTGTGGATTACAGCAGAGTATATAGACGCAGAACAATTAACAAAGTCAAATAATTGATGTTTTGTGAGCTGAAATTATTTTATATTATCAACAACTTCATCTTGTTATGCATTACGTAAATAATATAATTTATTATATATTGTAGTACAGAATTTGATAATACATACACAAAGATAATATGATAAATTTGGCCCCCTAAATGTTTATGTTTATGTTTTATACTATTTTTTTGGATGATTTATAAAGACACATTCATCTAGTTTTCAAAATTATATAATTCTGTAAGGGTGCATTTGGCAATTAATAAAACATGTCAAGTTAAAACTTTTCAATCTAAAACTTTTCATTCTCTACAACTATTATATTTTTTAATTATTTTTTTACATTTTCCTATACAACTATTCTACTTTTCAATCATTTATACACAATTATCCATATAACTAACTTATCTATTTTAACTTTATCATCTTTACTACTCATTATTACCCCTACCATATCACATCATTTGACAACTTTTACTCTCCAAAATTTTTCACCAAAAATTTTATTCATTACCAAACACACTATAAATATATGCAAACTATAAGGTAATATACAGTTATTAAGGTTCAAATTATCCTATTTATTTTTTCAATTTACGTGTCCCGGATCTCTGTTTGAGGCACTGAAATCATAAATGAATTATTTAATTATATATTTTACAGTAAAATATGGCAGGCAACTAACGATCCATGTACTATATATACATTGGTTCAATGAACTTTGCAAAAGGATCTGTTGGATGGAATCGGTGGATTGTGGACTCCAGCAAGACAAGCCCCGAAACAAATCTCTAGCCAGTTGACTCTGCGATCTTTCTTGTCCACGTAGCTGCCCGCGGGATTGGTCAATCTACACCGTCGTTTGTGCCGGCCACGGTCATTTTCTAGAAGATAGAAATGCTGTCTCGTCACGTGAGTCGTGACTGATATTGGATAGGACATAGATGGTCCAGATTCAATGGCTGGCAAAATTACTGCATAAAATCAGGTTGGCTGCAGCATCTAGACCGCAAAGGTCTAGCGGCACGTGCGCTGGAGAGAACGATGTGGACACGTACGGCTTTGAACGCTTACACGTGTGTGAAGAGGTTGCGGAGAGGGAAGGAAGATTTCTGGCCTGCCAAATCTCTTCCGAGATTGGCTCCACGGACGCTGTTTGGTCCATCATCCATCAGCACAGCCTGTTCGGAAAGTCCGATAGAACGTAAAAATGAGATAAAAAATTTTTTTAATTAATATCTTTAGAAATGTAAAAAGTTCATTAAAAATGATAAAATCTTGTATTTCAAATTAAAAAGTTATTCAAGCGAGTGGATCCTTACCAACTCTCCTTAAATTTCCTATTTTTTCCACCAGTGGTGGTGATCGTGTACAGTCTAGTTTACGGAGTGGTCCATAAAATATGTTTATCCATTTATAAATTTGTGAATCTTGCCAAAATCTTACCTCGCTATTTTATTAATTTCAAAATTTAAAATACTAAATAAATTTTAAAAATTGTCAAATTTTACGATGGATAATCAGGCGGCCATACTGGATACACATTTAGAAAAAATATATATATAATTAATAAAAATCAGGCGGTCATATGGGATACATGCCCTCTCATCAATGGACTCCGATTCAGTGCGCCCGGGGGCATGCAGTGCTGCATGCTCCCAAGCGCATACATATATATATTTTTAAAAATATTTTCATAAACATGTTAGCCCAAGTTTATTTAACATATATATTAATTTTTATCATTTTTGGAGATTTTTAGCTATTTATTTTTTATTTTTGAAAACCAGCGGCATTTTAGTCTGGTTTTCAAAAATAAAAAATAAATAGCTAAAAATCTCC
>JAXCLR010000050.1:25081435-25092029 GCA_035584095.1 Annona squamosa | reverse complement strand
ATGTCTAAGGTCTAGGATTTAACATGCGTATTTTGCAACGGGTAGTGGTATAATTATTTAATTTAGATATTGTTTGTGCATCTTGAATAATTTTCTTTTATTGTGATTGACATAATAAGATTTCTACTATAGTTGGATGTTAATGTTTATGTATGTGGTTGTAATACTAATATTAAATTGCAAAACGAAAAAGGTCGTACATCTTATCCTCCAAAATAGGGCTACTACTTTGCTTAATATCAAGAGAAGATCTAAATCAACTCACTTTCTTTATCCTACAAAATCATAAAAAAATCACAAAAAGCTAAATATCAATCGACTAAAATCAGTCGAATGTAAAAAAAAAAAGTCTTTACTAAAATCACAAATCTACATAACCATTTTATAAGTCCTTCATACATAGCATATGTTATCGCTACATTGCACTTTTACTACATGATTTAAAGTCACACAAATTGATAATATTAATATCATTTCCACCATTACAACTTGCACAATCACAAATATTTATGACAACACAAGTTTGTTATTTTTTATCCGCCAGATCAAAATAATTCTTGTATGCATCTATGGCAGACTCTCGATCAGAAAATGATTTGAAACATGCTCCCAAATATCTATTTACTTGTGTATAGGCCACCGACCATGATTGATATATACTAGGTATACGTCCAACAAAGACAACATAGAAACTTGACATAATGCCGTGACCTGTGAAAAAATTAGTATCAAAAGTAGCTAAATGAATGAAAGAGACATCTTAATGACATACCATGAAGCAATGTCATACGTAAACTTAATTAATAAAACAAGTAAGCTAATAAGTTAGAACAAAAAGTCAAATTGCTTAAATAGTCTATACAACATGACATAAATGATCAACAATTTCGATAATCAGATAAGTCTAGAAATTTGCTAAAATATGTTGCACAAACTGCTTTTGCATCTCTAAAGTGGGCATACTTAGAAAACCTAATGCATTTTTTAGATGCTGACCAAAGTAAAGAACCATTGTGGTGCCCTTTTCGGGAGAGAGAAAACTCCCACAGCTGTCTCTTAGCATCCATGTATCATTGGGAGTCAACGCTAAGCTTCCCGGTTGGTGGTGGTGGTGGAGGCAGCTGCCGATTTACTAAATTCTTGAATTCACCGGCCACCTCCTCTAATGGACCTGGCGGCCTTCTATGTAGATTCTGACTTCATGGTGAGTGTGCAGATATCCTCATCGAAGATGTCGAGGCATCTTCTTCAGTGAACAGAGGCTTGGAGTTAAGATTGATGTCTTCCTCGCCACTTGGACCCTCTTCCATGTGGGAGTATCTCCGATGTTTTAGCCTACTCAATCTTGCTAATTGGGCACTAGTTGGTGCATTTGACCTATAGATCTCGTCCAAGTCCTCCCAACTATGTAATTGATGCTTATCACACAATTCCGTTATCTTCAGATCAGACTGAACAAGTCAAATTTAATGAAAAACGTTAGTAAGTACTTGCTAACCAAAATTCTCCAGTACATATAATACCTTGCAAAAATCTAATTGGCTACCTCGATAAGATCTATCCATTGTTCATTTGACCCATCAAACATCATGCAAGACTCATCCTATCCCATTTTAGATTTGTCTTGGACTATTACCATACGTCAATATAGCTCTTTGAAATAACGTCACCTGTTTCGAACTTGCTCCCACTTAAAGGGAACTTCAATAATGTTGCTAAGTTCATTACTTAGCATTGATGCAATTCGCATGACTATAGCCTTGGTTAAGCTATCACCATATATGCGGCCAAACTATCTATTCTCTACTAGAAGCCTAATGAGCCTTATATCATGTTCTTCCGCCTATCGAAAGTTTCCTTCATTAGACCATGTGGAATTTCTGTCAGTACTACCTCTAGAAGCCTGACGAGACCCAATGCTCATGAATATGCTTAATGTTGGATCCGTAGGTCTTATCTTTGTACGGTACTACAAATATCAAGATGCAGCACGATTACGTGATTGGGATATAATTGATAAGAGTAACCACATATAACGGAGTGTAAAAATAAGGATAAAAGACATAAGACATGGAAAAAATAAACCAATTCACTTATTGAAGCACCATTATACCAAATCAACATTTGATTTATCAAATGACAAGTAGTCAGCCAGCTAAATCACAAACTACAGGCATAATAAACATAAAAGTCAATGATGCTTAGAGTTAAGAGTTATGACTATGATGTTGGCTACACATCTCTATGATAATCATTATACATTCATTAGACAATGTCATCACGGAAGTCCTTTCGAGGTTGTAATGCTATATCTGATAAACCTCTAATCATTGTTGGCTCTTCGACCTCCTCCTCCATGCCGATTGAATTTATTGAAGCGTCCTCCTGTAATTACAGTTGCTCTTGTAATTCCGATCCACCTACAATTGTCATATAGTTGTGTAGAATGGCACAAACTACTATAATCATTGTATGGACATTGTAAGGGTATTTTGTGGCATTTTTCAATATGAGAAAATGGCCCTTCCACATACGAAATAATCTCTCCACATGGGCTCTCCACTATGTATGATTGTAGTTAAATAATTCTTAAAAATTTTCTGGTATTCGGCCCCTTTGATACTCTTGCAAATGGTAACATACACCCTTGTATGGTGCAATGAAGCCGAGACAATGTGGGTAGCCCAAATCGACTAGATAGAAAGACCCTATACGTCCACATGTTAAAATCCAGCACATATGGTTAGCAATATAGTCCTCTAATATGGACATTCTTTATTTTCAAGACACAAGGTTAAAGTGGCACCTATTGGAACTTTAAATGTATCTTCAGAGTCATCTATTGCAGCTAGGAGGACTTTACTATCATGGGCTCAACCCTCCCAACCGGCATACATGTAGCTAGAACATTTTGGGTCAACCTCCAATATCTATTCCGCCAAGCTGAATTTGGTCCTGGTGGTGGTGTTATAGGAATGTGAGTTCCATCAAGAGCTCCTATACATCTCTATGTAAGTTGTTGTGATGCGTTAGTACAATAAATATGACTGTAAAAGAGGGTAATATGTATGACTAGTGCAACATGAACTTGAAAATAAATTTATACAAATGGGTCTCCGTCTATTAAAGGATGCGTAGTATACTTTAGAACTTTAATAACTTCTGTATGGAGATTCAATACAACAGAAAGGCACCTGTGAAAATGTTGATTGACAGTTTCACCAGAACGGTAGAAATAGCCCCTTATGCTTCAATTTCTGACATTATGAGATAATGTGTGCAAAAACATTGCCACTGTTAGATATTGAGTACCACTCAACCCACTTACAATTTTTACTTTCTAACAAAATTGATGAAAGTCAAATATGCTTATTCTAATATGGTTTGTACACTTTGTAGCTCTAGACTCAATCATATTATCTATAAATAAATGACGAAACTCCCCACAGTTTCTATTGTAATGAGTGTCGGCTGCGAAAAGTGCGGCCACTACTCCACTTGGCATTAATGTTTTCTCGTAATGATCCATGTCTGTACGTATTATTTAATTGTTTGTAGCATTTGCCAACCTTCCCCATAAACATTAGCTGAGCCTAAACGAGACTCATGGAAAGAGACATGTGAAAATAAATATTAATTAAGTAAATAAAATATTATTTAAGAAAAAGAAGAAAATGGTATGAGATGGATGATTGATTAATGCATGGGCACGTATCTAAAATAGCCCATGGATCATATATGACCAGGTATAAATAGGTTGACTTGTGATCGTTACTCTTTAGAAAAAATTTAGTTGGAGATGTAAAATTATCATCATCATCATCATTATAAATCATTTCCTATCTAGGTAGGGGGAGATGTAAAATTATAATCTTATAAAAATGTGAGTATGTAAAAATATAAACAACTTAAAATTTTCATCTTATTAAAATATTTAATTTTATTAATCCATTTTTATGGCTCATTAAAATTTATTAACATAATAATTACATATCTAGTTAACAAAATAATATGTGCTTCTTCCAAAACTTTAGTTTGGATATTACGCATAGCATTTTTTTGGCTCGTCGTCTTGTTGATTTAGATTAATTTTTTAAAATATTTAAAGGACAAATTTCTTATATATGTCTATAAATTTTATTCCTAATTTCGCTTACCTATGAACTTTCAAAATTTTCAAATATGGTCCAAAATTTCATTTATACCCATACCCTTCTATGAAATAATGAATATGTGTAAAACTTTTTTTGGAACATAATAGACACAAAACTTAAGTACGAATTTACAAATAAAATTTACCTTGATATATGATTCTATAATTACAGAACTATGATTCTATAGTTATAAAGTATTACAAATTATTTGAATATGGATTTCAGCTTAGAGTTTGGGCATTATTATTTCACATAGGGGCATGTTTAATATATAAAATAAAATTGATCAATTTTAGAGATGTGTATATATTTATTTTGGATTTTTAAATAAAGGGTATTTTAGTCATTTTAAATTGTCGAAACATGACTAAAATACTATTATATTTAAAAATTCAAAATAAATATATCTACATTTTAAAAATAGATAAAAATTGACTTATAAATTAAATATAACTAGATTAACACTTTTGTAAAAAAAATTTTAAGAAACAAAGTATTTTTTATGGACCAATAAAAATAAGCCATTTAACGGTTTAAAATGATCATTTTGCATAAAGATAATTTGTAGAGACATTCATCTTAGAGGTCCTAAATCTCTCAATCTAAAGCCAAACACTGACCTCAAAGTTTATCAAAATTTAGAATAAGAAATTTTCTTTTCAAATAATTATTTTTGAAAACAAGTTCTCTACACAACAAAAGGTTTCAATGAAAATTATTTCTTGTAGCATGATAAAAGAAAAATCTATTAACCAGTGTTATTAAAACCGAACCGGATCGGCCACTCACCAATCCGGTTCGATAGCATACGGTTCAGTTCAATACATATAAACCGTAAAAATCGTCGAATCGGCGATTGGACTGCAATATATGGTCAGACTGGTTGGTTCAAAAAAATAAAAAAGAAAACCAAGGGCACGGGCGCATGGCATGGCAGAAGCTCCTCCCAAATTCCATAATGGGGAAAATAAAAAATCCTCAGATCCCTAATCTTTCTCTTCTTGGCTTCTGATTGAGAGTTGTAGGCTTGCTGATTGAGAGCCAATGGCGGAGGCTGCTGCTGTAGTGGCAGTGACATTTTTGGGAGAGGAGATTGTTGGGATTTTTCACAGAAAGATGAGAGATTTCAGGAGCTTATGGGAGTTTTCTCATAAGGATAGGTGGCAGGTTTTGAAATTCATGGGCTTTTAGTTCTTGATGTAAATGTCGATTTTTTATGACTTTATGCTAGAGATGTCTGGGTTTTGAGATTTCGTATCTCTTAGGGAAGGGAAGTAGCAGTTTTTATTCAATCAAGCTCTTCCAAATGCTCAGACAACTGTTGGGCTTTTGAACAATTAGTGATTTTTAAGGTAGTTCAAATCAGAGGAAGGAGGAAAAGATGGGAGTTCTTTGAGGTCTGAAATTGGTGGAAAGCTTGGAAGACAATCATTTATTCACAAAAAGCGGATTAGGAACATTAATCCTTTTTTGGGTTTTATGGGGCTTTTGTAGCATTGCAGAATTTTGGGGCTGAACAAAAGTGTTTTCATATTAGAAAACACCATATGTTCTCTGTTTCTATCAACAAGAAAGAGAAATGGGAAGAAAAAGACAAGAAAAAGACACAAAAAAGACAGCGCTAGCTTTTGATCCTCCTATAAATCCCAACAACCTGGAAAATTCTGGGCTTAGAGAATGAAGAAAAGAAACTGAAAATTATATAAAAAAGATCCAGGTGGAAAGACACAAAGCTAATATCTACTGCTAGGTCTTAAACCATGACCCTTTGATACAAAAAGACATCGGATCTTCAATAAAAATAAAAAATAAAAAATAAAAATAGAAGGTTTTTTAAAAAAGGAAAAGTTGGTTCTGTGTTAAATTAGGATTAACTTATTAATATCAAAAGTTAAATACTGTTAGATGTCGTTAGATGCTGTTAATTGCTGTTAGATAAGGTAGATTTCATTAAATCTTATTATCTAGGTTTCGAATTCTGTAATTAAGGTATAAATGACCTTATAAAGGGCTCAGAATCATATTATAGGTGTTAAATTAGGATTAACTTATCAATATATTTACTTAAAATTTAAAAATTATTTAATATTTATAACATCATAAATATGTCATGCTAACATCATCAGTCCGAACCGATTCGAACCAGACCAGTTCCTATACCGGTTCAATCACTGGTTCGGTTCTGACAACATTGGTATTAACCACGATATATGTTTTGGATTCTCAAAAAATAATTTAAAATTAAAAAATAAACGATAAAGGGTAAGCATGAAGCTCCTATGCTTACTAAGTATTATTTTTTGTAGTATAATAAAATAAGAAGTGTTGAATATGATAAATGGTTTAAATGTGAAAAAAATTAAAATTAAAAAACCCACCGTATGCATGAAAACTGCATGCTTAATGGAAGTATTGGATCATTACTCATAAGTTAAAATTAGTTATATTTTTAATGGGTATTTTACTCATAAGTTAAAATTAGTTAAATTGAATATTACCTTTTATACAAATCATTAAATGAAAAGCCCCTTGAGAATCACGATGAGATTAATCATAGGCTAGCCAGGAAGATGAAAATTAAAACTCCGAGGGAGGAGGATTTTTGGAAGGCTGATATTTTCAAAAAGATCCAATTGTCTGGGTAGAAAGTGATAATCAACTCACTCCCAACTAAACTACGCTACCTACTGCAAACGAACTAGCTTGAGACAACTAGAGACCAACATTGATGAAACCAAAGTATTCCTGAGAGGAAATGATGCCCAATCAGAAGTTGATAAATGTGGAGAAAATCATTGGGGAGGAGCAAGATCATGGACTCCCCAGTGAGATTCTTAGGATTCTGGAAGCATAGATGAAGATGTAGTTAGACCAACTGTAGGAGAGGCCACAATCATTTTTCAAAATTTGGATTCGCGAATGCTTTTTCTTTTTATCTATTTAAGAGCAATCTGCCTAATCTATCTTTGTTAGCCTACAAAAAGTTGGGTGGGGTGTATGTAGGAGACAACCAGTTCCTGCAGTAGCATAGGAAAAATACAGAGCGCACAGATGATGAAAAGGGAAAAAAATTCTAGCACAGATTACAGGTTTGCACAGATAATGGGAAGATGACATTTTTGAATGAGTTTTAAAGAGAATACCTGCCAGAGATTAGTTTGGGAGCACCAATTTTGTGGTGAGCTTATCTAGAGTAGCAACAGTGGAGACTACTGTGATGAGTCGGAAGAGGTAATGTCTTCTACGTCGACGGGAGCAGATTTCGATGGTCGTCTGTATCCACCCCAACTTCTTCGAGCACGGAGAGCGCTTCTTCTTGTCGGCAGGATCCTTCACTTTGTCGGAGGGCACCGCATCAACGGGAGTCCCACGTAGCTATGGCAGGAGCTGGTGTTTTGCTCTTCGAGCGCTGTTCTTCCCATTTCTCTTCACCAGTTTTCTTTCATACCTTCCTATCTTGTCACACAGCTCATCTGCTCAGTACCCGCTCTGCCCTTTCCTTAACGTACCCGCGAAACCCATCCTTTTCGATTCCTAAAACATCTCTAGTTGTTGCGCTTTTGGGTGAGCTTCTCCGTTGCATGTCCACGAGTCCAACTGTTGCACCGTTCCCACAGAATGTAGTAAATGCTGACAACTGACAGTACATAGTAGACGCTGTCAGCCATACCCAGCTACTATGCCGTTCCCACTATTCCATGGAATATCATTGACGAACGAATGGCTAGATTTCTTCTGGACAAAAAAAGACGTGGCATGCAATGTTATTGATTCATGCTGGTTGGCCCCTGGGCTTCACATGCATTACCACTGAGCTGAAGAACTTGGGATGTGGAGATGAGAGATAATACTGTGCATTAGAAATGTCAAAAAAATTCATTTGAATCGAGAAAAGTTATATTAAAAATGCAAAAAATATAGTGATATTTTTCTAAATTGAGAACATTATTTTGAAAAAAATAGAAGTTACTGTCCCATCTTATCCCATCCCCGATGCAAAACAACATAACCGCAATCTCAAATGCACCTTAAAATTCTCATCAATGGCTAAACTTATTCACGGAGTTGTTTTTATTATCTTAATAAAATTTCTAATGCATGTTAGCATGCCTACAACGGAAGTGACCTACCTAAACTTAGTAGTTAAGGTGCAATTTAATTTAGATAGATTTTGTTCAAAATTAATTTCTCTTATATTATTGTCAAAAACTCCCGCCTTAACCTATTTTATGTTGAGTCTTTTTTAAGCTTACCATATTCAGTTTTTTTTAAAATTAGTCATTTTTTATTTCAATTCCAAATTATATATTTAAAATAATTTTTATATCATATTTAAAAATTATAATTTTATTACAAATCTTACTTAAAACCTATAATTGAAAATATCGTGCACCCTATGCTGACAAACAAATGACAGAATTTGTCTATAGTAGTTGATGCCTATAGCAAAAAAAGCATAATATTCAAGAAGTGCTAATAATATATAAACCGTCTTTCTCAGTTGAATTACCTAATTTTATTATTGAATTAATTATCTAAAGTTGGTGACAACTAGTTATGGATTTAATGTAAATTGCACCTACAGTTCCTAATTTTTTTGATAATATTTAATATATGTAAATTAGATAATTAATATTTAAAATTCTACAGCAACTGTACGTTATTTTTGGACCGGGAGCTATGAATTTGTTTTCGATTACAGCAAGCTGACGTATCGTGCCCACAACCGTTGTGCACGCTTTCGGATCAGTGGTTTTTCCCATTCTCTCCGTTGCGCGTTCGTCCAACTGTCTGCCCTTTTCAACAATATGTAATAAATGCTGACAGCTGACAGCGTCACAGTAAACGCTATCATCCATACCCAACTACCACGCCGTTCCCACTATTTCTATGGAATCCCACGTTCCCACGCAAACTCCGATTCCCAAAAGTCCCATAAAATATATAAGTTAGTTGTATAGATAATTATGTAGAAATGATTAAAAAGTAGGATAGTTGTATAGAAAAATGTGAAAAAATAATTAAAAAATATAATAGCTATGAAAAATGACAATTTTTAAATTGAAAAATTTTAACTTGACATTTTATACTCATTGCCAAACACACCCTTAGTTGCTAGCTGAAATAGCTCTTGCTCCCCTCTCTAGAACGTCTTGCTTCTACCAACATGGAGAGCAAATGCTGACATGGCGAACATGGTTTCTAACATCACCCCCCTCTCCAGAACAACTTCATCCATAAAGCTATAAAAAAAACAGCTTGTGATGCAACAACGGTTCAACCACGCGATAGGAAAATTAATATTCTAGGATCCCAGACCCATCAGGTTTCATTACAAACAAATACTACAACCACAAATCCGCTAGGGTCCCACTAAACCGAAGAATTATGAATCATTATATCTAGCCAATCTCCCCCTGGATGCCATGCAGGCCTTGGCCAAATAACTTATTCCCATTCAAACAATTATCCAAACAAGTCTGAAGCAAACGACTTTGCTGTGCTAACAAGCTGATTTTTGTCAAGTGTATTGGTTGAATTGCTGGACGGTTCTAGAAGGAAAATTACCTTATTGCTACAAAAAGTGTCAATGATGAAGTTTGAGCATTGGTTGAACTATGCCTGGAATATGAATGTTTATTATTCTGCCTTCTATATCTTGGACATTGCTGGTATTTCTTCTTGCATCAAATTCTTTGAGGACAACTTGTTCAACTTATTGCTTGATCTGCTGCTATTGACGGAACCTCTCGATCTCGTGCAATTGGAGATTGTTGAACTCGCATCACTCTGCATCAATTTCTCAAGTATTGTTGGACTCGATTGGTCATTGACCATAAGGCTGAGGCAATCTCGGAGGTCCCTTGCATCGCTTCCACTAGAATCAAATACAGGCTTAGTCCCCCTTATCTTTGTTTGAATTTGCAAAGGTTACCAAATTCCTTCAATGACCAGAGATTGAATAAAGTTATCAGCTTTTTGTTCACCATTGCATTTGATTAATCTCCATAAAGAATCAAAATGTTGCATAGAAACTTTAGAAAGCCTTTCCAATGCCTTCAATATTTCCTTGGCTTGCCAATCCAGCAAATCAAACTTTGATTCCTCTCAAATGACCTTTTCATGCATCAAATCTAACTTTTCCTTTACTAATTTTAACTTCTCTTTCCTCTTACCAATTTTTTTCACCACTTCTTCCTACACCTACTTAATCTAAAACATCCATTCTTCCAACTGCCTTGAAGATGCCATTGCCAGAAATTTTAGCTCAATCCTGACCAACAGCGTTGATACCTTTGTTAGATTCTGTAGCACCCGCCGGGAGCGCTACGATGGGCTCGAAATGGGTTTTCCGGGCCTTAAAGATGTGGATCGTGTTGAATGACAACGTGGGCTTAGATTTCCTGCATTCACACGGGGCAAAATGAGTTAGGCCTCAT